>JTEE01000081.1:51802-78159 GCA_002896455.3 Chlorella sp. ArM0029B | reverse complement strand
ACACACACACACACACACACACACACACACACACACACACACACACCTCCCTGCCACACCTCACACACACACACACACACACACCTCTGCCTGTCACCCTGCAGGCTGCCCCTGTCTGAGGCTCTGTGCGGCACCGTCATCCAGCTGCAAACGCTGGATGGTCGGCCGCTGTCCATCCCCATACAGGAAGTGATTTCGCCGCAGCTGGAGAAGGTGGTGGCGGGGGAGGGCATGCCGGTGACCAAGAACCAGGGGCAGAAGGGAAACCTGCGGCTCAGGTGGGCAGGGCAGGGCAGGGCAGGCAGGGCAGGGCGGGGGGGAGGCAGGGCAGCGAACGTGAGCTGGGAAGGGGCGGGTTAAGAGATGGTTCAGGTGTGCAGGGTGCTGAGGGCAGTGCTGGAGGGAGGCTGGGTAGGCACGGCAAGCAGAGAGGCAGGGCGGAAGGGCAGCGCTTCGGGTGGGCTGGGTGGGGCGGCGTGGGAACGAGGGAGGCAGAAGGGCAACCTGCGCCTGAGTGTGGCAGGGATGCAGGGCAAGAGGGGCGGGAGAACAGCCTGCACGTTTTGCGGGCGGCCATGTCTTGCTGCTGACGGCCCCACCGTGCTTTGTGTGCCCCCATCTCTAGCAGGTTTGAGGTCCTGTTCCCGCGGCAGCTGAACGACGGGCAGAAGGCCATGCTGCGGCAGGTGCTGCCCATGCAGTGAGAGGCTGGCAAAATGCTGCGGCGGCTGCTGCCCATGCACTAGGCCAGAGGCCATGCGTGGGTGCTTTGGACGCGCCTCCCACGCCTGCCAGCCCAGCCGCTGCTCCACTTTCAACAAAACTGCTCACCCGCACACAGTACGTTACCACTCTAGCACCTTGGCTCTCGATCATCTGCTCTCCCCATAGCTAGGCGCCTGGCTGCAATCGGCTCCTCCGAATGTGGCCGGCAGCGGCAAGCAGGCGCCGCTACTTTGTTGCAACCGAATTCCTCCACCCTACCACCCCATCCACCCACCCACCCGAGACAACCAGCCTCATTTGATGTCAGCCCCCTGCTTCGCCCTGCGCCTCCCTGCCCACCCAGCGCTACCCTGGCAAGGGCGAGCCCTCTACGCCGGCGCCCGGGGCGGGGCGCTGACGCGCCCTCTGCATCGCCCCCGCCTCGATTTTCTCCCAGCGAGGCCTGCCCGCCCCCGCAGAAGTGCCAACAGCTGCCAGAGGCTCACCCTGGCTACCGGCCTCAGTGTGTGCTGTGCTGGCCCAGGGGGGCCCGCTCTTCCCGCCATGCTGTCGCCCCTCTCTTGCTCTCGCCCACCCGCTGTAGCACCACCGCTGGGCGCTCCCTGCCCCTGCATGGTCGCCTCTCCCCTGCTGTCAGGCGTGCTCCCATGTTTGTTGCAGGCACTGCCCCTTTGTGCTTCTCCTCTCCCCCGGCCCATTTTTTCGCCCACCACCACTTGCCGGACTTGCTTGCTGTTCCTTTCCTCGCCTGCTAAAGCATCCTGCGCTGCCTACCCTCAGTAGCCTTTTTCTGTCCATGGAACTTCTGATGAACGACCCGTCTGTACTCCTGGCAAAGCACGACGCACAAACTCTGTTTCACAGGACCCAAATTCACGAATCCGCTCACCCTGTAAGCACCTCTGCCAAGCCCTCATTGTTGGCAAGCCTCACACGTCGCTTACCAGCACCTTGCCGCGCCAATGCAGCCTGCAGCTGTGCTGCCCCCGGGTAGGGCATGCTGTCAACGCGGGTGCCAGCAGGGCAGCTACGAAATAGCATTTTACAGGCCTTTTGTTGTTGCTGGGGTTCCTTCCCACAGGGCAAATGAGGGAGGGAACCGCAGGTTCGCAGAACAGCAATTGGGTCACAAGACAGAAGCAGGATACAGTGCTGCGGCGAGTGGCAGCCAGCCTGGTGCTTTGGCACGGCAGGCATCTCATGCAGTTCAAAGACAGAGGAGGGTTTAGGTTTGGGGAACAGAGGCGCCGCTTGCGCGGTAAATACAGATCAGGGAGGAAACATGGGGCTGTCCGGCAAAGGAGTCACGGCCAGAGTCGAGTTATGAAACTATAGATCAACAGTGCGTGGGTTGCAGTGGGAAGCTGAGGAGGCACGCCAGGCGGCGCCACCTCAACATGGCGTGGCAGCTCAGTCGAGGACGCACAGCAGAACGGCCTGTGGGCCCGTGCTGCCTACCAGGCTGGCGGCGGGCTGAAGTTTGGTGAGTGGTAGCTGCCCTCGGCGCCTCGGGCGGGGGGCGGGCTTGCGGGGCTTGAGCTGTATGGGGAGCCGTATGGGGAGCCATAGGCAGACTGGCTGCCCACAGATGCGTTGTTGGGGCTTGTGGGGACGCTCCCACCCAGCTGGCCCGATGCACTGATGCGGCTGTTGGAGCGGGCTACGATGTCCAGCAGACCTTGGGCTTGGGAGGCCTGCACGGGCAGAGAGGGCAGGGAGGTAAGCAGCGAACGGGTGGACAAACGCATGCGCGGTGGTATGCGACACCAGCAGGCATAAGCCGGCCGCCATGCCGCACACCCAGGCCTGCACCTTCCTCTCCCACAGGGCCCACTTGCCATTGCATAGGCCTGGCCTGCCAGCTGGGCGACACGCTCCGTCTCCAGCCTCAGCGCCACGTCATCGGGCACCTGCAGGGCGAGTGCTGTGAGCGCGGGCATGGACCACATGCACGCAGCACAGGCAGCGCGGCGCGGCAGCGGGCGGGGAGGCAGGGCTAAAGAGGTCAGCGGGCAGCGTGTGGGGGCAGGCAGCCGGCCCTGGGACAGGCACGGCCAGCCGCCGGCCGGAAAGAGTGGCAGCGAAACAGAAGCCGCACCGATCGGACTGCTGAGATGCCGACTGCTGGAGGCACCGAAGGTTCGTTGTCAGTTCGCAAGACAGGGTACAGTCTGCCCGGGGAGAAGTTGAGCGGCTCGGGGGCCACCCGGCTAGTCATGCGGCTTGCCTTGATGCTGCCCACCCTGGAGGTGGGAGTCATGTGGTGGGCATCCTTCCTGCAGTAGACACACCCAGGAGCCGCAGACATCGGGTCAACGCTTGCTGGTTGCTGCCAGACACAGCAAGGCAGGTCGCCGGAAGCCTCTCCCACAATCAGCTGCTGTCGAAATGCAAAGCCAGCGTGCCATGACCCTACACCAGCGCGGCCTCATCACCAGCCCCTGCCAGCCTGCAGGCGCCCCCCTCACTTGGCCATGATGGTGGGTGAGGGCGGGCAGTACATGGGGTCAAAGTCCATTTCTCCGCTGCCTGGCTGCTTCTTGGTGGCGATGGCGTTCGGGCCGTGCGGGCCGTGCCCATCGGCGCCGCCTTCGCCCTCCAGGGTGTAGTCCCGCTGACTGTAGATGTGGCAGCAGCCCAGGGCGCGCAGGGAGTCCATCCTGCATTCACAAGGGAGGGGGGCGGGTCGATAGGCGTGCCGGAGTGCTGCAAGAAGCTGTGTGGACACACGCAAGCCAGCGCGGTTAAAGTGCAAAGCCTGCTCGCACGGTCTTCTGCCCCACCTCATCCTGGCCACTGCCTCCAGCCCAGCCTCACCTGCCGATCCACGAGAAGACTGCCACCATGAGGAAGAGGCCGCAGGAGGCGGTGGCAATGAGGCCCGCCCAGGAGGCGCCCACGCTGTCGAGCGTGGTGCAGCACACAAAGCCCTTGACTTGGGACCAGACCTGGCGGGGTGGAGGGATGGGGCGGTGGACAAGAAGTGCACACACAGTGGGCGAGCAATGAGCAAGGTGCATGCGGTGGACAGGGGAAGCTGGGCATCGGCTTGCAACATGGAGCGTCACAGACCACAGCAGGGGCTTAAGCAGACAGCCCTGTGTGACGGGCCGGGGCTTAAGCAGACAGCCCTGTGTGACGAGCATCGCCATGTGGGGCAGAGAGGGCAGGAACCTGGGCAAAACATACGTCGCCAGTCACCCCTCCTGCCACGTGGCTCCCCCCGCTCACCGGGTGGAAGGAGGTGTAGGACAGCGCCACCCCCAGGGTGTCCACGCTGGCACCCACGGCGTCGAACCGCAGCTGCACCTCGTCAAAGTCGGCGCCCACCACGCCCTGCATCGCTGGGTTGCCGTCGATATCGTCCTGCCAGCGGGAGAAAGGTAAGCAGGGGAAGCGCAGGTGTGGAATGGCTCGCACAGAGGGTGACCTCCACAGCTGCATGAACGTGACAGCCAGGCAGGCCTTCTGCCCAGCCCCCCGGCACGCTGGCTTAGCAGCGCTGGCAGCAAACTCACTCTGCCGCCGTCCCCAAACCACCCCATTTGCCCGGTTAGCCTCGGTGCGCCCCTCCCCCGACAGCTCACCCCCCAGCACCCACCCTTAGCGTATCCAGCATGGCATGGGCTTCGTCCAGGCGCGCCTGCACGTCGATGCCCATAGTGCTGCTGAGCACGGTGAAGACGCTGCCGCCGACACCCGTCAAGTAGTAGGTGACCAGGGCTCCAGCGTCACCTGGAGGGCAGAGAAGGGACGGGAAGATACACGACTGTTGATGTCACGTCATGGCCATTGGCCATGCAGCACGACATTCCTGAGGGCACAAGCAAGGGCAGCACTGCTGCGCCCATTCCTGGCGCTGAATGCTCCCCCCCGCAGGCACACTTGCCGAAGGGCGTGCCCACCTGAGCCGCCGCCCAGTGTGACGTCTCCAATCAAGTCGATTGCCTTGTCCTCCAGGTTGACGCACACATCGTTGCCCACACTGCAAAGGGACAGGTGGCAGGGAGGCAGGCAGGCAGGCAGGCAGGCCCTGAAATGAAGGGCTGGCAACAGGTAGTAGGGACACACTAGGGAGCACAGCCCCCAAACGTAACGTGTGGTGCGGGGGAGAGGGGCTGCTGGGAGAGGAGCGGGCACCTGGCCCACCATCTCCAGCACTGCATCTGGTCGACCAACCAGTGCCCACCTCCTGTACCCAAGGTACCAACCTCTCCCCGCCACTCACCGCAGCACCGCCGTCAGTGCCAGCACAAGGATCCAGGCCAGTATGAGCAGGATGAGGTTGAGCAGCACCAGAGGCTTGACGGCAGCGGGCCAGTCGACTAGCGTGCCCACGGCCACATGCACAGCCAGGCCAGCCAGCAGGCCATAGACGATGTAAAGGGCGATTGCGCGCCTGTGTGGACAGGGGGAGGGAGGCAAGTATGCAAGAGCGCTCGAGTGGGGGAGCGGAAGGCTTTACAGGGGGTGGTGTGAGCACATGTGAGGACATGTGAGCCTGCTGCCGAGTCGCCATCAGCCCTGTACATTGCTCCCTGTGCGCTGCGCTGAAACCAGCCCCCGCGCGCTCTGGGGCCCCTCCCCCTCCCTGCCCGCCCACCCACCACTTGTCGGCGGTGCGGGCCACGGGCGTATGCTGCTGCACAGCGTCGTCAATCTGGCCCGCGGTGTTGTCCCTCAGGTTGTCAAGGTCGCTGGAGAAGGAGGAGAAGGAGGAGAGCGCGCCGATGGCAGAGTCGATGGACTGCAGGGCATGGCAGGGAGAGGGAACAGAGCAGGGCAGGGCAGGGAATGAGCTAGCGGTTGCCAGGGAGGGTGCTCAGGAGGTTGTGAGCAGGCCACATACAGGCCCTCCTAACAAGCACGACAGACGCCCCTGTGCCCAACTGCCAGCCCTGCTTGCTCACCACACGCACCAGCCAGACAGCCCGGCCCTACGCCGACACTTGCCTGCGAGTAGGAGGACCCCGGCCCCAGGATGCTGCTGTCCAAAGTTGCCTTCACCACTTCCAGCTGGGACTCCAGCAGCCCCACCGCCGCCACGGTGCCCTTGCCGGCGTTCACCGCTGTGTCGATGAAGCCCGTGAGGGTGCCAATGGCCTTTAGGCCGCCATCAACCAGGGACGAGTCCACTTGGGTGATGCCCCACACGCTGGCAATCAGCGCGCCCAGCGCAGCACCCAGCACGCAGGACTTGAGCAGGCGCGCGCCGCGCCCCGCCAGGACGCGCCGTGCCCTCTCGCCGCTGGTCTGCGGGCCGCGCACGCAGGCGCAGAAGGAGCAGCACTTGACGAGGCGCCAGGCGATGAAGGTGAGGAGGAGGAGGAGCGCGATGACCAGCGCGACGGCAGCACCCACAATGTGCGGGATGAGGGAGGTGCGGATGTAGGTCTGCCACTTTGCAAGGTCGAGCTGGGCCAGCGTCGCCGGTTTGCTGGCCAGGGGCAGCTTCCTGCAGGGGGGATTGAGGGTCGGCGGGGCGCCAGGTGGGTGGAGCACAGCAGCGCAGCACACAGGCGGCCCGGAGCGGGAAGGCGGGGCCGGGCGGGCAAGTGCGTCGGCCTTTTCTGTGCAGCCGCACACATGGCAGCATCCAGGAAAGTGGATGGCTTAGCGGTGGAGGCCACCAGCCAGCAGGCCGGAGCCAGCCAGGGGTGGCGGATGGCGGCGGCGGCGCACCTCCAAGGAGCCGAGGGGCATTCGTTTTCAGCGGCGGCGGCGGCCGGCGCCGCGACCAGCGCCGCGACGACAAGTAGCGCCACACATATCTGCGGGGCGGGGCGCAGGAAAGGGTCATGACCAACGGCACGCACGAAAATTGACGAGACCAGCGCAACGACTCCGCACCTGGCGCCTCATTCTGTGCTGTAATTAATACTTGACATCAAAGAACGAAGAATTGAATGGTGCGGAGCGCGTCGAGGCGGCGGCGGTGCCGGCCCAGAGAGAGGCGACAGCCTGTCGGACAGGTCAGCGGCGGCGGTGGCGGGGAGTGCATCAATGTGTGGAAGTGATTTACAAATCGGATGAAACATGCATGTCATAAATTAACTGGTAAAAGGTTTTTGAAACTCTCCCCGGCCCTTATGTCCTGGCCAAGCCGAGTCGGCGCCTTGTCCAGGCGGGGGCGGCAGGGCCGCCTCAAGCGGGTGCTAGCACTGTGGCTAGCACTAGCTAGATTGCTGCGCTAGCTTCATCCTCGTGCTGCACTCTCAGTTGCCTCTCGGCGGTAATGCTACCGCCACCATGCATGTCCTCGTGATCAGCTGGGGCCCCGCTGGAGGAAGGCGGGAGTCTGCAACAGGCGGCAGCCAGGCGCAAGCAGGCAAGGGGAAGGGGTCAGGACTGCGGGTCACGCCACGTGGGTATGCAGGCGCACGCGCAGGCTCGTGTTTCTGGCAGGTACGCTGAGATGAAGCAGCACATGCCAGATTTGTAGCCATCCACCATTCCTTCCAGAGTTTAGCCCATCAACTAATATTGTGCATGCTGCCCTCCGCCTCACCATGAGCATTCGCACGCTGCCACGGTTGCTTCCTCCTTGAGGGGCCTTGGCGGGGCCAGCGGTGGGAGACGTTGGGGCTGCCTCCTTCCTGTAGCGTCCCGGGGTCAAGGGCAGAAGAAACGGGGTGTAAGGGCGCAGGAGAAATGTATTTCAGGCGCAGCAAAGTTGGGCATCCCCCTGGCTGGCGGCCCAGGCGGCCTGGGAGGCACTGCCGATGCCTCCTCCCTGCCCGCTTCAACACGTCGCCAACCGAGCGCTTCTGCACGCACATAAACGCCACAGCCGCACAAGACCACGCCTTGCAATGCACTCGCCAAGCCTTCTTTCTAACACTGGCACACAAGCCCCCTCACCTGGCCGCGATGGTGGGTGAGGGTGGGTAGCCAGCCAGAGAGTCTGCCACAGCACCGATTGAAGGCTGCTTCTTGATGGCAACCACGGCCACCGAGTACTTCTTTGTGAAGGGCACAGCTGGTGCCTGACCGCCTTCCAAGGCGAAGTCACGCTGCATGTACCTGTGGAAGGGCCCCAGCGGGGGCAGGGAGTCCATGCTGCAACGGGCACAAGGGAGTGGCGTGCGGCAAGACATGTGGGGTCATGAAGATGGGGCCATACAGCTGGGTGCCGGCTTCTGATCAGGCAGGCTGCCCTCCAATGGATGATGACAGCCGAAGGGCAGCTTTTCGGTACTGTACTTTCCAGAAGCAGCCAGGCGCAGGCTTCCTCACCGCCAGATCCAGGCTTAATTCAAAACGCCAGTGTTTCCGAGTGCTATGTTGGAAAACATGGGAGCATTTCACTCACCGCCAGAGCCAGATGAATAGAAGGGCCATGAGTACGGTGGTGCTGGAGGCGGCGGCTATGAGGGCCATCCAGGCAGCACCCACGTGGTCGAGAGCATCGCAGCACACAGCGTCCTTGGCAGCAGAGTACACCTGGAGGTTGGGTGACGAGGAGGTGGGCAGGCTCATGGTCGTTAGCAGCGCTGGCAGCGCGGTGGCATGGGAAGGGCGCGGGCAGGGCGCGGGCAGGCGGCCGCATGCGCTCGCTGCCAACACCATGTGTTGCCAGGTGCGGTGCAGTGAAGGAAGGGACGCGCGGGGCGCTGCAGGCACTGTATTGTTGGGCTAGCCCGGGGCCTACCCCAGAACCCCGGGGCCTACCCCAGTTCGGGCCCTGTCGAAGGGTGCCTCTTAAAAGGGCGCCTCTCTCGAATCCATGGGTTGGCTCACCGGTTGGAAGGTGGCTTGCGAGGCTGCCAGCCCAAAGGCATCCACGCTGGAGGCTGCACTGCCGTACTCCAGTAGTGCCTGGGCGTGGAGAGGGCTTGTTTGCTGGCGTGCCTCGTTGGGCATGGCCGGCATGACAGTGTCCTGCCAGGGGGAGGGAGGCCAGCGGGCACGTGGTCCAGTTGGCATGATTGGCTGGCCGTGCCAGCAAGCGCAGGGTGCACCGCCCCCAAACTTTTGCATTCCCACCGGGGCAGCCTGACAGCCTGGCCGCCCCCATCAGCCCCACAGCCTGGCAGCAAGCGTCTGCGTCCGTCCGCCGTGTGCCCCTCAACCACACAAGGCCCCCACACCTCCCTTCAACAACCGACAGGCAGTACCCGCAAGCCCCAGGCTGGGCCTCAACCCCACAGCCTCAGTCACACCAGCATGAAAAACTGTCATAACGCCAGTCACAACAGTGTGTGCCCACCAGCCCTCAGTTCTCACCCGCATGGACACCAGTGTGTCATTGGCCTGCCTCAGGCTGGCAGGCATGTCCAGCCCGGAGGCGCCGTAGAGCACAGTGAAGATGCTGCCCCCTTCACCCGACAGGTAGTAGCTGATCAGGGCCTCGCCTGTGGGGCAAACAGAGGGGCAGAGAGAGGGAGGGGAGGGGAGGGGAGGGTCAGCGCTCGGGCGCATGCATCCTGCGTTGGCGCCAGGCGGCAGGAAACTTTGGGGGCATACTGGCAGCTGCCTAATCTTGGGCAATCTTGGGGCTATCACTTGGGGTCATGGCGCCCCAAGTGCAGGTCAAGCATGGAGTGGAAGCGTGTCCCAAGCATCAGCGCCAGGCACACACTGCACTTCCTCATGTAAAAGTGGTGACACTGCCAAGGGCAAGGAGTGCCAGCTCACCTGCTCCGCCTGCCAGGGAGGACGAGTATGGGTTGCCAAACAGCCCATCACCCGCCACGGGAGTGTTGTCCACACTCATGCACACCTCG
Organism: Chlorella sp. ArM0029B; assembly: GCA_002896455.3. Taxonomy (NCBI): domain Eukaryota; kingdom Viridiplantae; phylum Chlorophyta; class Trebouxiophyceae; order Chlorellales; family Chlorellaceae; genus Chlorella; species Chlorella sp. ArM0029B. The sequence continues at coordinate 68,707 of JTEE01000081.1, read as the reverse complement.
TTTCCCACATTGCACACGGCTTGGCCTGTGGGGTGCAAGAGGGGAGGGCAGCATTGGTCGGCAGATGAGCATGCCGGCTGTTGAGCCCTGAGGCTGCGCCAGGCAGCAGGGGTGGGCACTGCCCCGGGCAGCAAGGCCGTCCTGTGCGCTTGCAAAAGCAGACCCCTTGACGACAGATTGCAGGTCTTTTGGCAGTGATGAGTACAACTTCGGATTCCCCTTGCCCCCGCTGGACACGCCATCTCAGGTGCTGCCCCGTCCCTGCTGTCTAGGCCTGTCCCACGACACAGTTGCTGGCTCCCTGTGGACTTAAAATGTAGCTGATTGACTCAATGATTGAAGCCCCACCTGCTCCGTAATCCAGAAAGAAGGGCTGGAAGTCGGTGAGCAGCTCAGCTGCCTTGGCATCCACATTGGCACACACGTCTGTGCCAGCACTGCAGGGGGTCCAAGCAGGCAGGCGGAGCATGCGCGCGTGTGAAAGGGTGGCAAGTGAGAGGTACCACGTGGTGGGTACGCAGGATTCGGTTTGGCACAATGTGTCATGCACAAGCCCATGTCGTGCATATGCCGTGCGCACAGCCCAGACCGGCAGGGAGAGCAGCGGGCACGCTGCCACTCACCCCGGCCGGCTGCACACCCCGCCACTGCTGTGTGTGTTGCCGGCCACCCAACAAGCCCAGCGCTGCGCCCTGCCCAGTCCCGCTTTGACCCTCATGCGGGATGGCACTCACTGGACGATGGCGGTCAGAGGCAGTACAAGGATCCAGACGAGTGGCAGTACGACCAGGGTGAGCAGCACCAGCGGCTTGACAGCGCCCGGACAGTTCACAAGTGCGCCCGCAGCCGCCAGAAGCGTCAGGACGGTGAGCAGCGAGAAGGCGATGTAGAGGCCGAGGACACGCCTGCATACATGCATCACACAGATGGAGAGAAAGAGGGCAACGAAGAGGAACGAGGAGTTCGCGAGAGATAAGACGCTGCAAGTGGGGGCTGGCAGAGGCGTGTGGCAGGTGCGGTGTCAGGCTGCTGTGCTGGTGGGCCAGACAGCATTTAGGGGCAGGCTTGTTGATGAGCACAACTCGGCACACACACACACACACACGCTCTCTCTTATCCCATGTACCACTCAGATGAGCCTCCGCTCGCCTCCCACTCGCCTCAGGAGCGCCAAACAGACGCAAAACCGCTGTTCAATTGATTCAATTGATTGATTGATTGAAATTGGTCAATCAACCACGCATCGAGTGCTCGGGGAGCCAGCTGCGGTTGTTGCCCACCCACCCACTCACGTCTTGTCCACCGCGCGTGCTCCCGGCGTCATTCTGTCCACCGTGTCCTGCACTTTGTCCCTCACACTGCTCCGCAAAGAGAAGAGGTCGTACGCGAACGAGTTGAAGGGGACGAGCATGTCGCGGGTCGTGCTGACGTCCTGCACAGGCCGCGCAGGGCAGGCGGGGGGCGGGGAGGCACCTGGGGTTAGGAACACAGCCTAAATGCACGCCTGTGAGAAGTGCAGCGTTATGGCACAGACCACATACAACCAGTACGTCACGTAGCGTGCATGTGCCCCTTGCCTCGACCACTGAACCTGCCTGCAGTGCCAAACAGGGCCTCAGGTACTGCCGCACAACACCTTTCTGCCCCCAGCAAGCTTCCCACGCCCACCCAGCCACCCCACGCCTCCCCAGCCGCTGCCCATCCCATGCCCCCTCGACTTGCCTGCTCCGCGTCCGTATAGCCCCATTCCTTCAGTGCGGACTGCATCTGACGCATCTGGTCATCCAGACCCTGCGCTGCCCTCACAGTGTCCTGGCCCGTTTTGAGCGCGCTGTCGATAAAATCGACGACGCTGCCAATGGCGTCCAGGCTCGCCGAAAGCAGAGAAGGGTCCACTTGGGTGATGCCATACACGCTGGCAGCCCCAGCAGCCAGCGCAGCACCCACCACGCATGCCTTGAGGGCGAGCGCGGCGTACCCGCCCAGCACCCGCCACGCCCGCTCGCCTCCCAGCTGCGTCCGGCGCACGCACGGCCAGCTGGTGCGACGCTTCAAGAGGCGCCAGGCCACGAATGTGGGCAGGAGGATGAAGCAGATGCCAGCGGCAATGGCAGGGCCCAGGACATGGAGTGAGGTGCGGGTGTAAGGTTTCCAACTGAGTTCCAGGTGGGCCGCTGCCACCGGGTCACCGGCAATTGGCAGCTTCCTGTGAGGGGCACAGTGCGGGGGAGACACGGCTGGGTACTGGGCAGAGCAGGGCTGGGGCAGATTAACGGCACCCAGATGGGAGAAATAATGCAACGGCTAGGAGCAGTCAAGCGCCTGCAAGTGACGTGGGAGGCAGGCAGGCGCCGCTGGGCAGAGGCGGCGGCACACACCTCCAAGGCGAGAAGGGGCACTGGTCGTCTGCGGCGGCCGGCGCGCACATTGCCGCGGCTATGAATAGAAGAACAACCTGCGGAACCAGGAGCGGGAGTTAAATAGCGACAGCGGAAGCACCGGCAACTTCAAGGCGAGGAAGCGAGGCGCCCGCGCACCCCTGAGCGCCTCATTTTGCCGACACTTCAATCCTCCGACGTTACAGTCCAATTAATTGGCGACTGGGCGCGCCAAGGCGCGTAACACTGAAATTTCCGCCATGTCAGCAGCGGCAGCAAGTCAACGTTGCTGTCAAGGCAGTGCATCTAGTCAGAAATACCGATTTGTTTTCATCAAACACCTAGTAAACGGTGGTGGTGATACATTTCATTTCTGCAGGATGCGCCAGCCCAGGAAGGCCAGCGGCAACAGTACAGCCGCTACCGCCAGGGCAAGGGCCACGCGGCCGCTGCCGCCGTCGCCCTCCTCGCCCTCTTTGCTGACATAGGTGGCTGGCTGGTCTTGGTTGATGGCATCAAAGTAGCGCTTCCACTCGCTGGAGGGCCGCACATACGACAGCCGCTCCGTCTTCAGCTGCTCTTGCGCCCTCCAGCCAAACAGCATCCTGCAGGCGGCACGGCGGGACGATGCGTCGGTGACACGGGAGGGTGTGTGGGTGTGACACGGGAGGCAAGGCGTGGCGGATGGAAGTGTTGGTAAGAAACCGGCCCCCCCTGCTACTTGCGTGACTTTTCACACACGCGGCTGATTGCACTGCACAGCACCAGGCGTTTCGCACCACCCTCTCGCCCTGACTGCCACCTTCTCAGGCCCCTCTGCTCTGCCCCTGCGCTCATCCCTGGCACCCACCCAGCCAGAGAGAGAGACAGAGAGCCACAGCAGGGTCAGCAGCACAGCGCGCACAGCGCGCACAGGGTGCCACCCAGCCGTCCAGCCACCCATGAGAACTTGCTGGCTCCCCCTGGACTTGACATGTAATAAATGATTGACCCACCTCTTGGACTTCTTGGCCACCCCCGGGGCCGGATGGCTCTCAATCCTCTTGTAGATCTCGTATGCCTCGTCATTACGCCCCACAGAGTCCTGCACCGCCACGTCAGCAGCACAGCACGCACAGCACAGCGGAAGCAGGCGGGTCAGCATTACATCTGTTATCTTATCTGTCATCTGTCATCTGTTATCTTGCGCCCCTCAACGCACAACCATGCACCCCCAAGCGAGCAGCGCAGCATATTACGCTGTTAAACAGTGGGCGGTGTTGGGATCAGGCCGGCGCCAGGAATGGCCGGTGCCCGGGCGCGGGTCTTCTGCCCGGAAAATAGTGCCTGCCCTCTTGCCCTCTGTTGTGCCACCGCTTGATGACCCGTGTGCCATGACATGCCATGCGTCCCTGCCTGGCCATCCCCCCCTCCCTAACCTCCCTCCCTCCCAGTGGCAAGGCTCACCCCCGCTAGCGGCAGTAGGGTTTTGGATTTTGGGGTTTATGGCTCACCAGACAGATGGCGTGCTGCAGCCGCGCCTCGCCACCCAGGCGGGAGCGCATTGCCATCAGGTCAGAAGCCTCGCCAAACCTGCACAAAAGTAAGCAGTAAACCGGTCGAAACCAGCACAGCGGGTAGTTGCAGCAGGTGGCCGGTTGTGCTGGCTGATGCTGGCCGATGCACCAGTGCTTTTGAACAGCGCCTGCTTGGCTGAAGCCAGCCAGGCGGGAACGCTCTTGCTGACCAACAGCAAAGCGCCTCCCCTCTGCCCCCTTGCCACCCTGCCCCATCGTTAACAATTGAACAGGACACCGCCTCTTTCCCCCATGGGTCCCACACCCACACCCCACCCCCGCCCCCAGCCAGGCAGCTCACTTGGGCAGGGCAAGGCTGACCAGGCCCTGATCAAATAGGACCTTGCCTTCATCGTAGAGAATCTGCACACCACGGGGCGGGCACAGGTTTAGGAAAGTAAAGTCAGAGGGAATTGGCCTCGGCTGCCCCCTGTCTTGTCCTGTGCGCGCCCTGTTGGACACTGCGAGGCCACACCCGGGCGCTGGGTCAGCAGAGGCACGGGGGAGGGAAGGCACAGCACAGGAGGGGAGCAATTGGTACGCAGCAGGCACGAAGGGCAGGGGACTACCATACACACATCCCTCTTGACCTTTGGCTCCCTAGCACCTGCCCGCCCTCACCGCCGCCACTCCCGGCCCAGAAACTCTTTCTTCTTGCAATGCCCATCAAATGCTATTCCTCCATCTGCGCCTACCCGCTGCACAGCGCATCCCATACGAACCCCTCGACATGCCAATACACATGCTCGACATGTATACCCACATGTGCCAGCTGGACACCCACCTGCCGCCCCACAGCGGGGCCGTTGTTTGTGTCCCCCTCTACGATAGGCAGCACACACACAACCTAAAACCAAAATACGCGTCCCGCCTGCGCCTGCCGCTCCACCGCAGGGTCGACATGAGTGTCCCCCTATGCGGTGTTCAGCACCATGCATTCAGCACCATGCATTCACACACTAAAAAAGGACCCACCTGCGCCTGCCGCTCCACCGCGGGGTCAATGTCCAGACCCAGAGTCTTCCTGTACGCCTTCAAAGAGGCAGACACGCGGGCCTGGCGCTCAGCCGCCACCTCAGCAGACTCCAGCGCCTGCCCCGGCTTCAAATTGCGGCCGCCTGCAGGGGATGAGAGCGGCAGCGGGTCAAGGGATGGGAGCGTGGCAGGCAGGGCAGGGACAGGGCAGGGCAGGCAGAGGGAGTGGGCGGCGTGGGCGCACAAATGCGCTTGCTCATGCGTTCGATGACTGGAAGAATGAGCTCTTTACCATGGGAAATCGCTGGGAATGGGGGCAGCAGGCGGTGTACGGTGCGGCCAGGCAGCCTTCGGAGCTTCTGCTGCTGCCAGACATAGCCGGAGTGGGGCAACACACCCTGCTGGCTCGCCACCCCACACGCTCACCTGCCAGCCCGCCCACGCCTCCAGCAAAACAGCACTCGAAACATATAAGCCAGCACACAGGCACCCATGCAGATGCAAACTCGAGACCACACACACACAGCTTGACACAGCCCCCCCTCCCCAGCATGCACAGCCGCACGACAGGCAGGGGTTGCTCACCCTGCACACCACCTCCCCACGCACCTCCGTAGGCTTCCGAGATGTTGCGGGGGCGGGGGAACACTCCCCAGGTGGCCACTGCCGGGTTGTGCACGTCCCCCTCCTCCCCCTCCTCCTGCCCCTCCCCCGCCCCCTGCCCGTCTGCGCCGCCGCCGTCCTGCTGCTGCCACTTCTCCCGCGCCACCCGCTTCGCATAGCCATCATCCACAGTGATGATTTGCACCTCCTGCTTCTTCTTCAGTGCCTCCTTGGCGATTGTAAACTGTTCGGCGCTCAGGTTGGTGTCGATTTGGGAGACGCTGCCGCCGCCGCTGCTGTCGCTGCCCTCTGCAAACACCAGCCAGTTGGCGGCCTGGTCTGCATTGCCGGCGCCGGTGCGGAACGAGCGCTGCTGCTCAGCATCCAGACCTTGCTGCTCCTGCGGCTGCTGCTCTGCCGGCTGCTGCTGCTGCTGCTCTGCTGGCTGCTGCCGCTGCTCTGCTGGCTGCTGCCGCTGCTCTGCTGGCTGCTGCCGCTGCTCTGCCGGCTGCTGTGCCTGCACTGCCGGCTGCTGTGCCTGCAGCTGCTGCTGCTGCTGCTGCGCCGACGGCGGCGGGGCTGCCGCGGGTGCCGCTGGCGCCGGCGGGGCTGCTGCCGCAGTTGCTGCTGGAAGTGGTGGTGGCGGCAGAGCCGCTTGCACGACAGGCGCGCTCTTTGGGATGCCGCCAGAGCTGCTGCCCACGCTGCTGGCGCTGCTGGCGCCAGCCTGTGGCTTGCCGTACTGCCGTGCTGCATTGATGCGGGCCAGCATCGCGTCCTTGCTCGCCGCCGCCTTGACTGTTGGCTGGCCGGGTGTGCCAGCCTGGGCGGTGCTGGCGCTGGCATTGGCGCTGCTGCGCTGAGCCCCTGTCATTGCCTGCAGAAACTGGGCCTCCTCTTTTGATGCCAGCTGCTGCGCTGCGTCGCTGAACAATGCTTCCACATCGGTGCCGGTGCCCGCATCCACAAATGCGGGCGGAGAAGGCGGGGAAGGAGGAGGGGCGGCCTGTGATGGTGGGCCACTGGCTGCTGCCGCTGGCTGTGCGCTGCCTGCCGCCATTGCTGGCCGCTGGCCACTGGGCGCTGCCGCTGGCTGTGCGACACCTGCTGCCGGTGCAGGCTGTGCGCCGCCAGCTGCCGCCTCTGCCTTGTCCTTTTGGTATTCACGTGCCTTGCTGATGCGGGCTAGCATCTCATCCCGGCTGGGCTGCCCCGGCAGACCCCCGCCCGTCTCAGCCCGGCAGCACTGCCGCTGCCGCCCTTGCCGGCGGGGCCGCTGCTGCTGCTGCCAAGGTTGCAGCGTGGCAGCGTGAGTGGCATACTGCCGCAGAGTGGATGGCATGCTAGGGCAGCGTGAGAGGAGTGCGGCAGTGTGCGCGAGACGAGACTACCACTTCAGACGCAGGGAACGAGGCTTGAGCGGCTTGAGCGATGGCCTATTCGCGATGCAAGGCCGCGTGTGCGCTGGCGCTTTGCTTTGTTGGTTGGACACAAAGCAACTCGGCCAGGTCAGCAGGATTTTTGGGTGGTGATATTCAGGGCTCCCTCACCCCCTAAGGGCCTGGAGATCAATTGTACCGACGCCCTCGCCCCTCGGACCGATAGAATGGCCATGCCCGCCGCTGCCTGCTGCTTGCCGCAGCCTACACAGTGCCGAGCCTCCAGCGGGCAGCCGCAGCCGCAGAAGCGTGCTCAAGCAGCAGTCCCAGGCGCCGCGCAACGCCGCCGCCAGCTGTTGGTGGGCCTGGGTGCCGCGGCGCTGGCTGTCGGCGGAGTGCCCGCCTCCTTCACGTCGGCGGCACAGGCCTTCGACCTGGAAATCAAGAGCATCGACCTGCCAACGTTTGAGACCCCCGAGTTCGTGACTGAGATGAAGGCCCGCAACCAGCTGGTGCTGGACGAGGCTGAGAGCTCATTCCAGAACTCAGGTCGGTGTGGGGCTGGGTGGTGCGGGACAGAAGGGGCAGTGGGCAGCGCAGCGTGCTCAGCGTGCGCCAGGCACTCGCTCCGCTGGGGGCTTGACCATGGACAGACGGGGATAGTACCGTGTGAAGGTGTGCAGATAACACGAACTAATAAATAATGGCAATGCGCTGCTGCCTTCAGAACATGGGTGCAGTGCCGCTCTGCACTTTGCTCCTCTCCCCTCTCAACCCTGACGTTCATCAGGCATACACGACACACATACAGGCCTGCAGCGGTCCTAAAAGGGCTCGCCACGGTGTACCTTCATGAACCTGCCGCGCTCAAATTGCTGCATTTGCTGTCATCTGCCTACCCTTTTACCCGCCCCTCCCCCGCCCTTCCCCCGCCCCACCGCGCAGCAACGCCTCCGGTGCCCCTTCGCTAAATACGCCACTCCTCAAACTGCTGCACGCCCTGTCGTCTGCCCACCCTTTGTCTCGCCCTTACAGATCTGCTGCGTGCCCTAAACGAATGTAGCCACGCCCAGTCATGCCCCTTCCCACATCTGTTGCATACCACAAGTCGCCTCATTCCCTTGCGTTTGCCTGCCCCGCCCCCGCCCTCCAGACCTGCTGCGCAACCTGAAGGAGCGCAGCGACGCCACCGGTGTCCCATCCTATACACGCCGATCTGCAATTTGCTGCATTTTTGTCTTTTCCTGCCCCCGTCCCTCCAGACCTGCTGCGCGACCTGAGGGCGCGCAGCGATGCCCAGTCATCCCACATCTGTTGCTTACCACAAGGCGCCTCACTCCCTTTCGTGTGCCTGCCCCTTCCTCCGCCCTCCACAGACCTGCTGCACGACCTGAAGGAGCGCAGCGACGCCACCGACGTCCCATCCTATACACGCCACTCGTCGATTTTCTGCATTTGTGTCTCCTCCTGTCTCTCCCTCCCCGTCCCTCCAGACCTTCTGCACGACCTGAAGGAGCGCAGCAACGCTAACCGATGTCCCTTCCAATACACGCCGCTCTGTTGCTTACCACCAGTCACCTCCTTCCCTTTCGTTTGCCTGCCCGTCCCCCGCCCTCCAGACCTGCTGCGCGACCTGAAGGAGCGCAGCGACGCCAACCGTGCGGGCCGCAAGAAGGAGCTGGCTGACAAGTACTGCATGCGGCAGGCGGAGCTTGGGGTGGGAGACTGCGGAGGCCTCAGGTGAGAATGCATGCTTGGGAAACGCCATCTTTGTTGTTGACACGTACGGAACAGGAAGGAAGGAAGGAAGGGGTCCTTCCTGCAGCATGCAGGTGGAAAGAAGGCATGTATGCAGCCAGCACTGGTTCATGTCAGACTTCAGAATGGCAGACTGCAGCGGCTGCGAGTATGCAGATGACCACATGCAGCAGTGGGGCGGGGTCTAGGGGCGGTGGGAGGACCCCGCTGTCCTCCCGCCCCTACATTGCCACGTGCATGCGCCCTGCCCCGGCATCCTCCCGCCCATGCATTCCCACGTAACTGAACGCGCCCTGCCATGAGTGTCCTCCTGCCCATGCATTCTCACGTGCACGCGCCCTGCTCCGACATCCTCCAGCCCATGCATTCCCACGTGCACGCGCCCCTCCTCTGCCCCGCTGCTGTGCTGCCGCAGGCTGATTCCTGGCATGACCAAGAGCGGCGTGCAGGTGCGGCCAGAGTGGATGGAGAACCTTGGCAAGACGCTGGGCCTGATTGATTGAAAGGTGGCCCAGGCCACGCGGCGCCTGCCCGCCGGCGCTCGCCAGCTGGCCTGCCAAACAGCCTGCTGGCAAGTGGCGGCAGCGCAGGACCTTCAAGTTTGCTTCCCTGCTCCCTAGTTTATTTGTGTGCGTGCTTGTAACACCTGCTGCAGCAAGGCCACTGGCGGTCAGCGAAAGGGGAGAGGCCACGGGATAGTGCGCCTGCATGCGTGCGGCCAGCTGGCGTATGTGACTGTCAAGAAGCCGTGCACTCGGTATGGGTCAGTCGCCCGCCGGCGCATCCACATGCACAGGCCTTCCCGCTGCCGCGGTTGCAAGGCCACCCTGCCAGTCGGCAGCACGGCCAACCTGGCAATTCCTTGCAAGGGGGTCTGCATCATCGAATCATCGTTTGAGGTTACACCCGTGGGCTGGGTGGCAGGTTTAGAGGACGAGCAGCTGTGGGAGAGAGAGCGGCTCTGTCTTCCCTTGACGCCACAGGGCACCACTTGGGCATTGGCACATGGGGCGAAATGTTGTGTCGGTACCATTTGGCACCAAAGTGTGGCACCACCTGGGCCCCACCATGCTGGTATCAACTGGCCCCAAGATTGGGGCTGGCGCCAAGTGGCGCGCACACCGCCATGGGTTTGGTGCCATGTTGCGTGACACAGCAGCGGCACCCTGGCGCCACAGGAGGCGGCAAAGCAAGCGGCACACCAGGCGGGCAGCATTCCCATGCGCTACAGCAGCAGCAATACGGTCCTTAAAGTGGGTTTGTTTACAACAGGTAGTTGGGCGGGCGCTACGGGCCACCGGCGGGGATGGCAATGCACAAAAGAGGGTCCGGAACCACGGGCGGGGGCGGGATTGGCAGTGCGCATGAAAGGGGCAGGCGCTACGGGCGGGGGCGGGGATGGCGGTAAACAAAGGAGGGGCGGGCGCCCCAGTGCAGGAGGAAAACCCTAACCCTGAACCCTAAACCCTATACCCTGCATGGCACAGAGGAGGGGTGGGCGCTCCGGAGCAGGCGAGGGAAGGCAATGTGCAGAAGAGGGCGTCGGCGGGGATGGGAGTCTGCAGATGAGGGTCCGGCTTGAGGGCTGGGAGGCCTTGAAAGGCGTGGATATGCCTGGCACACCCGCTCAAAAGGCTGGCCACAGGGCAGGCACATTGGGCAGGTCCTCGATGCCGTCCCACCTGTGGCGGCTGCCAACCTGCCCAAATCGCAACTTGCTGTGCACTTGGGGGCTACAGGGCCAGCAACAATCCTCGCCGGGGCAGCAAGGCACCGCCACTGCCTGCCGCCTGCCGCCACCCACCCTTGCACCCACCGGCTGCGAGCCGCCTGCCGCCTGCCGCATCGCGTGAACCACCCCCAGTCCCGACATGCTCCAAGCCTTCTCCTAAGCGCGCGGTCACACCGCCAAAAGCGTCTACAGATACTTAACCGGCGTCGAGCTGCCGCCTGCCTCTGCGCCTCGCTGCGCCATGCCGGATGCTAACCTGAGCACATGTGGGGGTGGAGAGAGAATGTGGCTGTTGAATTCATGAATTGCATGCTGGGCTGCACGCAGCCTGAAACCGGACTTTCACAGCAACGCGGCAGCGCCGATCAGCACTCATACTCATTTGCACACTTGGATCACCCTAACTTCCCAGGATACACCGCAGCCTGAGTAATTTGCAGTATCTCCGGCCGCCGCAGTGTCACAGGTCAACCGCGGTCTTCGCCGACCTTAGAAGGTCGCCTACATGCAGGCCATGTCCCTGCTTGGCCCATCGGGCGGCCTGGCCGCCTGCAGCGGCCTCTTTTCGACCGCTTTGCCAGCGGCGGCGTGCGCTCTTGTTGGCTTTCAGACCCGCTCCCTGAGCAGCCTACGCCCCTATGGTACCCGGGCTGCTGTCACTGGGGTAGCCCGCGCACAGAGCAGGTGAGTGCTGTCGCCGCCGCTCCTTGGCCCGCCCCCGCCGCAGCTGCTTAGACCTGACCCGGTGATCTGCCGCTCGCTGTGCCCCGCAGGCCCGCTTCTGGCATCCCCGCCCGCACCTACCACACTACCTCCGCAGCCGAGGCGGGGCAGGAGCACGGCACCATCGAGCGGTGAGCCGCCTGCCGCCTTTCGCCGCCTTGCGCTGTCGTGCCGTCGCCTTGCGCCGCCTTGCGTCGTCGTGCCGCCGCACCCGGCCTGCCCACCTGTCCTCCCGCCTGCAACACCTCCCGCCTGCCTGCTCGCCCACCGCCTGCAGCGGCTTTGCCAGCTCCGCACTGCCCGAGGCAGCGCCCGCTCCCGCCGCCAAGGCGGCCGGCAAGGCGCCCAAGGCGGCAGTACCCATCATCGACGTGCAGCGCTACGTGCGCGATAGCATCACCCCTTACGATGGGGACTCATCCTTCCTGGCGGGACCCACACAGCGCTCCCTGGAGCTCTGGGACAAACTGCAGGTGGGGAGGCAGGAGGGTGCGGGTGGGTGGGCCACATGGGCCGCCGCATGCCAGCGGGGCGGGCGGGGGTATCCCGCCTCGCCACCGCCGGCCTTGCAGACGTGCATGGTGCGGCGGATGGGATGGGACAGGATCACTGACCTCCATGTTACCGCACGCCCTGATCAGACCCCCAAGGCGTGTTGCCTCGCGATCCTCCGCCTGCGTGTCGCATCCACCCTGCCTCCCTCGCCCAGCTCCCCCGCCCTCGCCCGCCCTCACCCACCCTCCCCGCCCTCCTCTTCCTCTCCCCCGCTCCCCAGGCCATGTGCACCGAGGAGATGAAGAGGGGCATCATGGGTGTGGACCCCTCCCTGCCCTCCACCATCACTGCCTTCCCCCCCGGCTACATCGACAAGGAGAAGGAGGTGGGTGCTGGGGCCAAGGGCGGTGGGGGCCACGGTCTGAGTGGGGGGTGTTAAAGGGACAGTGCAAGGGCATGTTCAGCTTGTGTGAGATACATCGACAAGGACAAGGAGGTGGGTGCTGGGGCCAGGGGCGGTGGGGGCCATTGGTAAAGGGCGAGAGCAAGGGCATGTTCAGCTGCTTGTGGGGCATACATTGACGAGGACAAGGAGGCGGGTGCTGGGGCCAGGGGCGGTGGGGGGCACGGTCTGAATGGGGGTGTTGAAGATACAGTGCAAGGGCATGTCCAGCCGCTTGTGGGAGATACATTGAGAAGGGCACGGAAGCGGGTGCTGGGGCCAGGGGCGGTGATTTGGTGCCGGGTGGGGTGGGGCTGGGTGGGGTGACTGGTGCTTCTGTTAGAGGGTGTGGGTGCCAGGGTAATGCGTGCAGATGCATGCAGGGAAGGAGAAGGGGTTGGCTGGGCTGGGCACTTGCAGGTGCAAGCGGAAATACATCAACAAGGAGAAGGCGGGTGGGGCCGGGGGGCAGTTTTGTTTTCATGTTGATGAGCGGCGAGAGCAAGGGTTGTTGGACATGCACCCAATGCAACAAAGGCTGGCCTGTTCTTCCCTCCTCCGTCGCCCGGCCGTGCTCCTTTTTGGAACCCAGCTGATGTCAGCTTTCGTGGCACGCCCTGCCGCGCCTGCTGTGCCGCCTGCAGGTCATTGTGGGCCTGCAAACCGACCAGCCGCTGAAGCGCGCAATCAAGCCGCTGGGCGGTGTGGGCGTGGTGAAGAGCGCTCTCGAGGGTGAGGCCACCGGAAGGGGACGCTTGTTGGAGGGCCTTGCTGTATAGCTCGTGGCATGGTGCAAGGGTGGGCCGCCTTGCCTGCCTGCCTGCCTGACTGACCTGGCATGCTCTTTGGCCGTTTTGCCAGGCGCTACTTTGCCGGTCTTCTGCCCTCCGCTTCCCTCCTTGCTCTGCCGCCCCACCTACGCATTTCTCCCGCAAAGCGCTCGACACCTCCTCTTTCTCCCCTCCCTTCCCTCTGCGGCCGCTTCTACGCTCCTCTCATCCCCTCCTTTCCGCATGCGGTCCCTCTTCCCCCCCCATGCAGCCTACGGCTACACTCTTGACCCCGAGGTGGAGCGCATCTACACCCACGTGCGCAAGACACACAACCAGGGTGAGGCGTGGGGGCTGTGTAGTGTCTACCAGGGTGCTCGTGGGGGATGCTTAGTGTGTTGACCAGGGTGTGCGTGGGGGCTGCTTAGTGTGTCTACCAGGGTGCGCGCAAGGGGCTGCTTAGTGCGTTGACCAGGGTGAGGCGTGGGGGGCTGCTAAGTGTCTACCAGGGTGAGGCGTGGGGGCTGTGCAATGCCTGCCGTGACCACTCCATCTTTGCTCGCCACACCCCCTGCGCCGCAGGCGTGTTTGACGCCTACACCCAGGAGATGCGCACCGCCCGGTCCAACCACATCCTCACCGGACTGCCCGACGGCTATGGCCGTGGCCGCATCATCGGTGACTACCGCCGCGTGGCGCTGTACGGTGAGCGAGGCCGCTGGGGGTGAAGCCTAGCGGAGGCAGCAGCATTGGAAGTGGTGGTGCACGAAACTGGGGCAGGGGCTTGAAAGCCGCGTGGCGCTGTACGGTGAGCGAGGCCGCTGGGGGAAGGGATTGTTGAGTGGATGCACGACACCGAGGCAAGGGTGGGCTTTGGGGGAAAGCGGGCGGCGGGTAAGGTGGGCAGAGCATTGATTGCAGAATCGTGGGTCTGTGGCAAGCGGAGGCTGGGTCTCCTCAATTCCTCTTCAACTGCCTGCTAATGTTGACACTTGTCCCCCCCACCCTCCTTTGAGCAGGCGTGGCCGGCCTGATTGTGTCCAAGGCTTCCCAAACCTCTGTGTGAAACTGCCAACACCAGCCTCCCCTCCCTTCCCTGTGCAGGCGTGGACGGCCTGATTGCGTCCAAGGCTTCCCAAACCTCCGTTTGCAGACTGCTAACTGCACTAGTGTCCCCACCCCTCCCTGTGCAGGCGTGGACGGCCTGATTGCGTCCAAGGCTCAGGACCTGCAGAAGCTGCTGGTGGGCACGATGACCGAGGAGCGCATCCGGCTGAGGGAGGAGGTGCAGGAGCAGATTCGCGGGCTGAAGGAGCTCAAGGAAATGGCGGCCACATACGGTGGGGGTGGGGCTGGGTGGGTGTGCTGTGGTGTTTGCGGGGCTTGCGAATTGTGGGCAGGCAGAGCAGGGAGGCAGGCAGAGTGCCAGGGCGTAAGAGATGGCGGCCACGTACGGTGGGTGGGGCTGGGTGGGTGGGTTGATTGTGGTGCGGGGCTTGTGGGTTGTGAGGGGCGGGGCCTGGTAGGCAGAGCAGAAAGGCAAATAAGAGGGCTTAGGGAAATGGCGGTCATGTGCGGTGGGTGGGGTGGGGCGGCGTGTTCCTGGTACGGGGCATGCGGGGAGACGACCAGGCACTCGAGCGGGCGAGGCACATGCGCATCCTGGGATCGTACTTCCTATGCAACCTAGGATCGTACTTCACCTGCTCTATGCAACCTAGGATAGGTACTTCACCTGCTTACACCTCATGTCTCACTGCGCCCCTTGCCCCTCCCATCCCACCCCACCTCGCCCCGCAGGCGACGACGTCTCCCGCCCCGCCCGCTCCGCTCGCGAGGCGGTGCAGTGGGTGTACTATGGGTGGGTGGGAGGGTTCTTTGTGAACATTGAGGGGCTGAAGGAGGCGGCGATGGCGTTCTTTTGGTTCGTGGGTGACCACAGAGCACCCACACAAGCACTAGTACTCGCTTATAGAATTCGGGAGACAGCCAGAGAGCATGTGCTGCAGTGACTTATGACTGCTCACATCCCATCCTCCCGTTTCAGGTACCTGGCGGCGGTGAAGGAGCAGGATGGCGCCGCCATGAGCCTGGGGCGCGTGGACGGCTTCATTGATTCCTACATCGAGGCAGACCTCCAGGTGGGCCCGGGGGTGGTAGCTGGTCGGTAGCTGCAACAGGTGGGTGTGCCGGCTGCATTGGTGTGCGCAATCGGCTTCCGGGATCTGTGTGGGTCTCCCAGGAGGAGGTGTGAGGCCTGCGCACTGGTGTGTCGTGTCTGATGCGCTTTGCTGCGCGTCCACGCCTCACTCTGCTGCGCCTGCTCAGCATGGGCCCCCCAACTAATACGCCAAAGTGATTGAGCCTGCGCTCTGACTTCCCTCCGCCCTTGACCTCTCTCTGCCCTCGACTCTCTTGAATTTCCCCTCTGCCTTTGGCTTGACTCTTGTCCTGACTTCTCTCTGCCTGCTCCCTACTCCTGCTCCCTACTCCTCCCTGCCTGCAGTCGGGCAAGATCAGTGAGGAGGAGGCGCAGGAGCTGATTGATCAGGTGGGCTGCTGGCCTGGCTGACCTGCGCTTGGGCGGATACTGCTGCGCCTTCTGCGTCTGTGCACAACTGCAAATGTGCGGAGGCCGGCACTCTCTGTGTTTCATTCTTCCCTCTCTCTTGGCATTCACCCCGCTCGATTGCTGCCTCTTGCCGGCCCCATGGGCTTCCCCATCCTTCAATTTACAACAAAAGTGCATCCCCGCCCCCAACCCCAACCCCACCCGAGCACGGCAACCTGTGCCTCGCCGCTGCCAAAGCCGTCATGATTTTGCTTACACATTCTCCCTGTCTACATTTGCTGCAGTTTGTGATGAAGCTGCGCATCGTGCGCCAGCTGCGCACCCCAGAGTACGACCAGCTGTTTGCGGGAGACCCGACCTGGGTGAGCCATGCTGTGCTGGGCCACGCTGCGGGTTATGATGTGCTCTGCATGCGGAAGCGCTGTCCTGGTTGTGCTGACCACGCCTTGTCGCCTGCCTGTCCTGCCAAGCACCCCTCCCTGCTACCCTCTGCCCTCCCCTCCCACCCCACCCTGCTGTCGGCTACCCTTTCCCAGTGTTGCAAGCGACTTTCTGGCCTGCTATGCTTGTAGCATAGTCTTGCAAAGGTGTCAATACCTGCATGCCATGTGAACGTTCCGGAGTGCCCCTCCCACCTTTCCTGCATGTGCTGTGCTGGGCAGCACGAGCTCGTTTCGGTATCGATCTCATAACATGTGTATCACCACCCTCCCGCAGGTGACTGCCGTGCTGGGCGGCACCGACGAGGCAGGCCAGCACCTGGTCACCAAGACCTCCTTCCGCATCCTGCACACCCTCTACAACCTGGGACCCGCACCGGAGCCCAACATCACCATCCTGTGGAGCCAGCGCCTGCCCTCGGAGTTCAAAAAGTGAGGAGGCGGGTGTGACCTGGTTTTGTGAATTTGTGAACTTTGAGTTCCAACCCCACATTTGCCTCTGCCAACACACCTTGTACCTGTCCTTCACTCACTGCCCTGCACCTTCTTACCCCCCTCCCGCCCCAGGTTCTGCGCCAAGGTGTCCATCGACACCAGCTCCATCCAGTACGAGTCGGACGAAATGATGCACAGCATGTGAGCAAGGCGGGGCGGGCGGGGTGGGACGTGTCCGTGCCGTGCTGGCCGTGCTGTGGTGTGGTGCTGGGACGTTGTGGTGTGGTTGTGGTGTGGTGTGCTTGCTGTGGTGCTGTGACGTTGACGCAAACACGGGATGGGAGGGCATGTGACCCTTGGGGGTCGAGCCGTGCTGGTGCTGTGCCATTGGATGGGGCGGGGCAGGGCGGTATTGGGTGGATGGTGATCACGGCTGCAGGTGTGGGCAGCAGCAGCACAGGGAAACAGTGTCTCCAGCCTGCCAGCCTGCCAGCCCGGTTCGCTCACCACCCGCCCAGCGCCTGATCTGAACTGACCGGGCGCCCCTCTTCCGCCCTCTTCTCCCTCCATGCAGGTTTGGCTCCGACTACGGCATCGCCTGCTGCGTGTCTGCCATGCGGCTGGGCAAGGACATGCAGGTGGGCAGG
>JTEE01000081.1:19198-38949 GCA_002896455.3 Chlorella sp. ArM0029B | reverse complement strand
GGCACCGGGCAGTGTGACAGCTGAGGAGTTGAAGCAGCTGCTGCGCTCCAAGGGACGCATTCTGGTGTGTGTGTGTGTGTGTGTGTGTGTGTGTGTGTGTGTGTGGGTGGGTGTGGGTTTGGGTTTGGGTGTGGGTGTGTGGGCGGGTGTGTTGTGGACGTGGTGTGGTTGTGGGGAGCGCAGCTGTTTGGGGAGTCGAGGGGGCCTGCATGACGTGCCCTACCTGTGCCGGTGGGTGTTGGTGGTTGGGGGTGAGTGCAGCTTTGGGGGGAGTCGAAAGGGCACGCTGACGTGTGCAACTGCGCAGATTGCTGCAGTTTGTGGGGCATTGGGGGCGTGTGCTTGAGGCTTGTAGGGTGCCGGCTGATGGTGGCACGACTCGTGAAGTGTGCGTGCAGCAGGGAGTCGTATGGGACCTGTAAAACTGCGAGTGTCCCGGGGGTGCGCTGGCATGAGAAGAGCAGCTGGTGCCTTTGACGACGGACTTGCAAGCAGCCAGGGCCAGCTTGGGCTTGACAGCTGGCTGTATCTCTCCCCACCCCAACTTCTCAACAGAGTGCGCAGCAGGAATGACCTGGCTTGCTGTGTTAGGCTGCTACGCTTTGATCTTTCTGTTTGGGATGAACAAGTAACGAGGGAGGATGGTGCAGAATTGAGACTGGGGGAAGCTGCCTGCGGAGCCTCTGGGGAATGCTGTGATGCGCCTCACCTTTTACCCTTACCCGCCTTCTCACCCCCTCTCACCCCGCTGCTCCTCTTCACTGCTCTCACCAATACAAAACACATGTCGTCGCACCTATTGTTCAAATGCAGCTGGCCGATTTGACTGCGATGTACAAGCCGCGGTTGACACCCGAGGGCCAGCGGCAATTTGTGCAGCTCGTGCGGCAGGTGAGCACCGTCTTATACACTCCGAGTGCAGTGCAGTGCAATGTTTTTGGTTTCGAAATAATACCACGCCATTCAGTGTGCATCATAGTCTGGGGCAGAGGCAGGTTTGTGCAGCTGGCAACAGCAGGTGCGCGCTTCTTCCCACATGTCTGGGTGTGAAAAGCTGGTGTGTTTGTGTGTTTTCAACGTCAGGGTGCACCTATAGACTGTGTTTAGGGTTTCGGGTTTTAGACTGTGCACTGCCACACAAGCGCTGGCGTGCATGTAACCACAGTAGGTGTGCAGGCAGGCAATTCAGGCAGGATCAGCAGTGTCACGTTTTCCCGCTGCTGCGGCAGCTGCCTCTTGTGCCTACAGCTGCCAGTCTACCCTGCATGCCCCTCCTGCTGCGCTTGCTCGTGTGTGGCCTCTGCTCCCTTTCTACAACTCTCTGATTGATACACCAACTGCTGTGGGCCGTGCAGGTTGCCAAGATGGAGCAGGGCAGCAAGTACTTGGTGCTGAGAGAGTGAAAAGTGACGAGGCGCCAGGTCAGCACAGTGCCAGGCTGGCGACCTTGGTTCCACCTTCTGCCAGGTGGCGGCAGCTCAGCTGGCCTCCAAAGGGGTTGGGTGCAATCGCTGCCCTCGACCTGTAATGTTAATAAAGCGGAACACATCCTGACACCACAAACAATCCCCCTGTTTGGAGTGGGAAGAACATTGTAACAAGTGGCAACAGTGCCCCGCCGCCATGGCGGTCTCAAGAGGTGTGGCTTGTGTTTGAACCGGGCCAATGTGGAAGGGGACAGCTGCAGTGGGCTGGCTGGTGCAGTGATCAAGCAGCCACACAGTGGTTGGTGTGCAGAGTAACAACGTGAGGCCTCCTGCGCCTGAGCGAGAGCAACGACGTCAGGCCGACTGCATCTGTGAGAAGCGACGGCTGAACGCCTCCTGCGGGGCCACAGGCAGAACTCTGCGCAGCACATATGAGGCTTTTGCGAGTTCTGTCATCACTTTGGGGTGAAGCAGAGCCAGGCAGTGCGATGGGTGGTGGTGCGGCGGTGCCAGGGGGCACCTCGAGAGAGAGGCGCGTGGGGGATGCAGGCGGCGCGTGGGGGATGCAGGCGCGTGGGGGAATAAACGTGTGCATTTTTGTGCCCGGCTCCAGTCCTTCCAGGAAGCACCCATTGGCACAGGAAGATCGCCAATGCAGGCAGCCTTCACGCTAGGAATTGAGGGCTCGGAGCAGCGGCTGGTACTGCGACATGCTGCTGACTTGGCAGTAGCACAGCCGGCAGTGGTAGCTGGCAGTAGCTGGCAGCCGGCAGGGCTGCTCCGGCAAGACCCGCTGTGTGCGCTGTCTCCGCCTCAGCCTTCTCTTACGACCATGTCGATGCGGCGACCTCGCGCCCTTGGCGCCGTCGCGGCGCTTCTGCTTATTCTTGCCTGCGCGGCAGCACCCAGCGCGGCGGCGCCCAGCGTGCTAGGCAACGAGGTGGACAAGGAGCTACCCTGCCACAAGCGCGGCGTGCGCAAGTCCACATTGAAGTTGATCAAAGAGACGGCCTTTGCGGGCCTCTTTCAGGACTTGCTCAACAGCACGGTGCGACTGCTAGGACCCCCCGACAGTAAAGCATGTAGCCACCCAGCAGGGGGGGCAGGACTGTCCTGCAGGGCGGCGGGGGGGCGGTAGCCGCCGTCCGCCGTTGCCGCCAAGCACGCGCCCTCACCCCTTGTTCTCCTTACCCTTACCCCCTCTCCAGGAATTCGAGGCCAGCGGTGAGATTGCAATCAGGGAGTAGGGGGGGGAAACTGTCCTGCAGGGCAGCGTGGGGCCGGTAGTGCGCGCGCCGCCGCCGGTCACCACAACCCGCCCGCCGTTTCTCCACCCTTCGACCCCTTCCCCCCAGGCATGGCCTACGTGCGAGGCAAGATGTACGCTGTGTTTGACAACAGCATGGCTCTTGGCGTGCTGGATGACCACTTCCACTTCAGGTCGGTGGGTTAGCTGAAGACATGCGTGTGCCTTGTGCCACACCCGCTGTTGTGGCTCCCCAACTGACGTGCTTACCCAAGACTCCTAGACTCCTTGAGACTCACGTGCTGCCCGCCCAGCACCAACAAGGTTGCCTCAGCTGGTCACACAACATAGGCGCCCTGCCCCTGCACACTTCGCCGGGCACCTGCCTCCCTCTGGCGCAGCCTGCCACTGCCCGCATCGCACATTTCCTTTTTCTTTGCTACAAACTACATTCTGATACACTCACCCCCCACCCTGTCCCATGAGACCTTGCTGGCTCCCCCTGGACTTGAAATGTTATTGATTGATTGATCTGTGCCCCTGGGCGCTGGGTGTGCCTTGCAGGACGGTGCTGGGAGTGCGCTGCAGACCGGTCTGGGAGTGCTTTACACCTGCTTGCACCAGCACATGACATTAGCCTTTTGCAGGAGCCCCAATGCCACTCGTGGTAGAAGCTGCGAGGTGGTTGCCCTGCTCTGCAGAGATCCCGGCATCTCTGGTGGCATACATATCAGCTGGCCAGCTGGCTTGCGTTGCAGAGACGTGTGCAACGTGCCAGCTTGGCACCTGTGGTGCATGCCTCGTCAATCTCTTCAAAAACTGGTTCGTCCTGGAGTTCAATCCTCTGTCGGGGGATGTGGAAAGCTGTATCGACTAGGCTGGCTTGGCGCCTTCCCTGGTGGCAGCTGCTCTCAGCCTGCCCTCCCCCCGCTGGTTGGGTCTGTTTGCAGGGATCCCGAGAACGTGTTGATCGGGCCCTGGGAGCCGGAGAGCCAGTTCGAGGGGATTGCATATGTGCCAGAGAACGACACCTTCCTCCTGCTGGTAGAGGTGAGTGGGGGTGGATTCTAAGGTGCGTCTGCGGCACACTGTTGTGCTGCTGCAGCACTGTAATTGAGTGCATGAATGGGGTTTAGGGGGCGGAAGCCGGCGGGGCGCTCTGTGTGGAAGGCCGGCACGGGCGGCGGCGAAGTCTCGCCAGCCAGTTAATGCAGCCTCCACTGGTGTTCATGCCCCCGGGCAGGGGGGCACTCCAACATAAGGGGAACATGTTGAGCGCCTGACGAGGCACGCACCAGGCCTTGAAACCCTGCCTTCCTTCCTACCCAGCATCCTTTTCGCGGTGCCCCCTCTCCTTCCCAACCGGCGTATAAGGGTGGCGTGCGGTGCAGTCGGGAGGTGCTGGGTGAAACCCGCTCGGCTCACCCATCAGCTAGCTGTAGCCCCTTCCGCCCCTCCCCCTCTTATTAGTTGGGACTCTCATGTCCTCCTCCTCCCTGCAGGGCAGGAGGCCAACCTCGAGGCCCCGACTACCTTCTGCAATATTCAATAAGATGCTTGCTGACATCAGGCGACGCCCAAGGGTGGCGCGCACATCCCCCGCTCTTTACTTCCAGCACTCATCACATTGTCCTCCCCTGTGCAGTTCCCCTGCCACTGCTCTCAGTGGCAGGGCAGTACCCCTCCCAGTGCTCCCAGCGGCAGGGCAGTGGCAGGGCAGTACCACTTGCAGGGCCTGTCCTCCTTCTCACTCCTCCCCTCCTCTGTGCCCCCATTGACTGTGTCCCTCCCGTGTGCTCCCCTTCCATGCTGTCCCTGCCCCACCCAGGCTGCGCACAAGGGTGAAGAACTGTTCAAGCCAGAGGTGATTGAAGTGAAGTTGCGCCCCGACAACAGCGGGTACGACATCATCGCCCACTGCGACATCGACTTTGAGATTTCACACAGCAACAAGGTGAGCGTGGCAGCCGAGTGCACCCCCTTTGGAGGCGGGGGGGTCAGATTCAGGGTTGAGGTTATTTGGGCGTGAACCCGCCTCAGCTTAAGGGTGGGGGTGTCGTGGAGGTGGGGACGGGGACGGGTCTTGGGTTGGGATTTTGATGTGGTGGCGTTGGGGAGGAGAAGGGGGGGAGGGGCCCTTGTGGGGGATGTACTGGGTGCTCTTGAAACCCTGCACAGAAACGGAAGGTGGCCGCCCACACAACTTCGTTTGCAGAGAGGCGAGGCCCTGAAAGCCCTGTCTACCAGCATCAGCGGGGCTTTCCCCTTCGTATGCTGTAGGCTGCAACAGTTGATGCGGGAACGGGGGTGTGTGCCACCGACCTAGGTGTCTACCTCCCTCTCAGGGCTTCGAGAGCATACAGTACATCCAGTACATCCAGTACATCCACACTTTATGCTGGGCATGTCTGCTAATGAAGTGCTTTTAGTTACAAATGCTGTCCCCTGTGCAGGGCTCTGAGAGCATTCAGTACATCCACACCCCCGCGCGGCCCCCTTCCTGCTTCACCTGTCCGTGAAGTGTCCTAGTTAATGTGCACTTCACCTCCCTCGCAGGGCTTCGAGAGCATCCAGTACATCCACACCCCCGACGGCCCCTTCCTGCTGGGCCTGTGCGAGGGCAACCACTGCAAGGGCGGGGCGGAGGGGCGGGAGAAGGGGCACGGACGCATCGTGGTGTCCCAGCTGCAGTGGCAAAAGTGAGTACCTGCATGGTGCAATTTATATTACGCATTGGCACAGGCAAACACCCAGTGTGATGATATCAAGGCAGGCCGCGATGGGTGGATGCTGTGTGGGACACGGGGCGTTGCATGGGCTTGTCTGGTGCCCGAGCTGCAGCGACAAAACCAAGTGTGTGCAGGGTTCGAATGTGTATTGTGTGTGGGGGTGTGCGTGGGCGGGCGGGGCGGGCTTGCCTTCCCGGCCAAGAGCAGCCAGGAGCAGCCTGCCTGCTTGCATGTGCTAGTCTAGTCGAGTCTAGTTGTTGCAGCTTTTCGTTCACATTCCCTGAAACAGGACTCAACTTCAGGACGAACTAATCCTGAGAGGTTGACGCTTGCTTGTGTCGATGGAGCCACACAGTTCTGGCGGGGGGCCACGTGCTTTGTGTACCAAGCGTTGCCCACACTTGAGCTGCTCCCTCTCCCCCTGCCATGTGCAGGAACGGCGGCTGCATGTGGGAGCCTGTCAAGACGATCAATGTGCCCGCCTCGGCGTACTTTATGGACTATGCAGCCATGGTGAGCCGCCTGCCTAGCTCACCTCACTCGCAGGCTTCCTGCCCCCTGCCTCTTCGCCCTGGCTGGGTGCCCCTTTGCTTGCTTGCTTCATTGACTAGTCTACTGTGCAGCTATGGCAGGCTTCCATCTGATACCGTTTCAATCGTATCTTGCACTTGTCAGCCGGTGCACTCCAGGGCGCAAACACCTGCATAGCAGGCTGGCTGCATGGCAGGCTGCCTGCCCGCCTTGCCCTCGCTGCCGTGTGCCCGACTGTTTCCCCTCTGCGCCGCCCGCCCGTCCGCCAGGCAGCCCCACCGCTCCCTCTGCTGTGCCTCGAATGGGCACACATACCTCCTGGCACCCCAGCCGCAACCAGCAACTGCCCAGCAGCTGCCAAGCCAAACCCTCCTCCCGTCCTCCCTCCCACTTGCCTTGCCCCCACCACAGGCGTACAACTACGAAACTGAGAAGCTGGCCATCCTGAGTCAGGAGGAGTCGGCGGTCTGGGTGAGGGGGTGCACACAGCACAGCACAGCACAGCACGCCATGTACAACTGTCTTGATGTCGTGGCTGTCTTTTTGGTGCATGCACCAGAGAAGATCACAAGCGCCCTGCCTGGGGGGCTGACTGCCGGTGGCAGCCTGTGCACAGCACGTCATTTACAACTGTCTACTGGCATGGCTAGTCACAAAGTTTGTGTTGTGTGTGTGTGTGTGTGTTTGTACTAGAGACTAGAGAGGATCATCAGTGGCCTGCTGCCAATGGTAGCATGAGCGCATACGTGCCTTGCTGCCCACCCCTGTTGCACCCCCACGACAATATTGATTTGCATGCGTGGTGGCACTTTGGCGATGCCCTTCTCATCAAGGGTTATGACTTGCCACGTGTGTGCGCCTGCCCCCTCCCTCCCCTCCCTCGGTGCTGACTCCCTCCCCACCCTCGGCGTCAAAAGGAGAGGGACAGATACTGTCAATTGATTCTGTCAATTGATACTGTCAAGTGATTCAATGGAATGTCAATTTGATTTAATCCTCGTGTCCTGCAGGTGGGCGACTTTCACGGCGACTCCCTGGAGTTCAAAAGCGAGGAGGGGCAGGTGTTCCACCTGCCTCGCGACAACCACTGCGAGGTGGGTCAATCCCACGTGGTTTGCTCACGTGCCTGTGGCTTGTGCCTCCCAAGGCGTGTGCGCTCGGCTGGATGGACTGTGCAGTGCGTACATCTCTTCGCCCCACTTACCACGCGGCCGTGCAGCTAGTGCATGCATGCGCCAGGCGTGTGCGCTTGCAGCAGGCTGCATTGCTCCGGTATGTGCTCGCACAGTGCATCGCCGCGGGGGCGGTTCAAGCCACAGCACCCCACCCTTCCTCGCCCCGCTCCCGCTCCCTCACCCCGCCTCTTCTCCCCCCCTCCCCCCCGCCCACCCATCAGATGATCTACTGCAACGCTGAGGGCATTCAATGGATTGATCACTACCGCATTGTGGTGGCAAGCGACAGGGCCAAGCGCACCCAGCCCTACTGGTGAGATCCGTTTTTTGTGTGTGTGTGTGTGTGTGTGTTTTGGTTCCCTTCTCTCTCGTGTGGTTTCTTACGATCAAATGCAACAAGAGTAACACTTGTTTGCCCAGCAGGAAGGCTGAGCTTGCCTGCTCGCCCTGCCTGCTGGCATCCCAGGCACCCGCCCACGCCCCACCTTCAAAGCTGCCGCCGCACATGCCGGTTTTCTGCTGCTTCTACTGCCGGTAGCGGACGATGATCCAGCAACATAGCGTGCCGCTCTGCAGGGTGGGTGGGCGAGAAACAAGGGGAGGGAACCTCGCCCTTGCCCTTGCCCTGCCTGGCCCACCCGCACACCCCACTCAACTCCCCCACCCCGTCCGCCCCGCTGCTCCCGCAGGTGCGACGCCAAGGACCAGTCTGTGCACCTGTTTTCCATGCCGCGCGATTGGGACCCCCACAGCCCCGCCGAAGTCCAGGCACGGGCGGCACGTGAGGAAGAGGCAGAGGAGGAGGCGGGCCGGTCTGCCGAGCTCTGAGTGCTTGGGGGCGCACCCGTCACGGATTTCACCGGCCAATCGGCATGCCATGACCCGTGGAGCAGCAGTGC
Source organism: Chlorella sp. ArM0029B (assembly GCA_002896455.3). Classification (NCBI taxonomy): domain Eukaryota; kingdom Viridiplantae; phylum Chlorophyta; class Trebouxiophyceae; order Chlorellales; family Chlorellaceae; genus Chlorella; species Chlorella sp. ArM0029B. The sequence goes on along the minus strand of JTEE01000081.1, from coordinate 30,942 downwards.
TGGCTAATAGGCGTGGGGCCTAATTAGGGGGTGGCCCCTCCGCCGGCGGTTTAGATAACCCACGCCCGGGTGCGTGCTTCTTCTTCGTCTTCTCCTTCTTCTTCTTCTTCCTCATTGCTATGTGTCGGCTATGCTTGGGAGGAGGAGAAGGAGGACAGGGTGGGCATGCCCGCTGAGCTCTGAGGGCCGGGGTGCATCAGTCGCGGAGGACAAGCGTGTTTTAGACCCTGTTTTCATGTTTTCATGTTTTCAGGGCCTTGTGGTGCATGTTTTCAGGGGATGTGAAAAGCTGTAACGACTAGAATAGACTAGACAAGCGTGTGGGGGAGAGGGGCACTTGCCCACCCCATTCTATGAACACTATAACAGCGTCGCTGCCATGTTGAGAAGCTGGCCAGGTGCCAGCTGCACATTTGAGGGCTTGTCTCACTGTATTTTTTTACTCGAACCAACTGCACAGCACTGCCCGCTGCACAGCACTGCCCACTTGCACACTCTCTCGGCTGCACTGCACTGCACTGCCCGGTGCCTGCCGTCCTTGCTGCACATCCTGCCGGCCAGTAGGGCATTTCTCCTGCCTGCTCCAGGGCGGGAGGCAGGCGTGCACGGTTGGCTTGTTGTAACGAATGAGAGCAGAAGCAAGGGGGTTTTACAGGTCAGCAGGATCAGTCAGGTCAGGGAACACACACACAGTTTGGGCTCAATTTGGCAGGAGTGAGGGTCAGTTCATCAGTTGCTTAGGTCGGCCTAGCTCGTGCACCCCACCGTTAGCTAGCCAGCCAAGCACAGAATCAGCGTGAAGCTGCCAGCAGGGCGGCTGCCAGGTTGGCAAAGCCGACACCTGGCGGGCCGATCAAGCTGTGAGGTCGGGAAGGCGACACTTGGCGGGCTGAATCAAGCTGCCAGCAGAGCTGCTGCCAGGTTGGCAGCGACACCTGGCGGGCCGTGGCCGACCACCGGGGAGTGCAGCGGGCTCAGCAGCGGGGCATAGCCGCACAGATGCACATCGTTTGCAATCAGGGAGTGCAGCTCTGACCAGACTGCCGGGTGCTGCGTGGCAAACTGGTGAAGCGAGGGGTGGTCCCCCAGCAGCAGCGCCAGTGCAGTGGCGAGGTTGACGCATCCCGCTTCTTGGCACACTGCACGGTTTCGGTCGGCCGGGGGGCAGGGGGAGGGGAGAAGGGGGAAGAGGAATGAGGGTGGGCGAGAGGTGGACGGGCAGGCAGGAGGCAGACGCAGGCGGACACGGCGACCTCAGCATGCACAGCACGGGGGGCGGGGCAGCTCATGCCGCCTGCACCCCCGCCCACACGCCTGCCCGGGAAGGCCCACATGCATCCAGACATGCTGCCCACATGTGCATGCACGCACAGCGCATGCACGCACAGCACACGACCACAGCGCACGACCAGCGCACGCCCACAGCGCACCCGACAGCAGCTGCTCAGCGGACAGCGCAGCGTCCATTTCTTGGTCGCCAGGCGCAAACTCGTTGGCCGCCACAAACAGGGCAGAGGCAATTGAAGCAGCAGAGGGTGCCAGGTGCGCTTGTGCCACAGGCACCTCTGCCGCTGTCACCGCCAGCAGGGCGGGCAGGCCGCCGTGCAGGCCAGTCAGGGCTCGGGCCAGGGCAGCTGCCTCTCTGCGATTCAGGAGGGGGAGGAGGCAGGGAGAAGTGGCAGGCAAGATTATGGTTGAGGGAGCGGGCCTGGAAGCGGAAAGGACGTTTGGAGTTGAGCATTCCTTGAATCCTTCCATACGCGTCTCTTGAGGGTCGGTGTCACAAGTTCGTTTGCGGTTGAACGGACTGTACGCCCGAACAAGCAAGGGGCAGGAGCATGTGCGGCGACAAAAAAATCCCAGCCCATAGGCGCGCACCAGCACCGAGCGACGTCTTTTGAGCCTTTCCTTGCAGCCCCTCCCCTGCAGCGCTGGAATGCCCGCCCCACCTGAGCGCCCCACCGTCCAGCAGCTGCCCCACAGCCCTTCCCAGCAGCTTCCTGCCTGTGAAGCCTTTGCACAGCCCTTCCCAGTACAGCAACAGAAAGGCCCACACCCCACCTGAGCGCCCCAGCGTCCAGCAGCTTCCAGGCATGGCGTGCCGTCATCCTCCACGCCTCGCTGGCCGCTGCTCCCCCCTCCCCACCCTCCTCCCTGCCACCGCCGCCCCCCGCTGGCGACCGCGGCTGCCGCGCTGCCGGTTCCGACTCGGGCTGCAGCAGCGGGCTGCTGTCTGGTGCACCGCCGCCCCCCGCTTGCGCACCGCTGTCGCCGCCGCTTCCACCAAAGAGGCCCCAGAACCAGGAGCCCCCGCCTGCCTGCTGCTGCTGCTGCTCCTCCTGCTGCTGCTCCTGCTGCTGATTTGCCGCCGCCGCCGCCGCCGCCTCAAACTGCTGCTGCTGCTGCTGCTGAGCTGCCGCCTGATCTGCCTGCGCTTTGAGCGGCGAAGCGGGGTGCAGCGCAGCGTGCGCGGCGGCAGCCGCCGCAGCCGCCGCAGCCATACGGGTTGGGCTGCCCGGCGAGTCCAGCAGGGCATCTGGCTCGCCAGGCGGTACCAGGAACCTTAACAGGTCAGCGCCCAGGCTGTACTGCCCGCTGGCAAGTGCTGACTGGATCAGCTGTAGTGCCTGTACCTGCACCTGCCCGCTGCCCTCGATTTGCTCAACAATCACCAGGCAGCACGCCGCGCTCTGCACCAGGGGGATGCGTTGCGGTGCATTGTGTGGGGGCGAGGCGAGGCACGCAGGGCAGCGGGCAGCAGGCGAACGAGCAAGCAAGCATGGAACAAGCAGCGGGCGGGCAACACACCGTCAGCAAAGCCCGCTTGGCCTAACCCGCTTCTCACCCTGCCTTGCAGTCAGCCACAGCCACCGCCATTCCAGCACCCACTTACCCTCCAATCAGAGCCTGCTGCGCTGCACCCATCCCAGCCTGTCCGCATGCATGACCACCCATCGAGTCCTCCTGGCATGAACAGGCACCATGACTCTGCTTTTTTGTCTGAAATGCTTGAAACAGGACACCACCCACCTGCAGCTTGGCTTTGAGTAGCAATCCCCGGCACCAGCCGGCTGAGCCACCCCACTCTAACACCTCAACCTGAAACAACGGTGTTGACCCGCCATCACCTTGCCTGCCTGCCTGCCTGCCTGCCTGCCTGCCTGCCTGCTGGCCCGGTTATAGGGGCCCCACCCAACCGACCCTGAAGTCCAACCAACCAAAACATGCAGCTTTAAACCCACCTGCAGCTTGTCTGCCTGCATGAGGCCCTGGCACAGCCTGCTGGGCGGCCCCACCGCCGCAAACAGGGCGGGCCACAGGGAGGCGTCTGTCTTGCGGGCCACGCTGACCACAATTTCGGGGAACTGGGCAGGGAGGGCGGGAAGAAGAGGGCAGGGTGAGGGCAGGCACAGCAAAATCAACTGGCCGACCACAATTTCGGGGAACTGGGGAGAGGGAGGGGCACGGGCAGGGGAGTGGAGTGGGGATGAGGAGGGCAGAGGTGGGGGCGGAAGGTAAGTGCAGGCACAACAACATCAACTGGCCGACCACATATTTGGGGAACTGAGCAGGGAGGGCGAGAAGAAGAGGGCAGGGTGGGCGCAGGCACAAGCGATGCCAGGACACACCTCAGTCCTGCCCCTGAGACAAACCAGCACACCCACAACGCCAACGCCAGCATTTAAACACACGGTCTCAGCACAGTGCACAGCAGGGGCACACACCTGCGGGAACTGTGCAATCAGGCGGGCTGCTGCCACCAGCAGCGTGCCGGCCCTCTGCTGCGCCAGCGCCACCGCCGCCATCCGTGCCACGCTGCGCGGCGAAGCCAGCCCCGAGGGGGCGCCTGCCGTCCCTCCCTGCTGCTGCTGCTGCTGCTGCTGCTCTGCTGCCACACTGTTGAGGGTGACGGAATAGGAGGAATTGAAGCGTTGCTGGCGCGCTGCATCCGCCGCGCTGCTGCTGCTGCTGCTAGAGTGCTGCTGCTCGGCGTCAATTTCCAGCGATGTGAAGAGGAGCCACTCCAAGGAGCGGTTGAAGTGGGGGCCGCCAGAGTGCCAGCTGAGGACGAGGGGTCAGGGCAGGGCAGCGGGGTGTTGTTGTGGGCGTGGCAGTTGCTTGGCTCAGGCAAAGCTGGTGGGAGGCAGCAGGGGCAAGGCACCCGCCCTGCAGAAACAGGGCGCACGCACACACGCACGCATGCCGTGCGCTTCCATTACCCTTAATTCCTGCCCCTGCCCGGCCCGGCCGCCCCAACGCACCGGCTGGCTGGCGCCTGTTCACACAAGCCACCTGTAATGGTACCCCTGCCCCCTGCCCTACATATATCTGCCAGCTAAAAAACACACCAACTAAGAAACGCCTGGTGAACCTGCCACACCCCACCTTGCGAGTTCCAACGCCTCCTCCTGCCGCCCCTTTTGCAGGAGGCGGCGCAGCAGGCAAGGCAGCACGGGCTGGCTCTCAGGCAGAGGGTGAAAGCAGAGGGACTGGGGGGCGTCGGGGGAGAAGGCCTGGCTGCGAATCGAACGCTGCATCACGCCTGCATGAATGACCAAAGGAGCCGGCAGGCAGGCAGGCAGGCAGAGCAGCGGTGGGTGGGCCGGTGGGCGGCGGGGCCAGCGCTGCAACCACAAGTGCGTATTGCAACAGCAGGGGAGGGCAGGCAGGCAGGCAGGCAGAGCAGCGGTGGGTGGGCCGGTGGGCGGCGGGGCCAGCGCTGCAACCACAAGTGCGTATTGCAACAGCAGGGGAGGGCAGGCAGGCAGGCAGGCATGGAGCAGGGGACAATGGGTGAGCGGGGAGGGCGAGTGGTGGATGAAGCAGCGGGCGCGACAGCGGTGATGTTGCTGGTGCACGCACGGATGCATGCTGGCCGAACACAGACACGCACGCACCCACGCTCACACTCACACATCAGAACACCAGAACACAGCCCTCCCTCACTTTCTTGCGCACCTTGTGTCCTAAGTCGCCCCAGCCGGCCAGCACCCGCATTCCACACGTCGAGACAACCAGAGGCACCCCGCTACACACACCGATGCACGTCGCAATACACCCCGATGCATCCCACCACACGCAGATGCACCCCTCCCCATGCCGCACCTATGATGGACACCGATGGGGCCTCATATGCACCCCACCACACACACCGATGCATCCCGCGACACACAGAGATGCACCCGCAACACCCGCAGATGCACCCAACCACACATAGGTGCACATAAAAGCACCCCACTTCTTCGCACCCCACAGCACCACGCAGATGCACCCCACCCCACCTCACCCACTGCACGCACCAATGATGGACACCTCTGCCAGGGACACCCCGATGGGGCCTCTAATGCACCCCACTGCACCCTACCACACACCAATGCACCCCACCTCACCACACTACACGCACCAATGATGGACACCTCTGCCAGCGACACCCCGATGGGGTACACCTCCCGGTCAAACTCCAGCTCTGGGTCGGTCGAGTTTGTGGCTGCAGCCGCCGCGGCCGCCGTCATGCCGGTGGCGGTGGGGCTGGTGAGAGAGAGGGAGCGGGCCGAGGGGGTGAGGGGCTCCAGCAGGGAAGAGGGGAACCAGAGCTGCATGGGGTTTAGGGTTTGGGATTCAGGATTTTGGGGTTTAGGGTTGAGGGTTTACTCCAATCGGGGGTGGGAGGTAGGGGGACAGGGGAAGGCGAGCGGGACGGGAGAGGGGTGGTGTGAGCTGGGGCATTCGGGGCAGGTGGAGGGAGGGCAAGTTGGCGGCCCGAGTGCGCTGCAGACTGGGCTGCTCAGCATTGGAAGCAGCGGGGAGCAGCGGGAGGCAGGCAGGCGCAAAGGGAGGGAAGGCGGGCGAAATGGCAGGGCGGGCAGGCAGCAAGGAAGGGGCAGGCTATAGGGTGGGTCAGGTGAGCTATAGGCAGGCCGCAATAGGATGGGTCAGTTGGGCTATAGGCCAGCCGGCACACCTGCATGCCTCTGGAGCCGTAGGTCCACCACGGCATTTCCACCCGCGGCGGCTGCCGTGCCTGCTCCCCTCCCTGCGCCTCCCCCGCCGCCGTCTGCGCCGCCGCCGCCGCCGCCACGCGCTGCGACTCCATGCGCGCTGCCGCTGCCGCCGCTGTGGAGGCGGCAGGCAGCTCTGCATCCGCCTCTGAACTCAGCCGCCCCAGGCCAGCTGCCACGCTGCTGCTGGCACTGAGGGACAGCCCGCCGGCCGCCTCCAACCTGCTGCTGCTGCTGATGCCTGCAAGCCCCACGCCGCCTGCTGCGGTGAAGCTGTTGGTGCGGCTGACCAGCCCGCTGGTGCCAGCTGTCGCCGAGGCGGATGACAGGGGCAGCCAGAAGCGCTCAATCCCATCAGACAGGAGCACCTCGGTCCCCTCCTGCAGATCCAGCTTGCTCATCAGGCCTCCGGCACGCAGCAGCACGCACTGCAGCGGCGCCTCTGCCGGTGCCGCCTTGGTGGCAACCGACAGCTGTGGCCAGCTGGCATCCCTGCTGGCGTCACCTGCCGCCCCAGCAGGCCCGGTTGTGCCGCCCTGCGGCGCTGCCGCGCGCTCGCCCTGCTGCTGCTGCCGCTGCTGCTGCTGCAGGGAAGCCTGGCTGCCGGCAGAGGGAAAGGCGTCTGGTTGCGCCAGGGTACCCGGGTCGATGAGTGCAATCTCCTGCAGGGCAGGACATTGGCAATTCAAGAAAGAAGTAAAAACGATAACCAACTTTTGCAACGCAGGCAGGCAGGCAGGCAGCAGGCAGGCGTGCAGTGAGGGGAGACGGCACCGGGCAGAGGAACGGCACAGCGCCAACCGCTGGCAGCGCGAGAGGCTGTCTGCCCCATTCACGAGCTGCCCCTCGCCACTAGCCCAGGCTAAAAGTGTGCCCCAGCACCGCCGCCCTGTTCCCACTCAAAGCGCGGTGCCCCACAGCTCCCCCACCGCTCAGCCCGGCCCAGAGCTGGCACCATCAGGTCACGTCAGGCCGGGCCGGGCAAGGGCAGGCCAGGCAAGGCAAGGCAAGGCAAGCAGGGACAGTGGGCGGCAGGGCGGGGCCACAGGCAGTCACCCAGCTTGCCCAGTTGCCCACCTGCAGCGGGTTGCCCAGCCCCAGGGTTGACGCCAGCCCTGACGCAGAAAAGGGCTGAAAATACCCCGTAAACTGTTGCAGTACAGTGGTACGGTGCACAGCATTAGAAAGGTGACCCTGCCCATCTGCCGCGGGTCGCCCGGCTCCCTACCACCACCTCTGACCCAAACAACACCCCGCTGAACTGGTGTAGTGCCGTAGTGTAGTGCACTGACACAGCGGGTTCCCCAAGCCCTTGAGAACTGGAGTGTTCTCACCTGCAGAGGGTTCCCCAGGCCCATGATTGACAGCTCCCGCACCACCGCCAGCCGGGCAATGGGCCGCCCCGCCGGCCCCAGCGGACCCTCCACAGTCACCCTGCACACGCACACACGCACGCAGCAGGAGGAGGGGGCCATGAGATCAGGAAGGAGGGCAACCCCAGGAGGCCAGCTCACGCAACCCGGGGAATCGTTGATGTGATTGATAATTATTGGTCTCCATTTTCGGTTTCGGTTTCGGTTTCCAGGTTGCTCTCACTTGATACGGATGAATGCTGAAACCAACGCTCAACACAAAACGCTTCTTTGGCAATTTGGCAGGTGTGCCCCCACCCTGCAGCTTTGGCCTGCTGGCACCACAAAAAGCAGCACCACAGACTCGACTTGCAGCTTGCTTCTTGTAAACCACAGCCCCCGGTGGCACATTTCTTCACCCATCCTTCAAATCCCGTTCGGCTCGCTCCGCGGTCCCACCCCCATCCATGGCAGGTTCTCGGGCGAGGCTGCCGACCTGACGCTGTGCTGCAAGCACGTCTGGCAAACAAACAAGAGGCCAGCCTCTTATCTGCGCCCCACATGCCCACCCGCACCCAATCCAAACCACCCACACATGCCTGCCCCTTCACCACCCCATACCCTTCTCTGCCGTGCTATGCCACCCACCCACACATGCCTGCCCCACTTACTTGAACAGCTTGATCTCCAGTGGGTGGAAGGCTAGCACCAGGTGCCAGCCAGCGCTGTCCATAGCCACAGGCACCTGCGGAGAGAGGCAGAGGGGCGCACGTGAGGAGGGGATGTGTGTCTGCTTTGAGACAAAAACCAAATGTCAAGTCAACCAAACTTGAAATCAAAAACCAAATCTCAAGAACAGAATGAGATGCTCACGTCAACAATGGCACCAGGAGGCACAGCAGCTGCAGCGGCACTACTGGCGTGCATGTTGCAACCATGTGCGCGGACGGGTAGGGCCTTGGACAGCCGCTGTTTGTCGACCAAACATATCCGTCAAAGCTCCTTTCGTACAAGAAAACACACAAAAACACATACAATGTGCTGGGTTCAACAGCATGCACACACAAGCGGGGCGAGGAGTGATGCTGGGTCAGGCAGCACCGGGGTCGCCACGCTGCAGCTGCACAGGGGCCGCGGCACACCTGCTTCAAGGGGAGGCGGGCCAGCAGGGAGGCGTTGTCCAGGTGGTACTGCGGGTACAGCAGAAGCTGCGGGGAACCTGCCCCCTCCTTGCCGTCCACGTACGCCACCACTGCAATCACGCCACCTGGCAGCCACATCAGGCCTTGCACCTGCGGGCAGTACAGCACAGCAGGTTTACTTGCTTTAAAAACGCGTTTCAAAATTTTGTTTGAGCAAGCATAGCACAAACAGTTTGGAGGGGTGGAGACGAAACAGGTGGAAGCCACACAGCATCCGCGAGAAGAGCTGCGCCCAGTGCTAAGGCTGCCCGGCCCACCCCACTAAGGCCGCCGCACACCAATGGCCAAGGCCGCAGCCTGCCCCACTAAGGCCGCGCCCACCCCACAGCTAAGGCCGTGGCCCACCCCAATAAGGCCGCGGCCTACCCAACTAGGGCAACGGCCTACCCAACATCTAAGGGCGCAGCCAACCCAGCACATACGGCCGCGGCCAACCCAGCACATAAGGCCGCCGCCTACCCAACACCCAAGGTCACGGCCTAACCCTGCTAAGGTCGCGGCCTAACCCTGCTAAGGTCGCGGCCTAACCTTCCTAAGGTCGCGGCATACCCAGCACCGAAGGTCGCGGCCTGCCAGCACCTAAGGCGCGGCCTAACCTTGCTAAGGTCGCGGCATACCCAGCACCTAAGGTCGCGGCCTAACCTTGCTAAGGTCGCGGCCTACCCAGCACCTAAGGCGCGGCCTAACACTGCTAAGGTCGCGGCCTACCCAGCACCTAAGGTCGCGGCCTAACCTTGCTAAGGCCGCGGCCTACCAGCACCTAAGGCCGCGGCCTACCTAAGGCCGCGGCCTACCCCTGCTAAGGCCGCGGCCTACCCCTGCTAAGGCCGCGGCCTACCCAACACCTATGGCCGCGGCCTACCCAACACCTAAGGCCGCAGCCTACCCAGCACCCAAGGTCGCGGCCTACCCAACACCCAAGGTCGCGGCCTACCCAACACCTATGGCCGCGGCCTACCCAACATCTAAGCCCATCCCCTGTAGCTCACCCGCAAGCTGCGCTCTTGTGTGGCATCTCCAAACAGGCGCCAGCGGCGGGCCCGGCGTGAGTAGACAGCCAGGCCACGCGTGCCCGCCACCGCCACGTCAGCACGGTCCTGGCTGATGGCGGCGTGCATCTGGGCGGGGGGCAGGGGAGGGGGAGGCAGGGGAAGTGGAGTGAGGGGTCTAGGGTCTGAAAGTTGGGACTGGACAACACAACCCCGCCCGCTTGGCCCGCCCGCCCCTTGCCTGGCAGGGGGAGGGAGGTGAGGAGGTGCGGAGGCAGGCAGATGGACTGGCCGCAGCCCGCCTACTGCCTCGCTTGCTTGGCACACCAGGCTGTTGCAGCAACGCCAAAAGGAGAAAGCACGAGGCACTGTGCTGACCCAGCGGCGCGCGTAAGCAAGTGCCCCCCAAACCTCACTTGTACCTGGACAATTGACACCTACCAGCGGGTATGCTGCATCGATGTACTGCTGGGGCAGCTTCACGTGCTGCAGTACCAGGTCCGGCTGTGCCCCTGCCCCATCTGCCTCGCTGTGCTCTCCAGTGGGGGAGGTGGGCACCTGTAGGATCCGGGGGCAGGGCGAGGCAGAGGGGCAGCGGAATTGAGGCGAGGGCTAGAGGTCCAAGCTGCCTTGGCTATGCTGTCGTGAGTAGCAGCGCCGACGCAGGCACACACCACAGCCGGTTTGTGTTGTGAAGTCCCACTGAAACTGATGAACCAAACACGACTGTGCTACAGTGACCTCATCTCAAGGAGCTGACTTGGAGGTCGGTCAACAAACACACAGCTGCTTCATTCTACCATGTCCGATCTGGGCAACACTCGATCACACCTCACCTCTGCCAAGAGGCTGACTTGGAGGTCGGGCAGGGTTGCCTTTGCCGAAAAAGGAGCACAGCTGGTTCACAAGATAAAGTCCGCTTTGGATCACACTGCCCCTCCTCCTATAGAAGCCGATCTGGAGGTCTGGGCTGCCAACATTAAACACAGCTGGTTCACTGTTTCAACACGGTATCAAGCCCACTGTACACCACACGCCTCGCTGTTGACACACGGTGTCAAGCCCACTGCAAATCAAACCACCCTTCTACTATGCAGCTGACCTGGAGGTCTGGGTTGCCACCCTGGCGCGACTCTGTGATCAGCAGGAGGCGGTCGGCGGCCTGCAGGCAGCGTGTGGCAGGGGGGCGTGTGGAACACGGGGCAGAAGTGAAAAGGCGAGGGACAGGGGCAATCAGTGAGGCGCAGGAGTACAAGGTGATGGGAGCATGCGTAGCGGGCAAGGGCAAAGGTTGAGAAGTGAGGGGCGCATGCGAAGCGGGGCAAAAGGGCAAAGGTTGAGAAGTGAGGGTGCATGGAAGCGGGGCAGCAGTAAAAAGGCGACGGGCACATGTGGAGCGGTGCCCCTTCTATCCCTCTCTCCAAAGGCTAAAAAGTGAGGCGTGTGGGAAGCGGGCCAGGAGCGAAAAGGTGAGGGCACAGGCGAAGCGGGGCAAGGGCAAAAGCTGAGGGGTCACGGCGTATGGAAGCGGGACAAAACCGGGTGCGGGCCAGGGGCAGGTGAGAAGTGCAAGAGAGGCGGGCAACGGTGAGGAGTGAGGGGTGACAGGCAGGAGGCACGAACAAAGCAAGTGGCATCAGACCGTGGGTCACACCCACTGCAGAGACGAAGCTTCATCACACACACACACACGCACAGAACAGGAACACACACACAGAACAGGAGCACACACGCATCCCAGGCATCTCTCGGTTGAGCACCAATCAACCGTGCATACCACCACCTTTTCACAACCAAAACCCACACCCAGCCACCAACAATAGCCGGCCACCCAGCCTGCGCCCACCTCCTCACCCAGCCCTGCAACCCACCCTCCCCACCCCGCCTGCCCGCTCTTGCTTTTGCGGGCTTACAGTCTGTTTATCCGCAAAGAAACTCGCGACACAGACCTGCCCACCCACCTGCAGCGCATGCAGCTCGTCTTGGCCCAACACAGAGCCCCGCCCGCCGCCCGAGGGCGCCTCCCAGGGTTGCACCACTCTGTGGGAGCCCTGCAGCTGGCGGGCAAACTCCAGCTGGTGCAGGCACCCCGCCTTCCCCTGCTGGGCCAACAGCAGCTGGTAGCCATGGGCGCTCCAGGCCAGAGCCGACACGCCGCCCTGCGGGGAAGAAAGCGAGCGGGAGGGTGAGCAGGCGGGCAGG
>JTEE01000081.1:0-19113 GCA_002896455.3 Chlorella sp. ArM0029B | reverse complement strand
TGGGCAGGCGGACAGGGGCTGGGTGGAAAGAGAGTGGGTGGGTGGGCAGGCGGGCTGGCTGGCAGGCCTGCGTGAGTGGGGGCAGCAGGCGGGATGGCTGGCAGGCAGCTGGCTGCAGCAGGGCAGGCGCGGCGCGTGGCCACAGACACACTGGCCGCACATGGCAGTGCTGGCAGGCAACATGCGCCAGCTTGAGCGCAGCGCGGGCAGGTAGATGAGAAAGGGCAGGAAGCAGTTGGGGCATTCAATCATCAAAGAGGCAGCGGCACAGGCATCCTGAAAGAAAACTCAAATATAAAAGGGCCCACCTCGAGCACGCCTGGCTCCAGCCCCTGCCCTGGGTTAAGGTTGCTATTTTGAGACCACAGCGAGCCCAGCGCGGACGGCGGGCCCAGCTTGCTAGGGCTGCCCGGCGCTGCTCCCGCTGCGCTGCCCCCGCTGCCCTGCCGCTGCTGCTGCTGCTGCTGCCGCTGCTCAGCAGGCTGCTGCCCGCCGCTGCCCGGGCCTGCGCCCTCGTTGCTGCTGGTTCCTGCTGCGCCTGTCAGCGTGACGCTGCCGGTTCCTTGTGCAGCAGAGGCTACCGCTTGGCGCAGGGAGCACATGAGGCGGCAGCCAGAGGGCGTCCACACCGCCATGCCGCGCTCAGCATAACCCACAGCCAGCACCCGGCCATTGGGTGACCACTGCAGCACAGAGGCAGGGCCCACCACAGATGAACCGTAGCCCCAATCAGACAGGGACAGCACCCGCAGAGGTTCGGGCTGCCCTGGCCCGGCGCTGCCCTCACGGGGCACTGTCCCCGCTGCCGGTGCATCGCCGAGGCGCAGGCTGCCATTGCCGCTGCCGCCGCTGCTGGCGGTGCGCAGGTGGTGCAGGCTGCCGCTGCTGGCGCTGCTGGCGGTGCGCAGGTGCTGCTGCTGATGGTGCCGTGAGTTGAGCAGCGACTGCATTGTGTAGATGGCCACGCGGCCATGGCTCATCCCCAGAGCCAGAAGCTGAGCTGTGGGGTTGAGCGCTGCCGCCACCACAGCGGGGGCCGCCGGCCCCGCTGGCTTGTGCACCCAGCGGAACAGCTGCAGCTGCTCCACCGGGTGTATGCCGCTGTCGGCGGTGCGGCACAGCGCGCACCGCCCATCTGCCAGCACAACAGCCAGCATGCGGGCGGCAGGCGCGTAGTGCACGCGGGCAACCGCCACGTCAGCAGGCTGAGCTGGCGTGGGCTCCGGCAGATCCAGGGCTGCAAGAGCCGCCAGCAGGGCGGAGTTGGGAGGCGCTCCGTTGGCACCGACGGCGGCAGCCGCAGCGGCGGCGGCCGGGGCAGAGGCAGCAGCGGGTGCTGTGCTGCGGCGTGCGTGCTGCCCCCCCACAGCCACCTGGTACGCAGAGGGGTGCGTGGGCAGGCCGTTGGCAGCTGCTGCGCCCCCGAGCTCGCTTGTGCTGCTGCTGAGAGAGGGGCGGGAGGACAGGGCACCGCTGCCGAGACGCGCGCTGGGGCGCTGCAGCCGGCTGCGGCTGCCCTCGTATGCAGCGATGAACGGGTTGGCTTGGCCCCGCAGCTGCGGGAGAGCAGGCAGGCAGGCAGGGGCGGGCAGGGGGCACGGGTTATGTCATGACGGGCAGGGGAGACGGGGAGGCAGCAGGTCGGACGTGCAGGCCGTCCAGGAGAGGCTGGCAGCCCGACAGCGGAGGCACAATGTCCCACATCAGCTGCGTCAGCCCGCCAAGGTAAGCTGTGCGACAATGAGCTTTCCTGCAGGCAAGCCGGCAACCACACACGGCTGCCTGCCCCCTCCCCTGCCGCCTCCCAGCTGTGTGGGCAGGCCGGCAGCACGCCAGCACCCACCTTGCCCTGCCAAGAGAACGACTGCATGGTGCCATTGGACAGCGCCACCAGCAGCGACTTTGCGTCCCCTCCCACATCCGCGATGCGCACGAGCCCATAGTCCAAATGGATAGAGTGGGAGAGGTACAAATTGACCCGCCGCACTTCTTCCCCGCTGGGCAGCCGCCACAGCGCCTCGCTGGACACATTTAGCGCATACAGCTGCAGGTGGTTGTGCGACGTCTGTGGCAGGGGCGCAGCACGGGAAGGCGGGGCGGGGCGGCACAGTATGAGCGGCACGGCGGGGAGGCACAGGGGTGGCAGTGCAAGGAGGGGGCTGGCAAGGCAGCACTGGCGGGGCCGGTGGAGGCGGCGGCGTGGTGTACCGGTGGCAGAAGCGAGCAGCGGCGTAGCCCAAGGGCTTGGCAGCGCTGCAGCCTGCAGCCTGTTGTGAATGCATAGGTGAGACGCCAGGCTTGCTCAGATGACCAGCCGCACTGCTGCGTAGCAGGGCCGAGCTAGCAGCAGGCAGGCACCGCCTTACCGCCACTGCCAGCACCCGCTTCTGAGGGCACCAGTGCGCCCGCAGGTTGGGCCCCTCCTCCTCCACTTGCTCCACACTGCGCTGCAGCTCCCCCAGCTTCAGACGGTGCTGCCCGCCGCTCCACACTTGCAGGCTGGCTGTGTAGACGGCGATCACATGATCGTCCGTCGCCCAACAGCCGATCGCTTCGGCGTCCAGTGGGCCCGTGCCGGTGGCCAGCGCCCGTGGCCAGCCATACGCAAACATTTTGCAGCCCCAACAGTCAGGCCGAGTTGGGGGGCATGAGGAGAAGTTGTGGATCGCCGCCGATCGTCGGCAGTTATTGCAACGCAACCAGGCTCGCAGGGGCGCGCTTTGTTTGCGTGCTGGGCTTGTGCGTTGCCAGCAGGTCACCTGGTCTTCGAGTGTCGTTCCGCGCCTGCCTGTCTCGTCCTAGCACTCAGGACTGGCCAGCCGGCTGCCCGATAGGAGAGGATCGCCACTTGGAGTCAGGGTGAAGACCCAACCATGAAGGCCCTCATTCTGGGCGTCACGGCCACCCTGGCGCTGCCCAACTTCCTGCTGCTGCTCTACCTGCTCAACGTTGACCTGCACTACCTGTTCTTCCTGTTCAAGAACATCTCGCCCTACTTCTGGAGCGCGCTGGGGATCAGCCTGTGCGTCGGCCTGTCGGTCGTAGGTGCCGCATGGTGAGCTGCCGAAGGGCCGGGGTGCGGTCCGGGTAGATGGCTGCTGTGGCGATCAAGGCGGCGGCGGCAGAGGGCGGGGAGCAGGGCAGGGCGGGGAGCAGGGCAGGGCATTGCGACCTGTTGCTCAGCAGCAGCATTAGTCGGGCGGTCTTGTTGGCAGACGGTACGGTGACAGGAATCACCTGGCCTGGCTGCCGCCACGGCCAGCTGGCAAAGCCCGCTGACAGCACCAGCATCGCCGTGTGCGGCGCCGCCGTCAGATACCGCAAGCCGCTGCCTGCCCTGCAACTCTCTGGTTATGGCACGCCTGGCCTGCAGGGGCATCTTTATCACCGGATCCAGCCTGGTGGGTGCTGCCATTCGTGAGCCACGCATCACGTCCAAAAACTTGATCAGGTGCGGGGGTGCAGGAGAGGGGTGTGGGGCGCTGCACTTGCCCTGGCCTGGCCCTTGGGCTGACTGTGCAGGCTGCTGGTTGAGGCGCACGCCAGGCAAATGGCAGGCTGTTCATGGTGCGCGAGCGTCTGTTGGCTTGCCGCAGGCCTGCCGCAATCCTCACCACCGCCCCGTATGCTGTGTGACCACCCCACCCCACCCGCTCACGCTTCGCCCTTGCAGCATCATTTTCTGTGAGGCGGTGGCCATCTACGGTGTCATTGTGGCAATCATCCTGCAGACCAAGGTGGGTGGGGCATTCCCGCAAAGGATGTGCTCATACAGGGGAGGGTCAGGCGCAAGGCAGGCAGGCCGTTGGCTGTGCTGCGGCTGGGTGCTGTGTGGGGTCGCCAGCTGCGCTGCTACTGCCACCGCCTGATTGTCTGCCGTCAATGCGGTGACCATGAGCACAGGTTGGCCAGGATCTGCATCCAAACTTGCACAGCTTCCTGCATCACTTGCGTCTCCCCTCTCTGCCTACCTTCGTCTCCCTCTCTTGTCTTCTCTTTCGCGCTACAGGTTGAGGCGGTTCAGCCGAAAGCTGATGGGTCGTATGGTCTGGCAGCCGCCAATGCAGGCTATGCCATCCTGGGGGCAGGCTCTGTGACAGGTGGGGCGGGGTGCGGTGGGATGGCCCCGCAATGCAGAGCGGAGCAGCCTGCGTGTTACAGAATCTGATGCGTCTGTGCCTTGGTGAGCAGGCGCGCCACATATGCGAATCTGCCCTATAGAGCAGGATGCAGGGCTCTGTTGTTGATGTGCTGGAGCCCTCCCTGCTTTCCCCCAGCCGGGCTGCTTGCGTTTTGCCCCCAACCCACACGCGTCTCCACCCCGCCACCCGCGCCTTGCAGGCTGGGCCAACCTGGCATGCGGGCTCAGCGTGGGCATCGTGGGCAGCAGCGCCGCTCTGTCGGATGCCGCCAACTCCACCCTGTTTGTCAAAATCCTGGTGGTCGAGATTTTTGCCTCTGCCCTAGGCCTCTTTGGTGAGTCAATGCTGTGCGCTGCCCGCCGATGTGGGGTGCACTGTATTTGCTGCGTGCTTGTTTGGAAACATGTTTGGTTCCCTCTTGCGAAGCTTGCGCTGCCTGCCGGTGTGTGGTGCACCTGCACTTCTCGCGTGCTTGTTTGCGAGAATGTGTGATAATGTCTTGGGAATCTGTGCCACTGCTCGCCACGCCCTTGGCAAGGCCCTCCACTGCCTGCAGCGGCGGGCCTGTGCCTGGCAGGCAGTGGCGCCATCTCCCATTGGCGCCTCGACTCATGGCCCGCCCTCTTGCCTCAGCCCCTGTCAACAACGGTCCCCGACATCTGCTGCACCAGCACCTCTCCCCCTCTCATCCCTCCCCCGCTTCATCCTTAACCTGCTGCAGGCGTCATCATCGGCATCATCATGGCAGGCAATGCAACCTTTACAGCAGAGGGCTGAGCAGCAGAGGCGTGCCTGCTGTTGCAGGATGCCACCGGCATTGTGTTGGCCTGGGCTGCTGCAATGACATATGGACGCAGCCCTGCAAGACGCTCCCTCAACCCCTTTAGCTCGCTCTGTATCTCTCTTTTGTCCATGTCCCCTTGACTCTCCGAAACATTGTAAAGTTACACTACATGACAGCTCCTGTGTGCGCTAGGTGTGCGCTAGGTGTGCGCTCCCCCACATCAGTCGGAGATGGCCTGCGCAGTGTGGTGCCGCAGCGCCGTCTCCAGGCGCTGCCGCTGCTCTTGCTCGTTCATAGGCTCTCCCTCGCCTCCATACATCCCTTTCAGGCTGTACACTGACACGCTGCCGTCGTCTGCGCCCACGACTACCACGGGAGCCACCTGCATGGGAAACAGGGGCCGTTGCAGGGTATGAAAGCTTGAAGCTGATGGGGAGTGCAAGAGGCAGTGTGGCAGGCTGTGGCAGCACGACCGCATGCCGTGATGTGCAAACCGGGGGCAGGAGGTGCCTGCTGCTGGACAGGGGATGGTGCTACTACTGACTTCACAAAGAGCCCTTGGAGCCTGCCACCCAGCATGCAGCCATGAGCGCGTCGCACCCACCTCGTCAGCTCACATGTCGAGCACGCACTCGTCCCACAGCAGCTTTAGCTAAGCTCTAGCTCCTGGCTCTAGCACAAGCTCATGCACACAGCGCCGCCCCCGCCCACCCGAGCCCCCAGTTCCTAGCTCTAGCACCAGCCCATGCGCACAAACAGCGCCGCCCCCGCCCACCCAAGCTCTGGCACTAGCCCTAACAGCAGATGTTGCCCACAGCGGCGCCACCCCCGCCCATCCCATCCCTGTTGCTAGCACTATCTCATGCCCACGCACAGCCCCGCCCTTGCCCACCCCAGCCCCAGTTCCTAGCTCCAGCAGCAGCTCTAGCGCCCATGCACAGCGCGGTCCGCACCCCCTCCCACCTGTGAGAAGGCCAGGCTGGTGAGGCGCACCCCAAAGCGTGTGGCCGTGGCCCGTGGCGCCAGCACAGATCGCTCCACATCCCACAGCTGCAGCGTGTTGCCCACCGCGGCGGCAAACAGGGTGGAGGCGGAGGGGCAGAATGCCACGTCAGCCACCTCGGCCTTGGCTGTGGGCAGCTGGAAGGCCCACAGGCTGCGGGGCTGCGCCTCAGTCCACAGCCGGACCGACCAGTCGGCCGAGGCTGTGAGGAAGAGGGAGGGGCAGAAGGGAGACCAGCAGACCTGCAGAGCCGGCGCAGGCCAAGCGGCAGAGGGTCAGATGGTGACATGGCCACAGAGCCTGCCTGCCCACTCGGTTGCTGAGCTGTTAGCACACCATGTGCCTGGTCCCAGCCGCAAGACCTGCCACCTGGCTGCCCGACAACCAAGCCCTCTTCCAGTGGCACCAGCACATCATGCAGGCAGCCACCCGCCCCGCCTTGCCTGGTACACTGGCGCCAGGTGTCCGGTGTAGCTGGAGATGTACTGCTCGCTGAAGGCGGTACTGCAGCGGTGCACGCCTCCCTCCTCGGTCCCCACCAGGTAGATGCGGGGATCTGTGGGGCAGAAGTCGAAGCAGGTGCCGCCAGCAGCACGCCCCAGGTAGCCCTCGGCACAGCCACCAGCCTACAGGGGGCAACCAGGAGGGAAGGGGAGGGTGAGGCGGGGCATGGTGGGAGCGCAGGCGGAGGCACCTCAAAAGCTCTAACCCAGCAGCCTGTTTGCAAGTGGTGGGCAGCAGAGCAGGGTTGCAAAGCACTTGCGAGCTGTTTGCTGCTGCCGCCCAAGCAAGCAAGCAAGCAAGCAAACCAGCCAGCATGCGCCCAGCCACCCCTCATGCCCACCTGCTGCTCCTGGGAGGCGCTCTGCATGCGGCGAGCCGCCGCGCTCTGAGTGCGCTTCAGCCTCAGCAGCTCTGTGCGCTCCAGCCCCTGGGCGTGCTTCCACTCCAGCAGGCGCCCATCGCTGGAAATGGACACCAATGTCTCCTCCCCAGGGTCAGACGCTTTGGGCACATGCCGCAGCCGCCACACCGGCTCCGAGTGCCCGCCACCGCTGCTGCCCGCCCCGCCGCCGGGCGGCGCACGCGCCAGGGGCTTCGGGTTGCTCCCTGCACCGACCCCGCTGCCGCTGCTGCTGCTGCTTCCCCCACTGCCACTGCTGCTTCCCGTGCTGCTGCGCACGTCGTAGAGGGCCAGGCTGCCGTCGAAGAAGCCCACCGCCAGGGAGCCCGCCGTCTTGCCGCTCCAGTCAAGCGCGCTGACGCCGCAGGGTGTGACAGAGTGCCACAGCGGGTGGGTGGGGTTTGCCAGGGACCACACCGCCACCAGCCCCGTGCTGACAACCGTGTACTCCAGCCGCCCATACCCGACCGCCAGCAGGTTGGGGCAGGCGCGGTTGAAGGCCAGGCAGCTGACGGGAAGCTCCCCGCTCAGCTCGCTCTGCCACGCCCACAGCTGCTGCATCCCAGACTTGACATGCCGGCTGGTGGCCAAGGGTGTGGCAGCAGTGGACTGGCCCGCAGACGTGTATGCCGTGCCCGGAGCGCTGCCGCCTCCCCCCTCGGCGGCGGCAGTGGCAGCCAGCGCCGCCATTGCCGTCATCGTGGCTGCTGCATCGTTGACGACGATGCTGCCCTCGTCCCGGTTGATGCCCTGCACTGCTGCTGCTGCTGCAATGTTGCCTCGGGTCCTGAACCTGCCGGTGGTCGGCAGGTGCTGTGCCACCACAGCATGCTCCTCCTCCTCGTGCTGCGCCGGCTGCTTGGCCTGCGCAGCGCAGTGCTGCACGCTGTGGTACTGTGCCAGCACTGCGTGCTGCGAGTTGATCAGCACCGCCTTCTCAGCCACCTGCAGCTTCTGCAGCAGCCCCGGGAGCCGCGCCAGCGCACGCTCCTGCTCCGCCTTCTGCCGCCGCGCCGCCGCAGCCGCCACCTGCTCCGCAGTCGGCTGCGGCGGGTGCGCCTGCTGGGCCCCAGGAGTGCCGTGGGCTGCCACGCTCCCGCGGTGCTGACCAGATACCATCACCGATGCCCGCCCGCCATAGAAGCCGGCAGCGCTGCTCATCACGCTGCCCCGGCTGTCCATGCGGGCCATGGCAGCTGCGAAGCTGGCGCGGCTGCTGGTCATGGAGTCGCGCCCGCCCCACTCGCCGGCCTGCATGGAGGTGCGGCGCGAGGAGGTGTCCGGGCGCGAGGAGGTGCCCGGCCGGCTCCCGTCATCCCCGCCATGCATCATGGACATGCGCCCAAAGCCACCTGCAGGGCAGGGCAGGGGCAAGAGGTGGTCAGGGGCGGGGCGGGGCGTACAGGGCGGGCAGGGGCAGGGGCGAGGGCAGGGACACACGACGAAGGGGGGCAGGGGCAGGGGCAGAGGGCAGGGGCAAACGGCGAAGGGCGGGCAGGGCAGGGGCAGGGCAAAGCGGCCCAGTGTCAGTGTAGCGGGTTCAAAGCAGGGCGTTCATCATGCTGGCCCCAGTGATTCTGCCACTCGTGGCAGCTGTCGTTCCAGGTTCAGTGCAATGCCCATGCACCATGGGCGCTATGATCACACAGCTGCCATGTGACATGCATGCCTCGCCCCGCTGGCACAGGCAGGCGGCCACCCACCTCCTGCCTGGGAGCCGCGCCGGCTAGCTGACATGGAGTGGGAGCTGCGTGAAGTGGGGGAGGTGCCTCGAGAGTCTTCACCGTGCAACCCATCGCCGCCGCCGTCTCCCACGCCGCTGGCCCCAAAGCCTTGCAACTCGAGCAGCGCGTCCTCATCCTCCCCCTCCCTGTGCTCTCCCTCGGCCTCCTCCCCCCGCTGCCCGCCACGGCCGCCGCGGGCGGTGGGCAAGCCTCCGCCGTCCTCGCCAGGCTCCCCGCTGGCACGCAGCTCCCAGGGCAGCACCTGGATGCCCCGGCTGGCCTTGCTCACTGCACCGGACTGCGTGGTCTTGCTCCTCTGCTGCTGCTTGTGCTGCTGCTGGCTGGGGCTGTGCTTCTCCTGCTGCTTGTGCTGCTGCTGGGAGTGCAGCCCCAAGTGCGCCTCTGACCGGCCCACATCCAGCATGGCAGCCGTCAGCACCGATGCCCTGCCGGTGCCACTCACGCGCTGGTGCTGCTGAACAGCTGTCGCTGCGGCAGCAGCTGCCGCCAGCTCGCCAAGCGGGCCCCCCGGTGAGGCACCACCGCCGGTAAAGGCAGCAGACTGACGGCTCATCACGCGCCCCGCCGGCAGCGGAGCGCCGTCAAAGCTCTCCCCCCGGAAGGAGTCGGATGCCTCGCTGTTGGAGCTGGTGAGCATGCTGCGGGCAGTGGGCATCCCGCCAGCGGCCAGCAGGGGCCCGAAGCTGAGGATGGAACCCCGGTCGCTCATGCTGAGGGCGTCGCTGCGGTCGCTAGCACCCACGCCGCCGGGCAGGTCGGCGCCACCCCAGCCGGCGCTGCCCGGCAGCGCATCACCGGCGCCAGCGCCATAGTGTCGTGCTGCGACGAGGGGCTTGGGCGTGCGGTCACGCCCCTCCTCATCAATGCACTGTATCCGCTCGTAGGGCAGGCCAGAGGAGTCGACGGCGGCGCCGCGTGCTACGCGCACGCTGGCTCGGATGACCGACGCCGCGCGGCTGCCACGGTGGGTGCTGCTGGACTGGCTGTACCGGCCTGCACGGTTGTGACATGCAGCAGAGGGCTTGGTCAACCACCCAGTTGACCACCCAGTTGACCCACCAGGCCAGGCAGGCAGGGAGGCACTCCCGCCGCCAGCGGCCCAAGTCACCTGAATGCCCGTGCTGCACCGAGGCGCGGCCCGTCGGCGTGCGCTGCTGGTGTGGTGACTCTCCCCGCGGCGCAGCCGCAGCTGCCGCAAAAGCAAAGACCGAGCCTCGGCTGATTGACTCTCGGGGCTGGTACACCGAGGACCGTGGCCCCCGCGCGCTGAGTGGGGGGTCCGACATGCCTAGTGAAATGCGGAGCTTCAATTGAGGGCAGAACCTGGCTCCGGACTGAGCTGTCAAAAAGCTGCGCTGCGCATGCGGAGACTTGCGGCAGACTTGCAGTCTCCCTCTATGAGATTGAATTGCAGTCCCGGTGTCGTGATACCGCGGCACACCAGGGCCTGTGTCATAGGCGCCCGGTCGGGACTAAGAAGAATAGGCTATTCAATAGCTCACACGCTTGCAGCTGGATCGCTCGCCACCTTGCAACTCCCCTAGTCTACGACATGCGCCCTTTGAGCCGTCGCAAGCCTGTGTCGCGCAAGCGCCTTGTGGTGGCGCTCGCCCTGGGGCTCGGCATTGGCTGGGGCATTGGCCATCTCTTTATGGGTGAGGGCCGCCGTGATCGCGTGAGATCGCCGGTCTGCAGCCTCTGCCGCCGCCGCCGCCGCCGCCAAGCACCTGCCGACCGAGCACTTTGCCCGCCGTCGCCACCGGCCTGCAGGCACTACCCACACCGTGATCCACGCAGCAAACAGTGTCGCCAGCACGAGCGCAGCTACTGGAAGCCGCAGCGGCACCACCACTGCCGCCGCCGGCACAGGGGGAGCGGGGCGGGACACAATCCACACGCTGTGCACCGGCAACGGCAGCCCCTACCAAAACTACCAGCTGCGCATTGCCTATGCCACGTACACGCTGGTGCAGGCAATGCCAGGCGGCGAGCACCACGTGGCCTTCACCCGCATCCTGCATCGCACCAAGCCGGATGCGCTGATGGGGGAAATCGAGACGTTCCGTGCCGACCCGCTGCAGCCCAAATGCGACGACTGGTGCGGATGAGGTGCTGGTTGGGCGGGAAGACGTCCGACCTTGCAGCGTGCGTGCGTCGCATGGCAGGCGTGCCGCCTGCGTGCAGTGTGCACCTTGTGGGTGCTGCACAGGAAGCGGAGCTGGCATGGGTGCGTGCACGTTCAAACTTGTGTTTGCTGGGCCCCCCTTCACGCTTGCACCCCCGCAGGTGTGATTACCCAGTGAGCGACCGTGGCAACGCTGTTCGCCAGTTCTTTGATGCCGCTGCAAACGACCCGTCTATGATCAGGGTGGGCATGGGGGGATGGAGGAGAAGAAGAGGGGAGGCCCAGAGGGAGGAGGGTGCGTTTGTGCTGATTGGTCAGTTGCCATGCGTCTGTTCACCACACATGTGTCTGTTCAGCACACATGGGTCTGTTCAGCACACATGCGCCTGTTCAGCACACATGGGTCTGTTCAGCACACATGGTTCTGTTCAGCACACATGTGCCTGTTCAGCTCTTGAGCACGAGTGCCTGTGCAGCTGCCTGCACAACGGTTCGGCGCTGGGGAGGGAAGCGCTGCGGCTGCTGTGGTGGTGACGTGGCATGGTGTGGCCATGTGGGTGGGAGGCTGGAGCCAGCGCTGTTCTGAGCATGACTTCCAGGCATGGTGCTGGCCTGGTAAGGTGAAGTGTCCATGGTGGCAGCATGCCTGTCCCTGCCTGCCCACCTGCCCATCCTCTTCCCCAACACTACGCTCAACCCACCACTGGCAGATCAAGAGGACCTAGAGGCTGTGCTCATGGGCACTCCACATTCTTGCCACCTATTTTGCGTGCACCGCAGGGCGAGTGGATCTACATGATTGAGAGCGACTATGTGTTCATCAAGCCGATGCCGCTGCCTAGCCCAGAGTCGCAGGCAAGTGAGGGGCTTGGGTGCAGGCCGGCCCCTGCTGCCGCCATGCGCGTAGGGTTTGCGCGGGCTGTGGCACCGCAATTTGTGCTGCAGGGGACCCAATCAGCTTCCCCCTCCCTCACGCTCCAACGTACTGTTGCAATCTCTCACCCCGCGCCCGCCCCTCTCCTCTGCTGCAGGCGAGCTACCAGGCGTGGGGATACCCATTTGACTACAGTAAGTGGGTTTTACTGCACTGATCAGCAGCTTGCCGAGCATGTGGGCAGGACAGGGGGGTCGCAGCTTCATGCTGCCTGCCTCTGGGGCTGGAGGGGTGGGGGCGGTTGGGGCAGGTGAGCCAATGCAGCGACGGGCGCCCTGGGCTGCATGCGGCTCTTGCATTGTGCAGCAAGATCGACTTCACCCAGCTCTTCACCCAGCTCTTCACCCCCCACCGTGTTGCACCCCACCCCTCCTTGCTCCCATCACCCTGCAGTCAACCCCCAGTCCTTCCCTGAGGCCATGCGCAAGCTGTACCCAGAGTCCTCGGGCCCCCTGTCCGACATCCCCGGCACCGGCCCCGCCCCGCTGCTGCTGCGCGCTGAGAACTGGAAGAAGGTGGGCGCTGTGCATGCTGCTCTGCGCTGTGCTGTGCCATGCTGCGACGTGCTGTGCCATGCTGTGCTGCTCCATGCTGCGCCATGCCGTGCTGTGCTGTGCTTCCCCATGAGGGATGCGCGCACAGAACGGGAAGAGGAAGTGGGTGCTGTGCCCGTGCCTGTGCCAACATCCGTGCGGCTGCTTGCTGTGCGGCGCCCTGCTGTGCTGTGCTGTGCTGTGCCCTGCTGTGCAACAGGTGCACATGCTTTGCCCCCCCTCAGGTCGTCCCCGACTGGGAAAAGTACACCGCGGTTGTGGAAGCGGACGAGGGTCTGAAGAAGCAGTTGGGATGGGTGAGTCGGGCTTCCGGACGCACGCGTGGCGCAGGGGAGTGCCCATTGCTGCTACATTACGTGCGAAAAGGTCAAAACCTGTTGTTTTCAACCACTACTACCCGTGCCGCTCACGGCAGAGAGGGGAGGCTGCCTTGGGACTCTTGAGGCGGTGTGTCAAGTGTGGGTCGGCAGCTGCCCAGCTTCCCTGGCTGGGGTAGCGCTTGCCAGCACAGTGTTTGTGGCTGATGCACCCTGCTTGCTTTGCTTCGGTTGGAAGAAATTCGAACACCAGGGATCCTTCTCTCCTACCCTCCCTCCCTACCTCCACACCCGGACCAGAGGTATGCCTTCATTGCGGCCCTGCCCGCCCCATTAAGCTCCACGTCACCCTTCCTGCTTGTTCCTGCTTGCGGTCTTTACTCTCTACTGCTCTGGCTGCTTCCCTCTTTGCAGGTACGCGAGATGTACGCCTCCCCTGCGGCCCTGGCTCTGCTCCACCCTTCCTGCTTTCAACTTATACTCCCTTTTTGTTTCCCCTGGCTGCTTCCCCCTCGGCAGGTGCGCGAGATGTACGCCTCGTCCGTAGGCCTGGCTCCGCTTCGCCCTTCCTTTGTGTGACTCGCTCTCCCGTATCCCCTGGCTGCTTCCTGCTTTGCAGGTGCGCGAGATGTACGCCTTGTCCGTAGCCCTGGCCGCCAACAAGCTCAAAACGGAGCTGCAGCCGATTGGGCAGTCGCCCTTCATCGCGCAGCTGCCCATAGAGAACACCCTGGGCGCTGCGCACGCCTTCCACTACACACAGGTAGGGAATGGAAACACACTTTTAAAGGGAGATGGCGGCAATGCCGGGGCAGGTTTGTTATAGTGGAGGCAGCGCAGGTGTCCCGCGCGCCTTCCACTGCACACAGGTCGTGAGGGGTAGAATGGAAACTCACACACACAACGCACACCATGCCGTCGCCAGGTCAGCCCTTGCTATGGTGGGGGCAGCCGGGGTGCTGCGCATGCCACGCCTTCCACCACGCCATGCAGTTGCAGGGGCCGGTCGCCAGCTCCCTTTTTGCCCACTGTGTGCTGCTCCTCCTGCCCCGCAGTGCACGATTTACAAGACGCTGGCTGAGGGCAAGGATGTGTGGGCGTACGACAAGCGGTTCCACACCAGCATGGAGGAGTCGCTGACGGTGCCGGCGATAGAGATGCCGCCCAGCTACCAGGTGAGACTTGATTGGGGTCGAGATTCCCCAGGACCACCATGTCGAAACTTCAACAAAAGAAACACACGTTTCTGTGTTTTTGACCATGAGATGCCGCCCAGCTACCAGGTGGGAGGCAGCCTCTGGACTGCCAGCCAGCAGGACCAACACACCTGGGCCCCCATCGTGCTTTTGACCACCGCTCCATCTGGGGGGTGGGGCCGAGCATGCTGGGGTTGGTCCTTGTCCTGGCGGTGTTCAGAGGAAGGGTCACACCTGGGGTTGATAGGTTGGCACTCGGGGTGGGGACGGGTGGGGCGCTGGTGGGCACAGGCAGGGGATGGGACCGGGTGAGAGGAGTGGCTAAGATGCCGCGCCCAGCTACCAGGTGGCTCTTGGATGGGGGTCGAGAGCCCACGGGTTGGGGAGCGGTGGAGTGGGGCCGGGGGGTAGGTGAGCAAACGCAGGGGATGGAAGCAAAAAACAGAAGGGGAGAGCAGCCTGGCTGTGTGCATGTGTGCCCTTCCACCCCTGCCCTGCACCCGCCCACCTCTGTCCACCCCGCCCCGCCGCCCTCGCCCCTGCTTGCCTCCTGCAGGAGGGTGCGTGGAAGTTCATTGAAGGCAAGCCGGTGAACCCAGAGGTGCATGCGGCCATCGAACAGATGATCGGCCAAATGAACCGAGGCATCGCGACGCTACACTCGCTGGCGGCGGCGTAAGAGCTGCCTCTGGTAGGCCTGAGGGGGCAAGGCCAGCCCGCCCACCAAGCCGGTACACCCCCCGCGCCCCCGCTCTATCATATGATATGCACAGTCTCGCGATGCTGCCCTCGGCTGGAGTAACCGCTGACACATAACCACACCCATGTAACACTGGCTGGCAACTGGGCCTGCGCTGCGCATGCTGATCTTTAAACCGTAAGGATTAGGGTTGTACGTTTCACGTTTTACGTTCACCGCCGGCGTTCAGGCGAGTGTCACGCGGGGCGGCACCTCTCATTCTTGTGCCCTTAATGGATGCCCCTGGTCACGCAAACCACAGGCGTCGCAGCCTATTACAGCCGTGCACCTTTTGCAGGTTTCGGAAGGAGCAGCAGATTGTTGTTGTGACGGCAAGAAGGAGGTGATGCAGCAGAACTACATTAGTAATGATTACGTGCCAGTGCGAAGGTGGGATGGCAGCAAATACAGGGCGGCGGCTACGGAATTTGGGAAGGCATCAGTTGGGCGGTGCAGCAATCTGTTGTGGAAGCATGCATTGGGTGTGTAGCATCAAGAGGTTGCACACGTTGCCTGTATTGGCATTGGGAGCTTCCTTTTGTGAAGTGAAGGGGGCTTGGTAGTGCGGGCGATAGGTAATACATGCGCGGCAAAAGGCACGACATCTGGGGCGCAAGCGCAGATGCATGGATTGAAGCAAAGCTGATGCTCTGGATGTGCGGCAGTGCTCAAGGCAGTGGAAGTGCGATGTGGGCCCAATGCCAAGCCCGTACGTGGGGCAGAAGGATGGGAGGAACAAATGAGCAGGAGCGTTGCGGTGGGAGATGAATAAATACAAAAAAAACGTGAATTCGGGCAGGCATGTTTGATAGCAGGGGTGCACACAGGTGTGAGCAAAATGCGTGGAGCATGGGTGACTTGGGGACCCGGGGAGGGGTCATGGTTGCGAGAGAGGCGGAGGCGGGCAGGGAGGGTGATTGAGAGGGAGGCTGGAGGCCTTGGCGAGGGCGGCACCTGAGAGGGGAGGTCAGGGAGGCAGGTGCATGTTGCAGGGTGAAGGGACGGGGGGGCGTGCAGGCAGGGAGGGGCCGCTGATTGGAGACCGGGTGCAAGCAGGGGAGGTAGAGAGGTGAGCCTGGGGTGGTGCAGAAAGGAGACGGGTGTCAGGCGGGGTGCAGGAATAGGCAGGGAAGGGCGGTACACGAGAGAGGGGCGTGCGTTGAGGCAGCCAGGGCAGGGCAGGTGGTGCAGGCAGGCGGGTTGGGACGTTGAGGGGACCCTTGAGCGTGACGAGGAGAGGGCCGCAGGAAAGCAGGGCGGGTGGGTGGGTGGGTGAGCGCATGGCCAGGAAAGCTGCCATGCAGTGTGTGCGTTCCACAGGCTCAAGCGTTGCCCTCTGTGCTGCCAGACGGAGAGGGGCAGAGAAGGAGGCACAGAAAGGGAGGCAGCCAGGCACCACAGCTGGCAGCCTTCAGGGCTTGCACTGTGGGCAGCCATGCACATGATCATGAGCTTCAAACGAGGCCGGCGCATAGCTGCCCTGCTTTATAAGGATCGGGGAGAAGCTAGTCGGTGGTCCCAGCCGAGGACTGCCAGTCACCTCGCTGTGGGGTGAGGCCACCTATCGAGGTGTGTGTTCGCATTGCCTGTGTGCCTGTGTGCCAGGCGGCTGCAGCGGCTGAGCCGGAAGGCCGAGCCTGCTGCGCTGCCGTACCACCACCTGTGCTGAGGTGCTGGGCACCGGGGCCTTCCGTCCCTCTGCACCATCCTCCACCGCTGCTGACGCAGCAGACCCTGCCAGGGCGCCTACCACGGCAATCAGAGCGGCGAGCACGTCCCAGCGCCAGCTGTTGGCGTGCCCCTGCAAAACCACCAGGCGAGAGCAGCGGGGGCAAAGGGGTGGGGGTGAGTGCCGGTGAGACAGGCCCAGCCTCGTGCAGGGCTTGACATCAGCAGCCTGGCGAGTGCTGCATGATGCTGCGCAAAGGCAGGCGCGCGGTGCGGTGCGGGGCGCCCCGTCCGTGTGCCCTGCTAGTACTACTACTCTTTGGTACAGGCCTCTGGCCAGGTACAAGTTTGCCTGTGCTCAAACTTTGTGATCCACTCCCCCCCCACTTTGTCCCACGAAACCGCTTGCTGGGTCCCCGTGGACTTGACGTGTGGCTGACTATTATTATTTGAGTGATCGATTGATTGATAGGAGCACAGGCAAGGCCGGGAGCTCACCGGCGCCATCAGCACCATGCAGCACAGCAGCTCCAGCAGCAACGTGATGAGTGCCACTCTGAAGGAGGTCCAGCACTCTAGAGAGGTGCAGCACTCTAGAGCAGCCTGCAGACGCAGCGCACGGGGACGAGAGGGGGAAGCGTGAGCATTCTGGCAGCCTGGGTACCGGCAGCAGGGCGGGGCAGATCAGGGCAGGGTGTGTGCGGCAGCAAGCCCTGCTTTGTTTTGGGGGTTGGTGTCAGCTGGTTTGGCGATGGGACTGTCTGATGTGATGTGATGTGATGTGATGGCGCTGGCCGGCGAGATGATTGTGCCGCCTTCTCACGCTTCTAGTAGACCTGGCCAGCTCCGGCCTGCTTTGTGCCACCTGTCAGCATCCACTGGCACCGGAAAAAAATAGCAAGCGGCAGGCAGAGAAGAGGTGGCTGCTGCAGGCTACGACATGGTGATAGCTGCCAGCCTGGCCGCGGCGGACGCTGCCTCTCAGCAGCCGCTTTGCCCTGCACCCCGAGCTGCTGCCGCTGTATTGAGACATGGAGGAGCCTGCCGCCAAGCCAGCAGGGGAGGCAGGCTGAGCAGCACACTGACGCACCAGCTGGGACCGCCCCCCCAGCTTTTGCTTGACCGTGAGACATGCGGGAATGGGGTTCACTGGTGTCCCTGTCTCCTCAACTTCCGAGCTCACCTCGGGTGCCACCTCATCCTGCAGCCGCGGGCGGGCCTGGGCAGCTGCCGCCAGCTGTTGCTGATCAGCCTGCACGTCAGTCCGCCTGCGTGAGGTCAGGCGGATGTGGGGGGGAAGCGCGAACTTGAGACACGTTGCGGTGGGCGGCCGGCTGCGATGAAATGCCCCGCTGAAAGTCTGTGTGCCTGCACTAAACTGCTGTGCCCCAGGCAGGACAGGATACACGTACCGCCGGCCCTTGCTTGCTGGGACATATACAACACAAAACACAGCCCCACCCTCACTTTCCTGTCCCTCACTGATGCCATTCATCTTCTCAGCTGCTCCCACTGCAACACACCCGCCCTCTTTTGCATGACACATATGTATGAGGGAGGCGGGAAGCGTCATGCACAGCCTATGCCTCCGAGGTGACTCCCCCTTGCACCCGCACCCACCGTTCATTGCACAGCTGTTCTTGTTGGTGGACAGCAATCTGCTGAAGGGCTGCTGCTAGCTGGCGGTCTGCTGGGTGGACTGCTTCGTGCGGCTTTGCCACTGCTGCCGTTGGCGCCGCCGCCGCCAGTTGTCCCGCCGCCTGCTGCCGGCAGTGGGACAGGACAGCCACTCTTGCCCGCGGTGGCAGGTGCTCCAGCCTGACGGATGGGGCAACATGGGACGGGATCAGGGTACATGGGACGGGATCAGGGTTGCTTTACAGATGGATGGCCCAACAGATTGGCCCAGGTGCGGCAGCCGGTCCGATTTGACGGCCCCAACAGGCGGCCTCCTCGGCAGGAGCAGCTGGCTGTACAGCCGTCCTCCCCAGCCTTGCGGGGATCGCCGTTACGCACCTAAGGATACTTGTGGGCACGTCTTCACGCAGAATGCGCGGCGGCAAGGCCCGTGTGGCCAGCAGGGCGGGCGCCCCACCGCTGTGAGCGGTTTGCTGATCGGTGCGCTCCGGCCATGGCTCCGTTCTCCGGCACATGAAATTGTGGCGCGTCCAGAACAGGTGGACGCGGCGGGATGGCAGACGGTCTGGAGAAGACGGAGTACTGGCTTGTGGTGTCTGCACCTGTGCAGGGAGTGGCGCGCTGTACGTGCTGCACAGTGAGTATCAAGCTGCAACGTGGATAGTAATGACGCGTTGCTGGACGGCATGCCCCAATGTCATCTGGAAAGTCTTTCAGGGCTGGGCAGAGCTGTCCAGACAGGGGTCTGGCCAGGTCTGGCCAGGTGTGCCCTGGACAGATCTGGTCAGAGCTGGCAGCACCCCCAGGTCTGGCCAGAGCTGGGCAGGGACCCCCTGGACAGGGCTGGCCAGAGCTGGGCACCCATTATGTGCCTGCCGGGGGCTGGATGAGCTGGGCATGAGAGGTGCATGTTACAAACAGGTGCCGGCAGGTGGAGAGGCACCCCCGGGCACCGCCAGGGGGGAGCCAGGTGTATAGTGTGGCATGTTGATGTCATCATGATGGTGCGACTCGGCAAGAGGGCATACCATGTGTGGGGTGTGGGGAGGCGTCAAGAGAGGAGCCTGGCGAGTGCACAGTGACTGTGGCTGTACGGACAGGATGTGCTGCAGGTGCACGTGACCGAGGTGTACGCCGGGGCATAGGGGGGCACAGGTGGGCAGAGCCAGGGATGAAGGGGGCAATGGCCTTGGGATAAACGGGGCAGCGGCAATGAGGTAAACGGTGCAGACAACAACCAGCGGCACAGCGGGTGCGGAGGAAAAACAATATCAATCAATCAATCAATCAATTACATTTAGGGTCCACGGAGCCAGCAGGACTCATGGGACGGAGAAGGGAAAGCTTATCTTTGTGGGCTTTGA
>JTEE01000080.1:524381-536068 GCA_002896455.3 Chlorella sp. ArM0029B | reverse complement strand
GGCAGGCAGGCAGGCAGGCAGGCAGGCAGTGTGGACCTCTTACTTTGGCAGAAGCTCGCCATGCCCCCCCTTGGCAGTAGCTCGCCAGGCAGGCAGGCGGGCACGCAGACAGGCAGGCAGGCGGGCAGGCTGGGGGGATGGATGGATGGCTTGTGTTTTCAAGCCACACATGCTTGCCTTCGGTGCCATGCCCTGCTGCGGCGGTGGCGGTGGCTGCTGACGCTGCGGGTAGGCTGGCAGCGCATGCAGCGTCGCCATCGCCGGCTTGCCGTCTTGGGTGGGCGCGATGGACACTAGCTATGTGGCGCTGCCGTAGGCATCCTGCAGCAAGGCGATATCGATAAATGTGTTAAATGGAATTTGTAAGTGCCAGGCGAAGCCGCTGGCCCTTGTGCGCCCGCTCGCCTGGCCAACATCCTGCGCCTCGCTTCTCCTGCGCCGCGTGAATGTCACTTGAACGTCAGCCATACGACGGTCCATGTTGATCGCCTCTGCGACTCCGCCCTCGTGATCGCCGGCAGACTGCGGACGTTTGAACCTGCCGCCGCCGCAGCGCACAGAGCATGCGGCAGCCGCGGCAGGGTTAAAAAACGTCATACTGGCGGGCGTGCAAGAGCAGTCCGGAGTGTGGGCACCATTGCGACCACCCTCTGGAAACCATATGGCGGCGCATGCGATGAAGGGGGTCATGTGAAGCCAGGTGCGTGTTGTGTGTATGTGCGGAAGGGTGTGGGTGTGAGAACGTGTGCAGTGCATGGTTGCATGATGATGCGCCGGATGGTGACAGGTGGGTGCGTGTGCATGAGAGGGGTGACTGACTGCATGCAGAGATGGGTCGGACGGGCAGGGGCAGGCAAAGCATATTGTCGGGATGGATAAACTGGGATGAGCAGCTGAACAGCACACACTTGCTTGTTCGGCTCGTCCGCCAGCAAGCCCGCTGTGCCACCCCTCCCGCCATTCCTTCACCCTCCTGACTATACGAGGCTATGTCAGCTCAGGGCTACAGCGTCGCATGGGAGCTCAAGCGGCACGCGAAGTCATGCGCCAAGCACAGCGCACACAGCAGCAGCGACCTAGAGCACAGCTGGCATCTCCATCACAGCAAGCTGCCTGCCCTCCCCCTGTGCCGTCCCTTGGGCTCGGGCGTCGCCCCGGTGCACAACCGGAGAGTGGCCGCTGCGGCATGAAGCGGCAGTGGACAGAGCACAGCAGCCACAGCGCAGGCCCCCAGACGCCTCGCTCGCGCCCCAACGAATGCGCGCTGGGCTTGGCACATGCATTGGCTGAGATTACAGCGACCGACGTGGCGGCAAAATGTTGCCAAAACCAAACAGCAGCCATGCCAGGGGGCTGTGGAGGTGCATGCAGAGGGAAGGCATGGCAGAAGCTGTGTGTGGTGCAAGATGAGTGATGCTGTGTGTTAGAGTCGCCCCGCGTAGTGAGGCCCTGTACGAGCGGGAGGGGGGAATGAACGATGCAGGAAAAAGGAGAGAGAGAGGATGGGAGAGACAAAGGCACAGGTGTGCACAACATAAGTGAATACACGCAAATCTCGTGCTGTGTGCAAATCTCGTGCTGTGTGCAAATCTCGNGCAAATCTCGTGCTGTGTGCAAATCTCGTGCTGTGTGCAAATCTCGTGCTGTGTGCAAATCTCGTGCTGTGTGCAAAAGCAATGCAACTGCTGGGTGCTCTATGGGCTATGCAGGGCAGGGTGACGAGGCGGGCGCAAGCGTATGGTGGGAGGGATGAGGTGCACCTGGGAGGGCGGGCAGGTGGGGGGGGGAAAAGCGGGCAGGCTGGCTGACGGCGGGGAAACACACAGCTTCCCGCCGGTGCTCCTGCCACCACAGGGTTGTGGCAAACAATTTCACTTGCCATGGCAGCAACAAGCTGGGCTCAACTGACTCAGCCATGGCCCTGCCGCCGCCGAAGGCCCGGCGCCATCACCCCAGTCTCGGCCCCAAGTAGCGGCACACTATCGCTGCACTCAGCACCGCCGGCATCAGCACCCTCCTCGTGGCAGCAGCAACTCTGGCTGCGGTGAGAGCTGGCACCGCCCACAGGTGTGACGGGCTCCACTGGGCAAGTAGAAGGCAGCGCCGGTGGGGCGGCCGCTGCACGGCGGGAAGGGGGGCATTGGGGGAAGCTGGGCCTGCAGCATGGCCATAAGCCAAAGGCACTGCCACCACCACCACCACCAGTGCATCAAAACAAGTCAGCCAACTGGCCCTACAGCTGCTGCTGCGAGCTGCACTGCACCCAGCACTTGATGGGGGCTTGGCAGCAGGCCCTGCTCACCTTCCGGACGTGCTGGCGGCACCTGGGGGGGGAGGGGCAGCGGCACGTTGAAGGGAGGGGTGGGGTCGGGCATTGGCAGGGAGCGGCCCTCATTCTGGGCAACTGCAGCAGGAGCGGTGGGGGGCAGGCAGAAGCTGGTGAGTGGCAATGCGCACGAATCACAGCCCATACCGGCAAACAGGGACGGCTCAGTGTCTAGTGAAACCAGGCCTTCCGGGGATGCTGCCCAGGCAGCGGTACCACACAGACACCCGAGCCCCTGCTGCACACTGCAAGGGCCACCACTCACTCCTGCGATTGATAAGGGCGCTTCGCTCATTCATCAATTGGGAGAGGTAGTCCAAAGCGGCAAAATACAGCGCCTGGTCGCTGAGGGGCTCAGCACGTTTGCCCGCAGCTGCCTCTGCAAACGCGGCCTTAGAAAGGACCCCTACCAGCTTGGATGTCTGGTCAATCAAGCGCTCAAGCTCCTTGTCCCTTTCCTCCTCCTTGCTGGGCTGCTGACCCATGCCGGAGCAGGCGTGCAGCTGCGCGGGCAGCTGGGGATGGCGGCCTGGCGGCGTGCCCAGGGGCGCCTGCTGACGGGAGAGGGCGGCGGGGTGCCTCGGTGTAGCCGTGCCACCGCCTCGAGCCCCTCCAGCGGCACTGTCGGGTATTACGCTGCCTGGCGGCGGTGACTGGTCCGCGGGGTCCGGAAGGCTGCGGCAGGGTTTGTCTGCGGCGAGCTCTGTTGGCATCGCTTGGTGCGCGCTACAAAACAAAGCGCAGGAAGTTGAGCACTGTGCGGCAGGGGGAGAGCCCCGGGGGAGGGGCAGAAGACAGCCACTGCCGTGCGCAGCAGGTGCTGGCCGCTCCCTGCAACGCCCCTCCCCAGCATGGCCCCTCCCCAGCATGGCCCTCTTCCCAGCGAACAACAAGGTCATGTTGACATCAGGCTGCTGTGGGTTCATTCAGCTTTGAATTCGCAGCCCTCGCTGCAGCGTTCCGCCAGTGGCCAGAGAGTGTGAACCTCCCCCACCGCCACAGCACGCAGAGCATGTCCCTCGCTCTCTCCCCTATTTATAGGATCAGAAAGAATTACAAAGGAAGTTGGTGGTGCAGCATGCTGCTTTCAATGCATGTGAGTGTATGCATATGGGGGTACAAGTGCAGTGCAGGTGTGGGGCAAAATTGGGGGCTGTAGCCACAGTAGGGGAACGCCGGCAGCTGGCAAGGGCAAGGGCAAGGGCAAGACATGCATCGGAGCAGATACAGGGGGATGGCGGTACGGGGGGTACACCAGTGAAGGATACTAGTGGTACAAGAGGCGAGCAGCAGGGGTGGTGGTTCACTCCATGCCCCAGCGGTCACCCCCATCACCGTCTCCCACAAAGTACACAGGGCTGGTGCCGCAGTACAGGGGGTCACCCTGCGGGCTGTACCGCCGAGGCTCCCGGCTGCGGCTGCGGCCCCGCCTGCTGCGCCCTGGGCTAGCGCTTTGGCTGTCGCGCCGACGCCGGCGGCGGTCTTGGCCCCAGCTGCGGTCCCGACTGCGGCTGCGGCTGCGATGCTCCGATGCACGCCGCTGTCCCGGACGCTCGTCACTCCTGCTTCGGCTCCTGCTGCGCGTGTGCTGCCGCCGTCGGCGTCGCCGTTCTGCCGACTGCCTGCGGCCCCTGCTGCGGCTGCGGCGGCGGCTTGCAGCTGCAGGCTGCTGTTCCTGCACAGGTGCTTGCTGCTGCTGCTGCGGACAGGCAACAGGAGCTACCGCCACTGCAGCCGCTGCCTGGCGCACCAGCGGCGGAGGGGAGGGGTTTCTACTGCTGCTGCCGCCCCCGATGCTGGCCCCCTGCTGCCATGGCACGCTTGCTGGGGGGTGCCCCTCTGCCTTCTGCTGCTGGGCATCATGCCCGGCGCGCAGCACTGCCCGCGCCGGCTGCACCGCCCTGCTGCCCCACTGCTGCTGCCGCTGCTGCGCCAGCGGCCCACTGGACGCTGCCACAGTGCCAGCTGCTCCCGCCCGCGGCTGGTCCCATCGAGAGGGGCGCCCGCCGCCGCCGCCGCCTCTGGTGCCAGCTGCCCCACTCGGCCCTGCTGCTGCTGCCGCCTCCGGCTGCCGCCGCACATAACTGACCTGCCGGTCATAGGCGCCAATGTTGTAGGGTGCCGTGCCAAAGCAGCGCAGCTCGTGCCAAAAGTGTCCAGCATGCTCATACAGAAAGGGCCGCAAGGCCTCTGCCGGGCTGCTGCTGAGTGCCGCCGGCGGCGGCGGTGACCCTCCTCCGCTGTCCCTGCCGCTGGCACGGCTGCTGCCGCCGCCCCGCCCCGCCACCATCTGCGCCGCCCGTCGGCTGGCAGTTGCTGCCGCTGCCGCTGCCGCTGCCGCACTGCTGCCTGCGCTGCCTGTGCCTCCACTGGTGCCAGCCAGCGGCTCCACACCATACGCCACCAGCAGGCCCATCACAAAACCCCGGACTATGGTGGTGTCCTCTGTCTGCAGCAGCGCACGCAGCTCCCTGTCAATCCATTCTGCAAGGCAGGCCAGGAAGGAGGGTTGTTTTAGCACCACGGAATGAGGCGGGTTGTTTTAGCACCCCGGAATGGGGCAGGCTGGTGGGTGCTGCAGGGCGGGGAAGCGGGCATACGGTGGGCGGTTTCCGCAGCGCCCAGACAGCAGCGCAAATGAGGAGTCAAAGGGGTGAGCTGCCCCACTGGAAGCCCGCCTGCCGGCTGCCCACTTGCCCGCTGTGCCTGGCGTGGTTGCACATGCCAGCCACAGCCCCCCCGCTGCCAGGTGGGCCCACTGCGCCCGCTCGTCGGCGCACCCTGCACACCCTGCTCCCTAGCCTTTGCCAAAGCGCTCCCCAAGTTAATTAGAAGGGGCAGCAGCGCCTGCGGCATGCAGCCCCAGCCCCTCTTACGCCCCCCGCCCTTTGCGTATTGTGTGCAGCTTAGCGTACCCGTGAGACGACGCTCCCGCATGCTGCCGCTGCCCAGAGAGACGCGTGCGGGCTCGGAACCAAGCGGGACCGCCCACAAGTCCTGCATGCAAAAGGCAGGGAGAGGGCAAAGGGGGAGTGGAGTGGCTAAGTCCCCTTACCTGCTGAACTGAGGAGGAGCCATCCTGCAAGCACACTCACCGTGCAAGCAGCAGCAGCAAGCATACAACCTAGCAGTAGCACCCTCTAGCCCGGTGAGCCATGGGCAGCATCGGTTGGCAGCTTTGCTTGGCAGAAGCGGAAGCGGCAGAGGTGGGACGCCAGGCTGGCAGCGGCAGACGTGATCGGCACTGCCTCCAGCCCGCGGCGGCAGGCGTGTGCTGCTAGAGAGGCAGCTGACATCAGCACTTGCTCCAGCTTGCAGCGGCAGCAGCACACAGACACAACCTTGGGGACGCCAGGCTGGCAGCAGCAGCAGCTGAGTCAGCACTTGATCCAGGCCTCACCTGATCGTAAATCTGCCTGCGCCAGAGCAGCACATAATCCTCTTCGCTCACCGGCCCATCAGCCTCCCCGCCCCCCACCGTCCCCCACCGCCCATCTGCTGCCGTCCCGCTGCCGCCGCCGCCGGGGCGATAGGCACCCGCCTGCAGCCGCTGCTGCAGCCTCCAGAAATAGGGCCGAGGCCCAGCATGGTGCACTCCCCCCCCTGCTGCCTGCCCCTGCGCCAGGCCCCCCGCTGCAGCTGCCTGCCCACGCTGCCGGGCATAGCCGGTGCGCCCCGTGCCCGACTCGCTGCGCAGCTGCCGCTGGCCCCTGCCGCCGCTGGCCCCACGCTGCTGCGCCTGCTGCTGCTCGTATGGATCTAGCAGGCCAGCCACCCCCAGGAAATCTTGCAGCCGCTGAAGCAGCGGCAGCCCGCTGTCCTCGCCGCCGCCCTGCCCACTGCCCTGTGTGGTTAGCTTGGGAGAGGCTGGCACCTCTTGTTCCTTGTACGTGCCACTCTCTGTGATGTCGTACAGGACTGCAGAGGGGCATTGGAAGCAACGGGAGGAGCAGGACAGGTGGAGGCAGAGGGCAGAGGGCAGGAGGACGGGAGGGGAACAAGGACGAGTGGAGGCAGAGGGGCAATGGAAGCAAACGCAGGAGCAGGAGAGGTGGAGACAGGTGCGGCTAGCTTCCTTGCAAGTAGCGCTGGTTCGGATGCCTCAGGGCAGGGAGCGGTGCGAGCGAGCTTGAGAGGGGGCAGGAGACGTGGCACAAAAGTGGGGGAGGCAGAGGTGCGTGTAGAGCGGAGGCAGAGGTACACGAATCATGCGCAGCTGCAGCGGGGAACAGTGCAGCTGCAGCTCCGCCAAGCAATGCTTGGTGGCTAACACAAAACACATTGGGCCAACGCACAGGTATCCCGCCGTCAGGCATCCCTCCCACCTGACACCAGGCGCGCCTTGCACAGCGGGCAGAAACGCTTGTGGCCCAGCCACCTGGGGCAGGAGAGGGGATGAGGGGGACCGGGCGGGCAGGGTAAGCAAGAGAGAGCGAGAGAGAGACTGGGCTGGCCGGTCGACCCGCAAGTAGGCAGGCAGCCTTTCAGCTTCCGTGTACAGTGTCTGCTGTGCCTTGGGCATTCTCGGTTGTTCCCAAGACATAGCACTTGTGGGACACGGCGCAACGTAGGCCCACCCGGTGCAGTTGTGGCAGCACACGTGCATGCAAGTGGCAGGCAGTGCATCCTTGCCAACAAACCAAGCTGCAGCCCACGGGCACCCCACAGCAGGGCAGCAGCGGGAGGCCCCGTACCTTGTGATGCAGGTGCAGTCGTGCCAGCCAACATGCTTGCAGGTGGCAGGCAATGCATCCTTGCCAACAAACCAAGCTGCTGCCCACAAGCAGCCGACAGTTGGCAGCGGACGGCCAGCACACATTACATTCTGATACACTCACCCCCCACCCTGTCCCATGAGACCTCGCTGGATCCCCCTGGACTTGAAATGTAATTTGAGTGGCGTACCTTGTGATGCAGTCGTGGCAGAACACGTGCATGCAGGTGGTGACCACCGCCTTGTCAGACAGCTCCACAATGTCCG
Source organism: Chlorella sp. ArM0029B (assembly GCA_002896455.3). Lineage (NCBI taxonomy): Eukaryota > Viridiplantae > Chlorophyta > Trebouxiophyceae > Chlorellales > Chlorellaceae > Chlorella > Chlorella sp. ArM0029B. The sequence continues at coordinate 528,761 of JTEE01000080.1, read as the reverse complement.
TCAAACCTGGTGGGTGCATGAGTATAGGGAATCAGGGCATAACTGTCAAAGGAGAGAGAGAGCTGAACGGGCGGCGCCGGACGCCTTGATTGGCGGCGACGCGGGGTGAGGGCAGCCCCCTGAACAGACTCACAGATGGGGCAGGTGGGCAGCTCCTCAACCTCTTCTACGTCGCTGGCCTCGGGCTCGCTGTGCTGCAGCTCAAAGCCGGTGAGGTAGCCCATCTCTGCCGCCACTGCCACTGGTGGCGCCGACGCACAACGCTCCTTTTCAGGCCGCTTCGGGCGCTTCCGTCGACTCCCCGAAGGCTGCTTGCCGCTGCTGCGCTCCTCTTCGGCCGCGCCCTGCTCTGCTGGCAGGGCAGCCCACACACCGCTGCCCGGTAGCCAGACCTGCCGTGGCTGAAGATGCTCACGAGCCGTGCCTTGGCCGCTCATGACGCCCGCTGGTGTCCTGCCCGACCAACCAGCGGGCCTCTCGGCTGCGCAGCGCGCCTCTGACCGCTGCCGAATTGTTGGCGATGCCCGAGCGACAAATGCTAAATACACGCAGCGAGGCAGAGCCCTTGTCCTCTGCTGCCGCCTGCTGCCGCCGCTTCTGCCCGCCTGGCGCCGTGTGGGTACTGCTGCGCAAACCACTTGCCTGTGCACCCCTGTTTGCCTGATGAATTGCAAGCTTTGGTTCAGGAGTGATCGATCCACTACCACGGAGGCTTGGCGGGCCCTGAAGTGGTGGCAAACTGGCAGCTGCCAGAGGAAGGAAGCCACCGCCAGCAGAAGAGGTGCTGGGAGGCTGTTGGCAGGAAGCCAGGTCATCGTGCTGCTTCGCTTCAATGTCGCACAGAGAGCTGCATGAGCAGCAGCATCTATTGTCTAGCTTGCTTCCCCCTTGGTCTCTGGCGGGCTCCATTGTCAGCAGTGGAACACGTTCTCTGCACCCCAAACCACACTTGGACCAGGACTGCCTTGCCTCGTCCTGAACCTGCTCTCCCAACCACCAGCTGCACACACGCCCCAACTTCCGGTTGCCCGCCAGACCTGCCTCATCTAGGGCACAGCCTCATTGCTTGTGTTCACAAGGGTTCCACTTCACTCGTTTAAAGACACGTCCCATCGACAGGAATGTGGTTGCAGTTGCAGCCAGAGCTTTCCCCACCTCCGCTGCTTGCTGTGGCCGCTCTGCCCGAGCCGCTCTGCTGCACCCATCACCTGCCATGGCTTGCTGCCCCGCCACCGGAACCACTGGCGGCCCAACTCTCCCTCTGCCGTGCACCCCTTCTCACTGCCGGTGCTGCGGCTGCCCAGCTGGCGGTACCACCTACTCGGTCAGTAGCCCAGCTGAAGGCCTGCCTAAGCCTCACTGCCGGTGCTGCGGCTGCCCCAGCTACTGGCACCACCTTTTGGGTGCACCTGGCACCGGACCCCAACTGCGGCTGGCACCGGCAGCTCCGCCTTGCCGCAAGTCTCACTGGCGGTGCTGCAGCTGCCCCAGCTGCGACTGCCACCCCGTTAGGTTGGTCAGAATGCATCTGGAAGCACCGCCTCTGTCCTGCCTGCCTCAATCCTCACTGCTGGTGGGGCTGCAGCTGGTGGAACCAGCGGATGGGGTAGTCGAGCACGCGCTGCAGGGAGGGGGCCATGCGCAGGAGCGGCTGCACACGCGCGTGCATGGCTGCCCAGGCCTGCAGTGGTAATGGTGGTTTGGGGGCGGCGGCATAGATTACAAAGTGAGGCAAACCAGCATGTGTTGCAGCAGGGAAGCATTACATGTTTTGGGTCGTGCGCAGCAGGGGGGAATGCGGTGTGTGCATTGCTGCCCTACCCCATTTCCAACCCACCCCACCCCACCCACACTCAGCACCTCCCACTTGCACGTGGTTGGGCGTGACTATTGCTTGAACGTGTCCAAACAGAACCCCACCGCGCTCCGACAATAGCCACACAATCCACCCTGCACTGGCCCCACAACCCACCCTGCACCGGCCATGAGCTCAGGCCTGCACTGGGCCCACAATCTACCCTGCCCTGCCCCCCACAACATGCCTTGCCGTGCCCCCACAACCCGCCATACAATGCCCCCACAACCCGCCTTGCATTGGCCCCAAAACCCCTACTAAGACCCAACACCACTCCTTGCACCGGCCCCGCGCTCAGGCCTGCACTGGCCCCACAACCTGCCCTGCCCTGCCCCCACAACCTGCATAAGATTGGTGAGATCACGGGCGTAAACTCATGTGTGATCTTACAGTGGTCATACCGCCTGCCTAGCCCCACAACCTGCCCTGCATTGACCCCACCATGCCCTCCTGCCCCCACAATCCACCCTACACTGCGCTCCAGCCCCCCACCTCGCCCCCACCCCCACCCGCACATGCACGTGGTAGGCACGCGACTCCGGCAAAGTGCACGTATACAATATACACCCGCAATCACAACAAATCAGCACCCCCACCCCGCCCCCACGTCCACCCGCACCTGCATGTGGTAGGCACGCGACTCTGGCGACCAGTAGCGCATGCGAAGTGAGTTCCACAGCACATACGTCATCATCATCCCCTTCATCCCCGAAGACACGGCAGCAAACACGGCCTGCACGCGTGCCGATAGGACTAGGGTTTAGGGTTTTAGGGATTATAATTTAGGGTTTACTGGCACGGTGCAGGAGTTTGGGGGGAAGCCGCGCCGGGGGGCACAGCCAGTGTGGGGTGCCGGTGAGTGGTCCAGACCGGAGAGGCCAGTCGGCGAGCCGGTGGTCAGGGTGAGGTGGGGAGGAGGGGCAGGTGCTGTTGGACGCGCCAGGCTGCAACTGCCACGCCCGATGCATACCACAGCCAGACCCAGGCACTGTTTATGTCCAAAGTCCAAAGTCCAAAGTCCAAAGTGCAGGCACAGTCCTCCCCTGCCCCACCTGCAGGCGCCAGGCTGCAGCATGACCAACAGATTTCCACACACTCACACCACCGAATCCCACACCACAAGCACCCCCCCAGCATTGCACATTGCAGTGCACACTTGTCAAGTGTGGCGCAAAGGGCATTACAACCTTGTCAAGTGTGGCGCAAAGGGCACGCCCGGCCCCACCTGGAAGCCCAGAGAAATCTCGATGTTGGCGGCAAAGCTCTTCATGGCGGGCTGCAGGGGGCGATGCACAGAGGAGGAGGCAAGGCGGCGGGTTTCGTGAGGTCGCCCATACCAGGCAGCGGTGGTGTGAGGGTGCGGAAACAGGCGTAGAGGCGAAATGCAGGCGGTCAGCGAGTTGCAGTGGCAGGGCAGCCGAAAGATTACAAGCAGAGGCGGGCGCAGGCGCAAAGGGTTGAGGCCAGGCTGGTTTGCCCAGCCTGCCCCCCTGGCACACACATCTCTCCACAGCATAGAAACGAGGGCCCGCGGATAAAAAACGAGATTCCTTGAGGTAGTGTCTCCACAGCAGGCTTGGCTGCATGTCCACAGCCACACACACACACACCTTCCTGCCTTTCACTCCATGCCCACCTCTGCCTGCTCGACCGCCGCCAGCGCTGTGCGACCATAGCGCGCCCACAGCGGGTGCCCCCCAAAGCGTGCGCCCAGCGCGCCCAGCGTGGGCTGTGCCACCGCAAGCGACAGCGGCACCATGCCCATCCACAGCTGTGACTGTTGCATCATGATTGTGACGAGGAGGAAGTGGAAGAATTCGGTTGACTGGGCCACCTGCTGGCCCCAGGGTGCCAGGGCCGCGGGGAAGGGGCGCAGGGCGGGCAGGCCGAAGCGCAGGAACACCTGCAGAGAGAAGCAGGGGGGTGGGTAGTGTGGGTAGTGCGTGTGGGTGGTGTGTGTCGTGTGGGGGAAGCGGTTGGGTGGGCGGTTAAAGGCGGGCAGTTGGTGAGTGGTTAGCGGGAGCAGGTCGGGACATGCTCCTCGGCGCAGCGATGGGAACTGCAACCCGAGCTACACACAGTTACAGGCGTGTGATGTGCAATCCCAGCAGCCTGGCTGCCCCAACGGCAGGAGGACAGGTGCCGTGCACCCCCACACACAGACGCCACCCTGCCCCGTTCACTGGCCCCCTGCCTTGCTCCCTCCTGGCTGTCTCAACGGCAGGAGGACAGGTGCAGTGTCCCCCTACACGCGCGGACGCCACCCTGCCCCGTTCACTGGCCGCCCTGCCTTGCTCCCTTCCCCCCCACCGAGGCCCCACCTTGTATCCAGAGGCCACCAGCGCGGTGCGGCAGAAGAGGAAGTAGGCCTGCCAGGCGAGGTACTTGTTCAGGGGCTGCATGCCAACTACGGTTGTCACCAGCATGACTACATGTGCCGCCAGCAGCACCAGCTCGCCGGCAGCCCCCGCCCGACCGGCAGCAGCAGTGCCGGAGCCGCCGGTGCGGCGCGCCGCCGATGCCGT
>JTEE01000080.1:503371-524356 GCA_002896455.3 Chlorella sp. ArM0029B | reverse complement strand
GGTGCGGGCGGCGGCAGCGGCGGCAGGCGCTGCCTGGCTGGCGGGAGAGGGCGCCGCAGGCGCCACGAGCAACACATCGAAATCTGGGTCGACTTCCTTCTTGTACCACTTGGCCTGGAACTTGACCACCAGAGCCTCTTTGCCTGCAGCAGGAATGCCACGACTTGAGCGTTGTCACTCAATGAATCAATTACATGTCAAGTCCGGGGGGAGCCAGCAAGGCCTCATGGGGCAGGGTGGGGGGTGAGTGTATCAGAATGTAGTTGTGGCAGTTGGCCATCCCGCAGCACGAGGAGGAGCTGGCAGGAGCCGTGCAACCCTGTATGCCTGGGTAGTGCACTAGCTTGAAGAGCTCTGTAGGTGGCCTTGGCATCTGTGTGCTGGAGGTGCATGGGACCCAGTATCAGTCAATCAGTCTTGGCATGTGGACCAAGTGGGTACACAGTAGGGCGTTTTGTGCATGCAAGGCTGCACGCTCCCCTGCGGGTCACGCTCACCGGGGGGGATCTCCAGATTCATGCGGTAGGCACGCCAGCGCTCATCCCCCTCCCAGTCAAAAGCCCTGCAGGTGGTGGGGGGCAGCTGTGGTCAAGGGCGGCAACCCTGGCCTCTCATGGCAGGGACCACTGCCCCCTCTGGCGGCAGGGGTGCCCCGCTGCCGCCCGCGCCGCCGCTCCAAGGAGGAGCTGGGGGGGGGGGGGGGGAGCGGCGGAGCGGCCGTCGCACTGTCACATTCCCGCCCGCGTGCTCCATACCGTTGCCTGCACGTGCTGCGCCTCGGCGACGCGACGCCCGTGTTCTAGCTCATTCCTGACCCATGGCGCACCTGAACGCCTCCAGCTTGTTCGACATTGTATTTGATTGTATCAGGGTCCGCGGCAAATGGAGCAAACTCGGTCAAGCGCAGTTCGCCCCTCCTCCGCCTTGTCATGCAGGCGGGGTGCGGCGGCGGTACATGTACTCAGCCCCCTGTCTTGATGTCTCCCAGCCGCGTCAACACGATCTCGATGCTACACCCAACTGCAGGTGGTGCCAAGGCAAACATGTGTGCATGTAAGAAGGGCATCCGAAACATTGGTGGATCCAAAGTTCTACAGGCTGACGACTGCTCCAGCACCTGAGGCTCGACGGCTGAAGCTGTCCCATGAGACCGTCGCTGGCTCCCCGCTGGGATGTGCTTGAATGATTGATTGATTGTGGCCGCCCAGCCAATCACTCTGCTGGAGCCTGCTTTGGGCGGTCTCCTGTTGACAAGGGCGGGTGTTTCTGGATTTTTACGAAGAGGACAACAGCCAAAGGGTGGTCACCCTACCTGGGGGAACCGATGACAGGGGGACAAAGGCAGGCAGAGTGGCGCCACGTAGGACAGGCTCGACTCAACCCACCCTTCTGCCTTGGTGTCTCGCCTGTTTTCGGTTTCCCCAGGTAGGTTGAGCAACTTGTGGCTGTTGCCCTCCTTCGTCAGGGTGGGGTTGGGAGGTGTTGTCTACCATGGCTCGTTGAGTGGGCACAGTGGTGGGTTGGCAGGGCCCTTGGGTGCACTCTGCCTCTCTTCAGCTACTCGTCCTGCCTCGGGGCGGCCTTCGTAGCCGTGGTTTGGGCCGTCGGGGCATCTGGGGGTGGCAGACTCTAGACGGTCGCGTGGCCTCCCCAGGTGCAGCCTTGGAGGGGCGCTGCAGTTGGCGCAGGCTGTCCTGAGCACTGCCATGCCTGGACTGCTCGTCCCACTGGAGTTGCGGCGGCACCTTGGAAGGGCTGACGAATCGCCGCGCTGCAGGATTGCCGTCACCTTGCTTCCCCTCAGCTTCTCCTCTCACCCCCACCCAACCCCACCCAACCCCACCCCACTCCACCATGCAGGCTCGCCCGCGCCCACGGCNCCCGCCCTCGAGCACCGTTCGGTGAGCCCTTGGGAGGCGATGGCATGGGAGTCTGGTCTTGGCGGGCGAGTCTGAACACCAGAAGTGGGGGAGTATAGACACCAGAAGTGGGTGCGAGACAGGCAGCTGCACACCTTTTTGGGCCCCTTCTCCATGGCCTTCTGCCCTCCGGCTGCTCCTATTCTGTGCTCTGCCTTGGACGCCGACCATTATTAGGTGATCGGGTTGCTGTTGAACTTGGCCCGTTTGATTTACATCGTGGGCGTGACGGATCATTACCAGCCAGCTGAGGACGGCTCCTCTGCCTCAGCAGGCCGCAGCGTGCCGCTCGTCGCGATTGACGGCTACCTGGGAAGGCCTGCCTGACTCGTGATTGCCCCCCCCCAGGGATCCCTCCCCTCGCGCCACCCCGCCTGCCGGTGCCGGACTCCCAAGCGCTGGTGGTTTGCTTGCATGGGTATTCACACTGCATTGCCTGCAGTGCAGTGCAGAGCCGCGCCTGCAATGCCTGCAGTGCCTGCAGTGCCTGCAGTGTGCAGAAGCCATGCCGCAACCCACCAGCGCTTGGGAGTCGGGCCCCGGCAGGCAGCGGGGTTGGTCACCCCGGCATTGGGCGGCACCAGGTTGCGGCGGCCTGTCGCTCCATCTCGTGCCGCCAAACAACAACAAACGCGGGTCTGTGTCGCGTGTTTCTTTGCAGATAAACAGACTGTAAGCCCGAAAAAGCAAAAGCAAAGCAACAGCACCCCACCGCCCACCGGGGGACGGACTCCCAAGCGCTGGTGCCTCAGCTAGGTGCTAATAGCAGCAGCTTGGGGCAGGTTTGGTGGGCGCTTACTAAGTAACACACAGGCCCCTGGGGCTGTTGAACGCCTGCACTAGGGCGTAGCAGCACGGTTGGAGTGCGAAAAAATGTGCTTTTTCTCATGTGCTCTCCATCACCACCTTCCGGTTCCAGACGAGGGGCCTGTGCCATGAGGTGACACGGCTTTCCTCAACCCATGCAAAGGGTTCTTCTTCTTCTGTTTTCCTTTCCATGCTATCCATCGCCAGCTGGGGACCTCCCACACTTCCACCCCAACATTGCCCTGCCTGCCCCATCCCTACAGTCTCCAGCCGCAAATCTGCCCCTGTGAGGCGGCAACCGCGGATGCTATCAGCACACCCATCAGCAGCGTTGTCACTTTGCAGGGGCCAGCGGCATTGCTCCTCGCGTGACCAGGTAGATGTGCAGCCCTTTATGTATGTCTGCCAGATTTCGCAGGCATTGACACCGCTTCTGGTGGCCGTGCTGCTTGCGACCACACTGGCCGTGCTGACAGGGGAGGATGTGCGGTGGGCAACGGCACTGTTCAGTGATTCATGCACGATCTGAGGCGCACCTTGCCCTCCAGTAAGATCTCGATTGTGATGCAGCTTCTCCGCTTCTTTGCCAAAGCCGTAGGCAAGGTGAGCCGTGGGCAAGGTGCGCGTCATATTAACTGGGGGGGCAAGCCCAGGTTTTGGCCGGGTTCTGCTTGGCGTGCCAGCTGGCGTTGGAACACCAGGGTGGCTTCTTGTCAATCATTCAATCACATTTCAAGTCCAGAGGAAGTCGGCAAGGTCTCATGGGACCGGATGGGGGTGAGTGTATCAGAATGTAGTTTGTGGCAATGCCACTCAGCCGCAGAGCCAGCCTCACCCCACCTCTTCTTGCGCCACCCCACTGCCAGAGGGCGACTCTCAACCTCGATTCTAAATCGACCTGCCGGCGGCTTGGCTCATCTCCTGCCTTTGCTGGCTTACCCCGCACCTGCGGCTCACTTGCGCGCATGCTTGCGCCCCTGCTTGACTTGAATGAACGGCCAGCCCACCCGGTGCGCCACGTCCGGCTCCAGACGTGGCGCACCGGGTGCGCTACCGTCCTATCAAGTCGAGCAGGCGTGGAAGCATGCGTGCAAGTGAGCCGCAGGTGCAGGGGAAAGAGAGTGGGGTCCGGTGCAACAAGCGGGCGCCTTGCACTGTATTGCCTCCAGGTACTGCCTGGCATTGCTGTGCTGCGGCTGCAGCTGCAGCGTGGTCTAAATTCGTCTGCATGTGTGGGGGGAGGATGCGAGGGTGGTTTTTTATGAGCGAAAGGGTGGGTGATAAACAGAGCAGCGTGCGTGCATGGGCTGTACGGGGCAGGAAGGGTCTCCTTCATATGCCTGAACTAGTGTTCCTGTTTAGCATAGATTCGTCGCAGCAGGCTCGCATCGTCCCACTTTCGCACATCACGTATAGCTGTTTGTTTACGTCGGCTAAACGGCCGAATTCGCACTTTGTTTCTCACGGCAAGCTGCAATTGCACGGGCGGTGCGGCGGGCAGGGACGTGAAAGTCCTTGGCGGCTCAGCCATGTTAGCAACAGCGCTTGCACAGCTTGGCACAGCTGTTGTCACCATGGCTGAGCCGTCTAGCTCTTTCACGCGTACGCCTTTTCCTGGGTGTCTGGGCACTGAAGGGCCCTCCAATTGCTCCTCCATTTGCGCCTGCCCCATTTTCTCACCTGCACCCATCTCCCTCTTCCCAACCCCTTCCTGCCACAGCCCTCCTTTCCGCTGGCAGTTGCCGCAGCCGCCGCAGCCGACTGGAAGCAGTTCAAAAGCAGGCCGACACGCATGGTGTGGCTACTGTGCCGGTCCTTGGTAAGGTTGCCGACGATGCAGGCAGGCGGGCAGGCGGGCAGGCACCAGACGGGGACTGGCAGTACCAGACGGGGACTGGCAGTACCAGACGGGGACTGGCAGTGCCCCGCATGCAATGCAGCGGCTGCCGCCAGCGGCGGCACAGTCAGCAGGGAGGCGCCAGTTTGCATCACTGTGGCAGGGCAGCCGGTCGCTTGGGTGCGGCGCTATAAGTATCTAGGCAGCCAGTTCTCCAGCGACGGCGACCTGGATGCTGAGCTTATGTACCGCAGCCAGCAGGCAGCCAATGCTTTCAAGCGCCTGCACAAGCCTGTGTGGCGGCAGCGTTGTGTGCAGCTCAGCACCAAGATGCGCATCTACCGCTCATTGGTGTCCTCCGTGCTGTTGTACGGAGCACACAGCTGGGCGCTCACGGCAGCGCGGCTAGAGCGGCTCGAGGTGGTGCAGCGCAAGCAGCTCAGGCAGATCGTGAAGGGCAGCAGCGCGGCGCCACCCGTTGGCAGCGAGCCAACCCGGCACATCCCCAACACTGTGCTCATGGCCACCTGTGCGCAGCCCAGCATTGAGATGCAGCTGCTGCGGCAGCGGTTGCGGCAGCGGCAGCGGCAGCGGTTCATTCCCGGTTGTGTGCTGCACCGGGAACAGTCGCCTCTGTTGAGACGTACACGGTGTAACAGGAAGGAAGCGAGGCTGCTGGGTGGGACACATCCTGAGAATGCCTGACTGCCGCATGGCAAAACAGCTGTTTTTTTGTGACATTGTCTCATCCGCACCCGCACAGAGCCGCATGCCCCCCTCCCTCCTGTCCATGTATGCCGCTGACGTGTCTGCCAAGATTCCCCGCTCTGAGCTCCGCCGCTTGTGCGAGGACCGCCCCGACCTTTTTGAAGTCGCAGCCAGCAAATCGCAATGGAACAAACACTTCTCTATCAGCGCTAGACCACTCATACATCCCCCGGTGCTGCACCCACACTTTCGTTGATTCACACAGCCAGTTTGTTTTTTAGACCCTGTTTTCATGTTTTCATGTTTTCAGGGCCTTGTGGTGCATGCCTCGTCAACCTCTCAGGGTTTGGTTCGTCGTGAAGTTGAATCCCCTTTCAGGGGACGTGAAAAGCTGTAACGACTAGACTAGACTAGGCGGGCGGGCGGGCAGGCGGGCAGGCTGGCTGGCAGGCTGGATGCAAGGCCTGGCGGCGCATTGCGCACAGCGTTGTCCTGCTGCCCCTTGTCCCCTAACGCGTATGTGCAGGTTTTGGAAGGTGTGAGGCAAAGCTTTGCGCTCCAACAAGGGTTTGGACGAGCCGTGGGAAGCTTGCATGGCCCGGACCAATTTGCACCAGCCGTGGCGCTCCGGTTCGGGCAGCAGCGGCAGCAGCAGCTAGGTGCCTGCCTGTCGTTGGTTGCACTGGCTGCTGGACCGGGCACCTTTACCTCCCTTTGCTTTGCCTCGCCCAAGCGTGCTGCTCTGTTGCAATGCGTAATTGCCCCAGAACTGTTGTCCCGAGTAGCTGTGCACAACACACATGATGATGTAACGTGTGCACGTTGCAAGCACAGAGATCACGCACGCACAACACTTTTTCTTTGCTACAAACTACATTCTGATACACTCACCCCCCACCCTGTCCCATGAGACCTTGCTGGCTCCCCCTGGACTTGAAATGTAATTGATTGATTGAGCACAGCACAGCAGCGGCAGGCGACCAGGGCAGCTGTCAAACTGGCCGTCAGTTGGAACCATTTCGGCCAGAGAATTCGAAGGGAGGCATATTTGATCATGACGTCCTGGCAATGCTTGCAAGCGGGAGTGCTACTGGTCAGGACGTGAGTGAAGATTGACGAGCCTCCTTCAACTCATCAGCCAGCCAGCCACCACCATGCTGTGCCAGTGCCAGTTGTCGTCGGGTCTGAACAAGCTTTATGAAGCACTTACAGGCCACTAAAGAGGAGACGCAAATCTGTACACAATGTACCGTGTTCAAACGTTGCCAAGCAGTGCATAGATTTTTTTCGTTTAAACCCAAAAACGCGTTGTCCTCGAATTTGACAATTTTGAGGAAGGAAAATAGACAAGAAAAATTGATATTTTTCTTTTTTTTGTCACCAAGTAAAACTCGGTTTTTCTTCTGATTTAAATTCGTATAAATTGAACATAGAGTGTAAAACTTTTTTTGCTAAAAAAAGTTTACATCCGTTTTAGATTTTTCGCTAAAAAAAACTTTTTTTTAGTCTCTTTTAAATTCCCAAAAAATGTTACAAAGACTTCGCGTCCCTCAAATAGTCTTTTTGGGAATAAAACGAAGTTAGCCCCAAATTTAAAAATTTGTGGACGGGACTTGTTTTATCAGGCTGCAACACAGGACGCCAGCAATCGCCAGCAGCACACCAGCTCCCGGCCGGGCACTCACATCACACCCAGACGCAGGCTTCCTTCCCCCTTGCAGCTCGCCCATCTCTTGCTGCAGCCAATACACGCTGACTTGTGCTGTTTCTTGCGGTGCACTGCCAGCACTTGCTCCCGCAGCTTCCGAAGCAGCACCCTCTGCTGCAGGCTGGGCGCCACCTGCCGTGCCGCCCTGCGCCCCTCCAGCCCCCTCCTGCCGCTGCTGCCCACCGCCTGCGGTCTGGCTCGCTCCTGCGCCGCCCGTGTCTGCAGGATAAAAGAACAGCACTTGCGGCTGCCACGGCAGCAGCAGCAGGGCACTGTCATTGAAGCGCCCCGCCTGCTGCTCTGCCTCCACTGATACAAACAGGGCCACGGCGTCGCTGCTGAGACTGACAGCAAACGAGGGGGTGCCGGCCAAGGCACCCAGGCTGCCGCCGCCGCCGCCGCCGCCGCCTGACTGCTGTTCTCCGCTGCCAGTGCTGCCAGCTGTGCTGCTGCCAGCTGGCGCTGGCCCCACTGTAGCGCTAACCTTAGCTGGCGCCAGCCGGGCATCTTTGAGCTCTGTTGGGAATACCAGGCTTTCAGAGCACTGCAGCAGCCGGCGGGCGGCGGCACATTGTGCCTCGCTGGCACTGCCTGGCAGAGCCACAGGCGCCTGGCACGGTCCGGTGCGCTCGCCGCCCTCGCTGCCGTCGCTGGCGGCTGCCTGCCGCTCCGCTGCGCTGCTCTCGCTGCCTCCCAGCACAGTGGCTGCCTCCCCACCGCTGCCGGCGCTGCCAGCATCGACGAATGGATTAGGGGCTGTCTCGCCAGTTGAGCCGTCCTGGTCAGGAGCTACTGCTGTGGGGCAGAAGCGCAGGCGAATGAAAAAGTCCGCCGCATCTGCTGGCCCGCTGCCGCTGCCGCTGGCATTCCCCACAGCTGGCAGCACATCAGATGCCAGGCTGGTGCTCCATGCCAGGCGGCTGCCAAAGGCGGGGGCCAGGGCGCTGGCGGAACGGAAGAGCGGGACCACTTGCTCGAGGCGGGTGGCGGCATAAGGGATGGCCTCGACTGTCAGCTCGCCTGCGGGGCAGCCATTGAGGGTGGGGCACACCGTGGAGTGTGAGTGAGCCAAAGACGGCGAGGTGTCAAAGGACTTTGCTGGTGCTCATCGTGCTTCTGGCGGGGGCGGGGCGGGGGCGGCCCTCCCACCCCATGTGCCACCACACTTGGCCCACCACTGCATCAACACCAGCAGCTCCCCGCATGCCACCCCACAGATGCGTCCTTTGTATGCTGCCCCGCCCCGCTGCCAGAATCGAGACCGGTGCCGGCAGCAGCCCGCTTGTGGCTCTCCCAGACAGGATTCTCATACGTTGCCGCACCCCGCTGCCAGAATCGAGGCCGGTGGCAGCAGCTGCCCACCCTTGGCCCCACAAGACAGGACGCTTTGTGTTTTATAGGTTGTCGCACCCCGCTGCCAGCACCAGTTCCCGCCCCCACAGCAGCACACCTGTGACCCCCACAAAACAGGTCTTAAACGTTGCCGCACCCCGCTGCCAGCACCAGTCCCCGCCCCCACAGCTCTTTGCTGGCTCTCCCCCTGGGACTTGAAATGTAGTTGATTGACTTATTGATTGGCAGCAGCCCACCTGTGACCCCCACAGAAAGGTCGTTTGTGAGGTGCACCTCCAGCTGGTCACCAAACCCTCCACTGCTCTTCACCCCACTGCACGCACAGCACGGCCAGGGGGCGATGCACGTGAGCAGTGAGCAGCGGTGCACGTGAGCAGTGAGCTGCGCTAGTTGTGGGTGCGGCGAATTGATACAAGGCCTGCAGAAGCTGGCAGTGGTAGGCACACATAGGAGCCTGGGCAGCACCACTTGCATGCCATTGACACTGGCAGCTGTGGCAGCAGCGAAGTCAGAGGCAGGGCAGCCACCAAGCGGAGCATCAGCGGCAGAGGTTGCGGGAGCTACAGCAGTGGAGTCAGAGGCAGCTAGTCTAGTCTAGTGTTCACAGCTCTACGCAGCACCCTTCATTAGAGGGCCTTCAACATCGGTGGATTGACAAGGTTCGTAGTCAGACGCAGTGGCAGCACTGGCCTGCAGCGCCAGCCTCTCAGGACACGAGTTGTCCTGAAGTTGAACCTTCTTCTCAGGGGATGTGAAAGGCAGAATAGAGGTGGCTAGCCTAGCATCTGCATCGTGCAGTCAGTCACCAGCAGTAGCGACAGCGGAAGAGGCACCCGATGCTATGGCAGTGTAAGAAAATGCACTATACTAGAACCTGCCCCCTCCCCATTTCCCCTCACCCTCTTGGGAGCGCGGTCCAGCTGCACGCGGGCTGCTGCACGCGGCCCGAGGCCTGCAGCCCGCGTCCTGCCCCGCCAAGGTCAACCCACAGCTGCCGCCCGCCCGCCCGTGGAAGTGTGAGAAGATGCACCAGACTAGCACCTGCATTGTGCGCACCTGACCAGCACGGGGCGGAAGAAGCGGGAGGCGAGGTGGTGCACCAGGCGCCAGCTGCCGTCTGAGTTGATGCTGCTCCAAGAGGGGCCCTGCACATGAGTGTGGATGGGTGGGCAGGTGGGCAGGTGATGGAGAAGGCTTGTGATGGGGTGTGCCTGGCAGGACAGCGGGGCAGGATTGAAGGCAATGCCTGTTGTACAAGGCAGGCAGGCGGGGAGGCAAGCAGGCAGACGAGGGACCGAGGGGGACGGCGTCCCAGGCGGCGGCGCAAGCGTCGCCCCGTGAGGGAAAGCAGCAGTGGCGACACATCTCCTACCCCCTCTCCCTGCCTGCTTGCTAGATCCCCACCTGCCAGATATCGTTGAGCTGCCAGTAGAGCACACCCATGGTCTGCAGGCAGGCAGGAGGGCAGGAGGAGATCAAGGTTACTATAAGGCAGAGGGGCAGGAGGAAAGCAAGGTCGATGGCAGGCAGGCAGGCAAGCAGGCAGACAGGCAGGCAGGCAGGCAGGCAAGCAGGCAGGCAGGCAGGCAGGCAGGCAGGCAGGCAGGCNCAGGCAGGCAGGCAGGCAGGCAGGCAGGCAGGCAGGCAGGCAGGCAGGCAGGCAGGCGGGCAGGCAGGCAGGTCAGCAATGAACCATACACACAGGCTTTAAGATGGGGCGCCAGCCAGCTAAGACGCTTCCCGCTTGCTGCAGCCTCACATGGCCCGGTCCCAGCCTCCCCTGCCCCTCCAGGCACCGCGACTTGCCGAGTGCCTTGGGACCTTGCCTGCCCTGCCCCTGCCCACCTGCGCCCCTGGCTCTGCCTTGTTGCGCCGCCACTGGTGCACCGCCGTCTCATAAGCCAGCCCCTGCTGCAGCTGCGTGAGATAGGTGAACGCCGCATACCGCCGCTGCGCCTCGTGCTGTGCCTCCCCCTCCTCCTGCTGTGCCTGCTGAGCCCGCTCAGCGCTCTGCTGGCGAAGTGCTGCCGCCAAGTCTGTCAGGGCTGCACTCCTCTGCTGGGTGCCATCACTGCTGCCTGAAGCCAGCCACTCCAACAGGGCCTCCCCTGGCTGGCTGGCCCCTGTGCCCTGTGGCCCCTCCTGCTGCTGTGCCTGCTGTGGTGGCAGGGTGAGGAAGTGGCGCTCCAGCTGGGCCGCCAGCTCAGCCAGGCCGTTGGCATGACGCATGCGGAAGTCTGTCATGGGGGCGGACAGGGACCAGTCCTCGGGGGCGGTTGCCTGCTTGTAGGCTGCAGCAACGAGGGATGTTGGGCCAGGATTATGTAGGTGCCGGAGGGCAGGCAATTGGGCTCCAATGTGGGCGGCCAAAGCGGTGCCGGCAGCCGTGCATGGACACCCCCAGCCCTGGGGTGCCACAGGCAAGGACGGTAACCCAAAGCCTGGCAACGACTGAGCGACAGCTTGCAACAGCATGCACACAAGTACCTTGAAATGCAACAGCAGGCACAGAAGTGCCCCACAATGCTACAGGCAGGGCAATGCCCCGACATCGACATGATCTCATCCCGCCCTCGCTCTGGATGATGGATCGCCTGCACCATGGAGCGCAGCGGCACGGCACGCAACCCTCCACCCACCCACCAAAGCGGCCAAGGGCAACTAAGCAGCACTATAGAAAGAGCGCACCTGCCATGGCAGGCAGTGGCAGGGCACTAGACTCTCCACCCACCCACCCTGAGACACATGTCCTGTGTTCACTGCTGTAGAAAGAGCGCACCTGCCATGGCAGGCAGTGGCAGGGCACTAGACTCTCCACCCACCCACCCTGAGACACATGTCCTGTGTTCACTGCTGTAGAAAGAGCGCACCTGCCATGACTGCCATGGCAGGGCACTTCATTCTCCCACCCACCCAGCCAAGGACGTCTTAGTGAGCTGCTGTAAAATGAGGTAGCGTTGACCTTGACTTTCTCACCTGCCATGGAGGGCAGCGACATGAAGCCGTACTCCGACACAAACTTGGCGAGCGGGTAGGTGGACGGCGACAGGGCGTCGTCGACATAGTTGTAGTAATGGATGTCGCCAAAACTGGCATCAGCCACGTTGCCCCAGCTGCAAAGGGATGGAGGCAAGGGAGGAGGTGAGAGGTGCGGGAGGAAGGGGGCAGTGGTTGTCCCTTCCACGTTGCCCAGCTTCTGGAGTGCAGGGGAGAGAGGCGTGAGGATGAGGGGGTCGCTACGGAAGAGGGGCGGCAGAGGGCGGTGCGCACTGCCTGCTGCAAGTGCAGGAGAAGGGCGGGACCTTGATCGGGCACAGCACAAGCAGCGGGCACGAGCAGTCTTGCTGGCCGCCGCTTCCCCTGTGCATGCATGACACTATACCGCAATACCCTTGGTCAAACTGCTCAACGCTTGATCAAACTTTGTAGTTAGTAATCAAGCCTCCCAGGCGCACCGCTTGGCGTAGGGCTCCCGGCTGAGCAGGCCGTTGGAGGGGGAGGTGTCCACGCAGGTTGCGTTGGGGTCCACAGACAGCACGGCCTGTGGGAGGCAGCAAATCAAAGAAGGAAATCTTAGGTAATCAGAGGCGCCAGTGAGTGTAATCCAGGCATCCGATTGTGCATAACAAAGGCATTGAAGTGAAGAAGTCGAACAGAGGCGCCATGGAGTGTACGCCACGCTCGAGCACGGCCCACCCGCAGCCCACGCTCCTGCAGGCGCCAGTGCCTACCCGTCTCCTCCCCCAACTGACACCTGACCAGCTGGCCTGCAGCAGCATGTGGCGCCCTAGCCCAGGGCCCCGTTATTCCACACTGCCAAAGCCAGAAGCTGGTGACCGGAGTAGTGGGTGGCAACGCTGCATGAGCTGGCAGTGAAGTCCGAGGCACGCAGCAGGCAAAGCACACCACCAGCAGCTCACCTCCCCTGCCCACGGCAGTATCAACACAGGCGCACTCCTCTGCCCACATAGCTTAGGCTCACCTGCCTGGACACAACACCACTATCTGACCTGCCTGCACACAACAACACTTTCTGACCTGCCCGAACACGTACACACAGGCTCACCTCCCCTGGCCACATCAGCACAGGCTCAACACCACAAGCTCACCTGCCTGACCACGTCGACAAAGAGCTTTGAGAAGTCGGCGGCATACAGCTTTGGGGTGGACTGGGTGGGCAGGAACCAGTCGAAGGAGGCCTCGTTCTCGTTGTTGCCGCCTGCATGAGGGCGAGAGGGAGTGGGGAGACAGGGGGTGGGAAGGATGGGGTGGGGGCAGGGACGCACTCCTCCACCCCTGCCAGGGACCAAGTAGATTGTGGGGAGTTGGGGCGGGTCATCAATCCAGAAACAAGCGGGGTGTCCTGGTGGGCGCTGCCTGATGCACCCTGGAGGACAGCAGCGTCGGCTTGCAGGGATGCCACCCGCCTGGCCCGCCCATCAGTGGCAACGTGCAATGGTGCAGGATCCAAGCTGCTGCCCTGGGGCGCCCCTCTCGTCTCACCCCATATGATGACAGAGGGGTGGCTGCTCAGCCGGGCGACATGGTGGGTCACCTCCAGCCACGCCTGCAGAGGCCAGCGCAACAGGTGACGCCAGTGCACAGGGCAGCGTCGCTGCCAGAGTCTGCACTGGCACGCTCCGCGCTGAGCCAGCTGCCTGCCCCTCTCCAGCTCCTGCCGCACTAAAATGACACAAAAACAAGCAGGACAAGCAGCGCTGGAAGCATGCTGCCTGGTGCAAAGCGCAGCACCGTGCCAGCGGCAGTGGCAGTGGCAGTGGCAGTGGCAGCTGCAGCAGCAGCAGCAGCAGCAGCACGGTCACCCTACCAAGTGCACCTCCCGTTGGTGATGATCCAGGGTCACCAGATCACCGCGCCACCTCATCGCATGATCACACGCCACCACGCCGACGCACCCCCAACAACACATCTGATTCAGCATCCACCTCCAAATCCCCACAGAACCCCACGGGCGCAACTCCCACAGGAGGGGCGCCCGTCTGGCAGATGCACATCGCCACAGTGCCACCTCAGCACGCAACCTCAGCACGCCACCTCAGCACATGATCACACGCCACCACACCACAAGCAGCCTACACCACACCATCACATCAGCAACCATCCCTGCATCCCCACGGCCTCCCGGGGCGCACCTCTCGCAGGAAGGGCGCATCCCGTGGGTACATGGCACACGCAAACATGGCCTCCTGCCACACCAGCACACCCGCCTCATCACAGGCGTCGTAGAAAGCCTCTGGGTGGACCCAGGGGAGAGGGAGTTCGGAGGGGGCCAGGGCATGGGGAGCAGGAGTAGAGTGAGCGAAGAGGGGCAGCGGCAGGAGCAGGGGCAAGAGCTGCAGTCGGGTTGCTGCAGCTGTATCGAGAGTGTCTGCACATGCTGCCTGCCTGCATGTGCAACGGCGCCGGCACCAGCACCGGCACCAGGCCACTACCAGTGCAGCGCGGGCTGGCAAGCAAGCATGCTGCACCCCCTGCTGTGGTTGCGTGCATGCCACCGCCTCTCGCTGAAATGAGCTTGTTAGCAACCCACCGGGGAAATAGCGCCCGCCGCCCCACACCCTCAGCATGTTCATATGAGCCGCCTTGGCGTCCCCCACAAGCCGCCGCAGCTGGCCTGGTGTGACCGCCTGCTCAAAGATGTGGGCTGGCACAATGTTGGCACCTGGGGGGAAGGCAGGGACGGGTAGGGAGGGTGAAAAAGGTGGGGAGGGCAGGGAGGGCGGGGCAGGCCACAGAAGTGTGAAGGGAGGGGGCATGGCCTGTGCAATTCCCAAACAAGCAAGCGAGGCAGCTGCACCTGCCTTCCGAGGGTGCCCATGCCGGGCGTGGATGCTCGAAACCAGGCAGCAAAGAGCGCCTGGCATGCTGACTGCAACCATAAGTGGTGGCCAGGCACTTTACACGGGCACCCAACCGATCGACCTACCCCTGGCATACAGCGGCTGCCCGTTCACACGGAAGAAAAACGTCTCTCCAGCGCCACCTGGCAGCGCATCTGTCGCCAGCTCAGCAGATCGCAGCCCGATGCGCCGGGTCAGGCTGCTGGCCTGGCCAGCCGGGGAGGCGCCTTCTTCAGTTCCCGGGGCGGCGCTCTCAGCTGCCGGTGTGCTGCCCTCTGCTGCCGGGGCGGCGCCCTCGGTTGCCGGTGCACCAGGACCGCCGTCGCCGCTGCCGGTGCTGCCATTGACGGGCGTGTAGGTCAGTTGCAGTGTGTAGAGAGGCTGGGCCCCCAGGTCGTGAGGCCACCACAGCTCTGGGCTGTCGATAACAACACGCAGGCTGCGCTTGATCGGGGTTGCCGCTGCAAAGGCTGCGCTGCCGTGGGCCTCGCCGGCAGGGCGGGCGCCTTCCCCAGCTGCCCCCCAGGAGCAGCTGCCGCCGCTGTCGCCTCCACCTGCTGCTGCGCCTCCACCTGCTGCTGCGCCTGCTGCTGCTGCTGCGCCTGCTGCTGCTGTGTCTGCAGCCTCTGCCTGCGGCACAGTTGGTGCCGTGCTGATGTCAGTTTGGGCCTGCCAGCGCTGCTGCCCGTCAGGACTGACGACCTCGAGCAGCAACTGTCCCCGCTCTGCCTGCTGTGCGGCTGACTCGGCGCCAGCAGGGCTGGCCGCCTGCCGGGGCGACGGCAGCAGCAGGCCATCTGCTGCCACTTCGAAGCTTCCGTTGTCAAAACGGCGCTGCCGCACCGCCATGCCTGCACACGGGGCCAGGGGAGAGCAGTGTCGTACTACAACTTGGCAGCTGTCTGCCGAGGCGAAGGCTGTGGTGCCAGGTGGTGCAGCACCGTTCATCCCGACTTTGCGGGCATTAACCCACCCTCTGCACGCACTTCTTCCGGCAACCGCCCTCAATCCAGCAGCTGCCCTCATCTGCCTGCTAGTGCACAACTCACGAGATGCCCCTCCTTCGAAGGCCCTGTCACAAGTGTCACTGGCAAACAAGTGTAGGTTCACAAACCTGGTGTAGGTACAATACAGCAATCGCCCCTCACCGGTGAGTGTCGCCCAGCTGCGTGCCCGCAGCTCCACTGCTCCTGAAATGCCCGCTGGCGCAAATGCCGGGCCCCAGTCCCTGCTCAAAGGAGAAAAGAGGAAAGGAGAGGTGCCTTGGTGCCACGCCAGTGCCACCCATGATTGCACCCAGCAGCAGTTTGCTGTGGAGGTAAACTGGGCTGGCAGGTGGCGTGTCTTTGGCAAGCCCCTGCCTGCACCGCACGTTCCAATCGCACCCCCAAAGGTGGCCAAGCCCCTGCCTGGCATGGTCATCACAACGTCACCCACCCACCCACCAGCCGAAGTCGCTTGCTGCCTTGCGGATGAAGTTGTAGGCAGGAATAGTGCCCACTGGCTGTGGGGCAGGGCCGGAAGGGGGATGACTTTGTAGGTGTTCAAAGGGTGGCGGGTGGGCAGGCAGGCAGGCAGGAGGCAGAGGGCATACGGCGGAATAGCTGGCGTGCTGACATGTAATGGTTGCAAAACGCTGCGTGCAAGCCCAGCCCCTTCCATACCCTTCCACCCTACCAGGTTCCTCACCCGCCCCTCATCCCACCTCTCAACCACTTGCCTGGTTGGCAGGCACGGCGTAGGGGTAAGCCTCCTGCTCTGCCGCCGCATAGGCAGGCGCTGAGAAGAGCGTCACGATGAGCTGGTTGCGTCCCTCGGACATCAGGCGCGTCACGTCAAAGGCGTGTGGGCGGTGCGCGTTGGCGGTGTGGCCGAGCAGCACGCTGTTCAGGCTAACCTCCGACACTGCAAAGGGTGAGGGTGCAAGCACAACGGGCAGGGAGAGAACATGTTCAAGCAGGGGCCCATAATGGGAAAGGAAAGATGGAAGCGGTGGCCGGGCAGGGGTAGGGAGGGCACAACAATGCCGGGGCAAGGAGAGCGTGCCAGGACTCGAGAGAACCCTGAACTGCAGGCATCCCTATCGGCACGTTTCCTACACGCTGCCCTTCCCTGCCCTAAGCAAGAGTCCCATTCCTGTCTCTGTCTCTGGAGCTGCTCCTCCAAACACATCCTGTCAATGTAATGCAGTGCCCGGCGTCCACTCGCTCTCCCCCTTCCGACATGGCCCACCCTCCTGCCGCACTCCCGCACGCCCCCAGCGCTTGCACCCATGCCCAGTCCCCACGGAACGCACCCGTGTCCAGCCCAGCAAAGTGCAGGTTCACCACAGCGTGGCGCAGCAGCTCTGGTGGGGCCTCAAACTGCAGGCTGAAGGTCCAGTTGTCCCAGGCAGCCCACCGCTGCTCCAGCTCCCCATACCTGCACCAGGTGTGGGGTAGAATCGAGAAGGGTCGAAGTAGAGGGTATATCACTTTGAGGTGCGGGGTGCTCGTTGGGGCAGAATGATGGCGACGCATATCTAGTTGAGGTGCAGGGTGCTCAATTCTAGACGTCATGGGTGGAGTGCGCATGCATGATTTCTTGGGGTGACTTGGTGCAAGCAGGGGGCAGGCCAAATGAGAGCCAGCAGCCTCGAGCAGCGCGACCACCCATCTGCCAGGACATAAAAAAAGCTGGTCAGCGCACCTGTAGAGTGGATCCCCCACTATGCCTGCCTGATGCAGCAGCTGCAGGGCTGCTGCCGGGACTGCCACTCCCTCCAGGCTCACGTTGCCGTGGCCGCGGCTGTTGTCCAGCCGCCAGCCGGGCTGCTCGTGCAGGGGCAGGGTCTGCACAGCGGCAGCCGCTGACGTGCCTGCTGTCGCCAAAAACAGGAGCAGAAGCATTGGGAGGACTTTGGGAAGCTTTGTGCCGGCCATGTGGGTGCTGTCCATGAGGCTGTGTGCTGGCCTTGGAGGAGCAAACGAGGGGTCGGCTGGCGCGGCGCCGCTGCACCCCCGGGCGCCCCGCCCTGTCACTGCACTGCCTCGCCGCGTGCTGGTCGGGGTTCACCCGCCCCCCCAGTGTTTCTGGAGCTGCTGGGCGCGCCCAACGCGGTGCAAGCGCGAAGAGCGGTGAGCAGGGTTTGCGACACCAGAAGCGCGGCAGGCTGCGGGTGGCTTGAACACGCCAATTGCATGCCTTGAAGCAACCGAGGAAGCGAGAGGAGCGATCGCCTCGACCTGGAACGCACGCCCAGCTGGCAGGCGGCGGACCAACGGCCCCGCTGCCCAACCACCCTCTTCTTTGGCTGTCAATCAAATCGTTACAATGCTGTAATAGTCAAAAGTTCAGCACTCAGTAGCGTCAAAGTACTAAAAAATGGGGCTGTCTGCTGTATCAATGGCGGCCCGCAACGGGCCGCCCATGCTGGCAGTGGGTACACATTTGTACTGGCAACTGTATTCACGCCTTACCAGCGTCGCTGCTGCCTGCCGCGCTGCCTGGGCCCAAAGGGCTGCTACCTGCGCTAGACGCCGCTGCCGGGCCATCTCCTTGCCCCGCGGCTGCCGCCTCCGCTGCCGTGACCTCTCCTGGCCCCGCTGCTGCCGCCTCTGCTGCTGCTGCCGTGCTGCGTGGGCTCAAAGGGCTGCTTGCTGCGCTAGACGCCGCCACCGCCGCCCCTCCTGGCCCGGCTGCTGCCGCCTCTGCTGCTGCTGCCGTGCTGCGTGGGCTCAAAGGGCTGCTTGCTGCGCTAGACGCCGCCACCGCCGCCCCTCCTGGCCCGGCTGCTGCCGCCTCTGCTGCTGCTGCCGCTGCAGCTGTGTCTGCCACTGGCTTCAGCCGCAGCACTGCCCCGACGGGCAGGTGATCAGAGGGGTGCCAGCGGTTGGGCATGAAGCACTTGTCAACCAGGGGTCGCAGCTCCTGCTGCAGCGGCCGCATGACGGCACTGCGGGCAGGCAGGCAGGCACACGAGGGAAGAACCATTTGGAGTGTGAGCGGAGTGGATGACACACAGCCTGGTGAGGGGAGAGCAAGAGGCACCCGTCATCTCATGCCAGCCCCAGTGACCTCCCGGCAGGGCAGCGTCCAGCTACGCTCCCATCAGACGCTGCTGCCGGTCAGTGCTAACCCCAAGACGCCTGCTGCAGCTGCCCGGCAGCTTCCTGCCTTCCACGTCAGCGTGCCTCACCTGATGCCCATGTGGCGGCTGCACCAAATGAAGTCCAGCACGCAATGCTCCTTGCCCGTCTGCATACCAGGCAGCAGCAGGCAACACAGGCTCAGCATCAGGGGAAGCAGCGCATGTCGGAGACCCAAGCTGGTGCCAGCAGGAGCCCAGCCATGCTGGGTACCTTATGCCAAGCATCCACAGGCCAAGCAACCGAATTGCAGGGCACATGAAGCACAGGTTCTGCAGATCTTGCCAACCATCCCCTACCCGCCGGAGCTACGGCAAGCCACCGCACAATGCTCTGCCACCCACCCACCTCCCGACGTCTCAGCAGCCGCACCCCCACGACAGCTCCCAGCCGCCCCGTGACCCGCCAGCCCTGCGCCCTTGCTGCCTCGCAGCCTCCCGCATTGCCCCACATGGCCCTGTGCCCACCCGCCTGCCCGCCCCGACCTTGTGCGTGAAAGGCTGGCGGTGGTCTGTGGACTCGTATGCCTCATGCAGCACAAAAGGGTGCGCTATACTCTCCTTTGTTGTGGGGATCTGCAGAGGGGGAGTGAGAGGGAGGGGAAGGTGGATGCGGAGCGGTGTGGGCGGCCATACAAGGGCTGGGGCAGGTAGGCAAGTTGGCCTGTGGCAACTCGGTGGGGTGCGCACAGAAAGGGTAGGCCGTACGGCTTCCAGGGCACACACATCATGACATGCAGGCGGCAGGCAGCTTGGCGGCTTGGCGCAGTGCGGTAGCATGTGAGCAGCAGCGCAGGCAGGAAGGCAGCCCTACATGCGGCCCGACAACCTTCTCAGCAAGCTGGCTGGGGTGCTGGCCCGCCGCATACCTGCGGGCAGCATGCGTCTGTGTGGTTGCGCTCCAGCCGCCCCCGCCGCAGGAGCCAGCAGGGGCTGTCGTGCTCCAGTGAATTGAAGTCTCCTAGGATCACCACATCGGCAACTTCCGCAACTGCAAGGCCAGCCAAACAAAGGGTGGGCCAGGCGGGCAGGGACACGGTGTGAGACAGCGTGAACCACAGAGCGCAGGTTCGCGGCAGGATTGTTCCCAGTAGGCAAGTCGGAACAAGGGTTGCTGTTTGAAAGCCGCAACGCTTGGTGCGCCCCACCCCAGGAGGTAGCTGAAAGCCCGCACTGCCCACCACAGCGTCGGGTCACCTTCTTTGCCGCCCATGTGGTGCTCTAGCCGCTGCAGCGCGTGCTTCAGCTGGCTGATGCGGTCGTTGGGGCGGTAGGGGGACCCCTCCAGGTGCACGTTGGCCACCCACACCACCTGCGGGTGTGAGAAGTGATTTGAGTGACTAGTTCCAGTAGATTCCAGTAGATTGAAGTTGTGAAGAAGCAAGAGCATGAGCACAAATGATGCAGTGTCTGGGAAGGTCGAGCCCTCCAGGTGCACGTTGGTCGCCCCACCACCTGCAACGTTTGAAAGCAAGAGCATGAGCAGGAGTGCTATTGATGCTGTGACTGGAAGAGTGGGGCAAACCTCCCAGGTGCACGTTGGCCGCCCCCACCACCTGCAGCGATGACCGGCAGGAGCATGCGCAAACTGCTAATGAAGCAGTCACCAAGGCAATGCAGAGGACAGTCCAGGCCCACAACACGTGCATGCAACGCCCCACGGGAACACCCTGAGGCAATGCAGAGCTTACAGCACAGCAAGGGGGATCCCCTGGTTTTGACAGCAGGCTGTGCGCTGCGCCATTCATGTGTGCGCCCTGCAGACGAGAGTCCGGCACACCGCTTGCCCGCCCTGTGTCCGGCCAGCTTCCATGCCTCGCCCACCCACCCCGCACACCCACCTCTGCGCCGGCCCTGCGCCGGCCCACCTCCAGAGCATTATCCACCCGCCCAGCTCCCACGCACTGTACGCCCGCCCCGCTCCCACGCACTGTCCGCCCGCCCCCGCATCCCCACCTTTGATCCCGCCCTGTGCCCGCCCAGCTCCCGTGCATTGCCACCCTGCCCCACGCACCTGCCCCTGAGCCGGCCCCTCTGCCTCCACCGTCAGCCCCGCCAGCAACACCCGGCTGCGCTCCTCGTGCCACACCAGCCGCAGCTTCTCCGGCCGATAGAAGATTGCCAGCATGAAGTCGCTGCCATGCGCTGCTGCCCGCGCCTGCACGACTGTCGCATAGCCCAGGCTTGCCATGTACTGCTTCACCTCCAGCCACCTGGGCAGGGGAGGAAAGCGTGGCGGTGCAGGGGTGTGTGAGAGAGTGCTGGCACGAGGAGGGCATGGGCGTATGTGGGTGCACGCGTGGAGAGGCTGAAGAGAGGGCAGTGCAATTGCCATGCCCCCTTCAGCTTCCAAGAGCACAACAGGCATGCCACCAAAGCAGGACTGCCGCCACAGGCATGCCACCAAAGCAGGCAAGACGCACAGCGCCCACCTGTCCACCGTCACTTCCTGCAGTGCTATGAGGTCCGCCCCGAATGCCGCCAGCTCAGACTGCAGCCGCTGCCAGCGGTAGTCTGGGTCCAGAAACTCAGCATACACGTGGGGCAGGCGGCGTGGGTTGGCGTAGCGGTCGCAAAGGATGTTGTAAGAGACGAGAGACAGCTCGTCAGGCCGCGAGGGCAGCGGGCGACCGCGCGGCAGGAGGCGCGCGCCGTCGTGCCGTCGG
>JTEE01000080.1:471755-503341 GCA_002896455.3 Chlorella sp. ArM0029B | reverse complement strand
GTGGCGAGCGGCGCCGTGCTGCTGCTGGCGGCGGCCCCGCAGCCAGGTGAAGGTTAGGCCCAGCACGGCCGCTCCCGCGGCCACCACGCGCCCGTCCACCAGCATGCTGCGCGCGGGGGGTGCGGAGCCGCGCAGGCCGGTGGCGGGGGCGAGGCCGGAGAGCAGCGCCCGGACGGACGCCAGGTTGCTTTGTCGAAAGTATGGTTCCACTGGGTTTGTCAGGGTAGGAGGGTGATCGCAAATGCCTGTACAGCCGACAGCCGGACCGTCCGGAAACAGGTGCAGAGGGGGCTCGGCACTGGTAGAAGTGCCTGGGATGTGTGCTGCTTTGATGTCACGGGCAGTTCCCCGCCACCACCGCCCGACACCACGCTGAGTGCTCTTTGCTGCCAGGCAGTTTCACAAGGCCAGGTTCTAACCAAATCAAATCAAATACATATACGCAAATACAGAGAAGATTAATGATAAAGGAGAAGAGTGCTCAAGCATCCTCTGAGCTGCACCGCCTTGCCGGCGGCCCCTGCGCCACGCCGCGTCCCGCTCGGCGGCGCTCAGGCATACCAGCTGCCGTTGCCCAGTGCAGCTGCGGCCGCCTTGCTGCTGCGCTGGGCCGACTTGCTGTCGGGCGCGGACGGACGCACCACCATGCCCGCACTGCCTTCCACCACCAGCCTGCTGAAGGTCGCCTCGTATGGGTTGCCTCTGCGGGCCAGAGGGGTGGCGGCCAGAGGGGGCTTGGTCAGCTGCCGGCTCGGCTGGCGGCCTACACGGGCTGGGCAAAAGGGTTGGCTGCCATGCTGTCTCCGGAGCGGAAGGTGGGCCCCGAGGTGACTGACCCCATCTGCAGGTCGGCGGTGATGGGCATGGAGTCGCTCTTGTCGCCGCTGCTGCCGCCGTGCACCGACCGCATTTCCGACAGCTCGCCGCCAAAGTACAGCAGCTGCAAGGGGGGCGGTAGGAGGGGCGGTGGGGACGGGCAGGAAGGGATGGTCTTAGGGTGGGGGAAGACGGGGGCCAAAGAGCGTGTCTCCCGCCCCACGTGGCGGGATCCGTTGGGAGTTGAGCAGCCACTTTGCGTGCACCGAGCCAAAGTTGCTAGCACCAGGAATGGTACCAAACTCTGTCTTAGAACGCACGTGCTGGATACATAAAATCTCGTACAGCCAGTGCTCACCATGATGAGGTTGCAAATCAGCGTGACGACTTGTCCAGCCATGCACACGCGCGCAGACGTGCGCAGCGCGCCCTCGAAGGTGGAGATGACAACATTGGAGCGGTCGGCGGCGAGCATCATGCAGACGGACACCATGGCAAGGAAGATCTGCAGGGGGTGGGGATTTCAGCGGAAGTGTGTGTGTGAGTGTAGGTGCGCCGGAGGCTTTTAAGCTTGCTACTCAGGTGCATGCTGTTGCAAGAAGACCGCCCTTGGGGGCCTCCCAACACGTCCCGCCCACCCACCTGCTTGGTGAGGAACAGCCCCTTCACTCGGCCACACTCGCTGACTGAAAGCAGGATGAGAATAAAGAACTCGAACCTGCAACAGAGGGGGCAGGCAGGGTGGCAGTCGAGGGTCCGGGGTGCTGGTGGGCAACGCAGCAAGGGGCACACATGCCTGGGCCCCCATCGTGGGTCAGTGCCTCCATACCCCGCCCCACCCTACACCCACCACCTCGTCAATCCCTCACGCAACGTGTGCTGCTGCCCCACCCACCAGCAGCTCCACCAAATGAAGGCTGTGGTGTTGGTGGTATCGCAGCCCTCAACAACATTGAGTTCCTCCCCGCCAAACTTGACTGGAATGGTACGCCCAAGGTCTGCAGGAAGAGGCAGGGTAGTGGTTGGTGGTTGGTTGCGTCTAACGCACAGAGAGTGGCAGGGCAGCAGGCACAGGGAGCGAAGGGAGCGAAAGGGKAGGACCACTCACATCCGCCGCACATGGACTGCATCGCTGCCACGCCGCCAAGGATGAACACCCAGCTGATCCATGAGATGCTAAACAAGAAGAGCGAGAAGACCTTGCCAAAGCTGACCATCTTGGCTGGTGTGGGCTGCAGAGCGGGGCGAACAGAAAAGAAGTCGGGAGGCCTGCATGTCAGCGCCATTGGCGACTTGGCAGATGGGGTTCAAACAGTGGCGCTGAGGACATGGCAGAAGGCGATTCGAGCAGCAGAGCATGGCGGTGGTTGGCACCGTCGACGGCATGGCAGATGGCGACGGCAAGGGCCGGCACCTCCCCACTCAGCGGCCCGGCGGTGCTTCAAACACCCAGCGAACGCACATGCCCCGCCCGGCACTCCCGCAACGCCCACCAAGGCGCGCACCTTTCGGAGGGCGTTGAAAACTGACGGGCGGGCGCTGCCTCGTCGCGATGCAGGTATGCGATGAAGTTAGGTCTCGAAGCCAGGAAGCAAGCGCGGAATGAGTTCGATGCAAACAAGCGTCAGCCCAACTGGGCCCAACTTGCCGCTGGCGCAGCAGTCAAAGCAGCAGCCAAAGCAGCCAAAGCCACGGACGCAGCTGCTCTTCCCTCTCTGCTCAACACCTCAACAGTCCCCCTCCTTCCGTCACCATTTGATACCAAACGTGGTGCTGTGTGTTGTTACAAGCAGTGAGGCAGTGGTAGGGCAGCGCTCAGGGCAGTTTCGGGCAGCACCCAAGCTGCGGCGTGGGGCGGCCGCTACTCGTCATCGCTGCTGCCGCCCATCCCCTCGAGCGCGTCGCCCCCCTCCTCCTCGCTCTCCTGCTTGTCCCAGTCCTTCATCTTTCCACTTCCTTCAAGCACACGAGCAGGAAGACAAGCACCCAGGTTAGGCAGTGTACGAGCTAACGGAGCATGCCGGCGGGGCGGAGCAGCAGTTACTTCCCTGCCCTCTGCCCACACTGGCAGATGAACAGTGCTGCAGGCCGCAGGGCATACAAGAGACGCTTCGGGACCAGCAACCACCACCAACAGAGCTGCAGGCCGCAGGGTATAGAACAGAATCTCCTGGGCCCGGCACCCACCAGCAACAGCGCTGCATGTTGCCGGACATATAAATGCACCCCTGCGCCCAGCACCCACCACAGCAAGCCCGTCTCACCTTGCAGGCCCGAGAAGCCCTGCTTCAGCACATCCCAGCCGCTCGCATCCTCATCCTCACTGCTCTCTGCCGCCGGCGCTTGCCGCCGGCGCTGCTTGCCGCCGGGGGCCGCCGCCGCCGCTGCCGCTGCTGCTGCCGCTGCCACCTGCGAAGCAGGCGCAGAGGGCACCATTGCCTCGCTTGGCCGCCCGGCGGCCGCCGCTGCCGCCCCGCTGCCCTTGAGTTGCGCAAGGAAGGAGGCTTTGCCAAGCTTCACTGCCTTGGCACGGCTGCCTGTCGCCTCCTCTGCATCCCGCAGCTGCTTCTGCGCCTTGGCAATGGCGTTGAAAAGCCGCACCACCCCCTTGGTGGCCAGCCGCTGCAGGCTCTTCTCACGCGTGTCAGTCACAGGGTCCTGCCCTTTCCGCGTGGGGACCTGCAGCAGATGGAGGAGGGCGGGGCGGGCAGGGCAGGAAGGGGACAGAAGAGGTGAGGGCAAAGAACAGCAGGGGCGCCACAGGTGACGGTGCAGGGTGCTCTGTCAGGAATGCAAATTTGTTGGGGCATGACGCCCAGGCGAGAAGGCAGCGCACAGCACCCACTTCATGCACATGGGCTGCTTGCGTCAAATGCCCATTTAGTCTGCCCCGCCAGATGCACAGGCGCTACACCAGCCTGCCACAGCTGTCATCTGTGCTCATCAGCTGCTCGGGGCCCCACGGCAGCACCACACCAGCACCTGCCTGCCCAGCCCGGCCCGGCCCGCCCCCGGCCCGCCCACGCACCACGTGCCCCCGCTGCTTCATCTCCTGCCGCAGCTTCTTGGCATCACGATCCACCTTTGCCTCCACAGCCTCCTCAGCCTTCCGCTTGGCAATCGACTTGCTGGTGGCCAGGATGGGTGCTGTGAGCGCCGCCGCAGGGGCCGCCGCGGTCTGCTGCCCCGCCGCTGCCGCCACCGCTGCATCTGCGGCGCGCTTGCCGCTGCCCTCCACAATTTTCGCGAATGCCTTGGCAAAGGAAGCGGCCTTGCCACCCTCTAGGAAGCCGGCGGCAGGCTGCTGCTGGCCGCCACCCCCGCCGCCCTCCTCATCCTCGCTGCCGCTGCTGCCCGCACCGCCCTCCTCCTCCTCTCCCTCCTCCTCGCCTGACCCCTCCTCGCCCCCGCTGCCTCCCTCCAAATCCTCATCCATGCCATCGTCTGCGGAAAGCGAGGCGTGGCGTGGAGCAGAGCAAAGGTGCTGAATCGGCACATGGAGGCTGGACGAGCATGCAGCAACGGCAGCAGAGGGGGTGGTATTCCAACAGTGGCATGGTCAGAGGAAGGAGGGAGCTGGCATTAGGGACCGGCACAGTCACAAGACCTGCACAGTTCATGCCAGCAGCAGAAAGCACGAAGCAGCAATGAGGCATGTTGTTTGCTGCCCCACATGTTTCCTGCTGCTGGGCAGCCGCCAGCTTGTCTCTGCAGATGGATGGACCACTCACCGCTGCCAGAGACGGAATCATCATCCCCGCCAGAGCTGCCCGCCGCCTCCTGCTCCGACTCGCTGCCGCTGGCGGCGCCGCTGTCGCTGCCGCTGAGCTCCTCCTCCTCCTCGTCGCTGGGGCCCGCTTCAAAATCGTCGACCTCCTCTGCAACGCGGGAGTAGATAGCATGCGTTCAGGCGGCTGGGGCGTCGCGAGCGGCACTGCAGTGGCGGCGGCATGCAGCAGGCAGCTTATGGCAAGACCCACGTGGTGGTTTCAAGCCCCCCCGGCCTGCCGCTACTGCTGTCTTCATGGCTGCGGTGCAGACGCTGCTGCCGGCAGGGGTGTCTCGAGTGCTCTCCGAAGGCTGCTGCTAATGCATGCGACGCGGTGATCGGGTCAATGTTACTCTCTGGCACGTCTGGAATTTCCGGAGCATACAGTAGCTGCCTGGCAGCAATTGCGGAGGCTTAGCAGGGGCGCAGCACGCCACCTGGCAATGCCACCACCATGTGCTGCGAACACGCCAGTAACGCTGCTGATTATCCGACTGGTCACTCCGACGCCTGATTGCAGCCAACCAGCTCCAGTTGCCCGCAGGCAGCAATGGCACAAGCAACTCTGGCTGTTCAGAGCAGCCTCAGCACCAGCGCCTTCACTGCCAGCACCTCTGGGCGGACCGGGGCGCCCCTGCGGTTGTCAGCGGCGGTTGGCGCGCGGCGACCAGCAGCAGCACTGGCGGCAGGCGGCAGGCGGCGACGAATGAGTGCGGTGGTGCCGCAGGCGGTGGCTGAGACACAGGTGGCAGCGAATGGGACACCAGGTGAGGGAGCGCAGTGTGATCTGGCAACCATTTGCGGCTTTGCGGTTGGTTACTGCCTCAGCTGCTGGCAGGTATGTTGCCCTGCTGAGAGCACAGACCCGCCGCCGCACGCTGCCAGCGCTAATGGTCACTCTGCCTGCCCCGCCCTGCCCTCTTGCTCCCTGTGGCAGGGCGTGTGGCCACTGTGAAGCGGGAGACCAAGGAGACCAACATCAAGGTGGGTAGAAAGGAATAAGCCGCAGGCGGGCACAGCCCTCCTAAGTCCCTGTGCCCGCAACTCTGGTTGCTCAGCATAGCAAGCCGCACCTGCGCCGCCTGCGTGTGCAGGCGCTCAGTGCAGGGTTCACAGCAGTGCGGCCCGCAGATTCCCCACAAATGGCAATCATCCATGCAGCTCTTTTCGTCCTGCTGCCTGTTCCGCTGCAGGTGACCATCAATCTGGACGGCACCGGCAAGTGCAACTCCAAGAGCCAGGTGGGGCGCAGGGCGTGCGTCTGCATCAGCTCGCTTGATTCATGGCCCGTTGGCCGCCTGCAGTGATTTGGGCTGTGATGCGCTTGTGCAGTGGGTCTGCAGTTAGTTTCTCGGTTGAAGTGCATATTTCAGCTGTGCAGTCCTGTGAAGTCTGTTGTCGACCCGACCCGACATGGTGTGTCCCTCTCCTGCCCATCTTTCCCACCCTCCCAGATCCCTTTCTTGGACCACACAATGGACCAGCTGGCCTCCCACGGCCTGTGTGACCCAGTGCTGAAGCTAGCTGTGCCCCTCCCCTGCCTACTTTGTTTGTCCCCTTTCCTGTCCCCATCCAGATCCCCTTCCTGGACCACATGATGGGCCAGCTGGCCTCCCACGGTGTGCCGCCCCCCTAGCCAGAGCGCGTGCCCCAAGCACTCTGTGTTGTTGACTCTGCAACCCTCTTCATCCTTCCCACCCTCCCAGATCCCCTTCCTGGACCACATGATGGACCAGCTGGCCTCCCACGGCCTGTTTGACGTGACGGTGGAGGCGCAGGGTGACACGTGGATTGACGACCACCACACCAACGAGGACATCGCGCTGGCACTGGGCGGCGCGCTGGCGCAGGTGATGCTGTGGTGTTGTATTGTTGTGGTTATCGTGTGGTGTGGGGACGGTGAGTGAGGGCGAGGACAGCCCTCACCCTGGGCGGCGCGCTGGGCGCAGGTGCATTGCCTGTCTCCGTGTAGTTTTACTTTTACTAGTTTGGGTCAGGGTCAGAGAGGCGCTGGGCGGGGCGCTTGCGCAGGTGGCCATGTGGTGAAGTAGTGTGGGGCTGTGTGGGAGAGGTGCGAGGGCGTCGAGGGCTTTGCACCAAGTGCTCACACTGGGCGGCGCGCTGGCGCAGGTGATTCTGTAGTGTGAGGGGTGTGCGAGAGGACCACCGGGTGTGAGGGCGGTGAGGCGGTTGTACCAACGAGGACATTGTGCTTGCACTGGGCGGCGTGCTGGCGCGGGTGAGTCTGCAATCCGTCTCAAGTTATAATCTTGTGGGTAGGTTGAGTGGAGGCTGCGCTGGGCGCCACACCGATGAGCGCATTGTTCTCATTTCTGCTCATCGCCTCCAAGCGGGTGCCACAGCGCTGGCCAGGCGGGTGCTTGAGCTGTTCATGTGTTGACTCTGTACTGATGGCTGCGAACTGATCAGGCTGGCGCACACATCAACAGAATCTGCTGCAGCCTGCATGCTCATCTCTAGCTGGCTGCTGCCCCCCCGGCTGCCCCTGCAGGCGCTGGGCGACCGCAAGGGCATCAACCGGTTTGGAGACTTCACGGGTAGGCAGATGGCTGGTGTGCGGACGCGAGAGTGGGTGGCGGGTTGTGTTTGGTGGTGACAGAACAGGTGCTGGCAGGCAGGCGGGCACCGGAACTACCCGGCGCCCCACTTGCACCTACGCATGGCTGCTGCCGCCGCCTGGCACCTGTTCCTCACCCCAACCGCCTCCCTGGCCCACCTTTCGTTATATTGCAGCAGGCAGCAGGGCTGGCAGCATCACTGCGGGCTGCCCATCGGCACCGCATGGCGGTTGCCGCCTCCTGGCACCTGATTTTCACCCCACCCGCCTCCTGGCCCCCCCTTCTTTCCAATGCAGCCCCGCTAGACGAGGCGCTGGTGCACATTGTGCTGGACCTGTCTGGCCGCCCACACCTCAGGTGAGGCAAACTGCACGCTTCTTTCTTTATGTTGCCCTGATGCACACTGGCTCGCACCTCTCCCGGCTGCCCACGCCTCAGGTGAGGCTATCTGCATTTCGTGCTGGTGCATGTGGCGCCTGACCGCTCTGGCCGCCCGCTGGTGGGATGCAACATGAGAGGCAGGCAATCGCTGCGGGGGTGCCACCTGGCCACCCGGTCCAGTGGGCCGCCAGCCTGGCTGTGCAGCCTCGCGTGCGCTTTCACATATGCTTGTGCTGGAGCTGCCAATGCTGCCAGCTTGGGAAGATTGATGCATGCATCCTGTACACATACCCTCCTCACTCACCCTCTCCTGCATACCGCTCTCAACCCCGCCGCAGCTGCGACCTGAACCTCCCCACTGAGCGGATAGGCAGCTACGAGACGCAGCTGGTGGAACACTTTTTCCAGTCCCTGGTCAACACCAGCGGCATGACGCTGCACATCCGCCAGGTGGGGACTCGTTGGTGTGTTTCGGAGACGAATTTAGCTTCACCCATTCTTCGAGTTTCTGGGAGGCTGTTGTGCAAGCCCGGGGGCTGCCACCCTCCGTGTGTGTGCTGATGCGTTGGCCGCCAAGGGGTGTTTCCATCTCAGCCCGTGCCTGCGCTCATCTCAATGTGTTGTGGATTCTCTATGCCGCAAGGGCTGCACCTTGCCACCAGTGCGCGATGCATCCCTGTCCCTCTGCTCTTTGCACGCAACCCACCCTCGTTCAGCCAGCCAGCCTCCTCACTTGCTGCCCTGCCCTGCCCCGTGCCCGCCTGCCCCGCCGCCAGCCAACTCGTCTCATATGCTGCCTACTGCACTTGGTGGGCATGGCCGGCCACTACATAGCTGGCCCCACCTCCTACGCCTTTGCACCATCCATCCCTCACCTCACGACCCCGACAACTGATGTGGGCCTCCCCTGCCTGCCGTGCAGCTGGCAGGCAAGAACAGCCACCACATTGTTGAGGCCACCTTCAAGGCCTTTGCCCGAGCCCTGCGCCACGCGTGCGAGACCGACCCGCGGCGCGCCGGCACGATTGCCTCTTCCAAGGGCGTCCTCACGCAGCAGTGACGGAAAAAAACACCCTCTGATTTAGCCAAGTAGGATGTGCGGTGCCGGCGGGGAGGCGGCATGCGCAGCCCCCGTACACTGCAGCGTGCTGCAGCCAGGCGCGTTCCCTTCTCGTTGTTTGTGTACTCCCTTTTATCAACCCATGTAAACGCGTTGCGGGGAGTTGTCAGGACGCACAGAGAGGGCGTGGCAGTGATGCGGCAGCTGGGCGGCGCTGGGCAGTGGCACCTTGCAGCGGGCGGTGGGGTGGCTGTGTGCCTCCTGGCGGCCCAGGGCCCTGCCAAGCCGCGGTGGTAATTCCAAGCTACACCAGCGCACATCAACAAGGCCAGGAGATCAAACGCTGCAAGTCGGCCTGCTTCAGCGCTCTGCGGCGGGCGCGAACGTAATTGAGGTGGTGGAGGGGAGGGTCGCCGAGCTCTCAGAATGTAGTGGCTTTGTACCTGAAGCGATGAAACACACTGAGTCTGGTGAACTGATTGCAGTCCAGGTCAGCATTCGAAAACCTTCTCGAATGAAGAACTGCCACCAACTCGGCGGCGGGCGGCTGCTGTGCTCCCGCTGGCTTCTGTAGCTTTGCTCATACTTGTCAAGCTTATTGTTCAGAAGCTGCGGCCAGGGGAGCCGAATTTTGACGAGTGAATAGGCTCCACTCAGCGCCCAGAGGTTCAGCAGGCCAGGTGAGGCTCAGAAGACCTTATATCATGGCTGCCAATCCGACATGGCGTGGCTGCGCTCGGAGCGAGCACATGGCTGATGATGCGGCCCGCGCGAATGGGCAGTGATCGACGCTGGGATGGGCAGCAGCAGCAGCACAGCCGGATTCCCTGGTTGGGCAGGCAGAGGGCCGTTCAGCAGGCCCCATGTGGTGCTGCCCCGCTGCTTCCTGCCGCCGCCGCCCAGCCGCCGCCACCCGCCGCCCAGCGCCGCGCCCCGGCCGCTCCCCGCCTGCAGAGCCGGCCAGTTTAGCGGCTGACCACCAGCACACGCAGCCATGTTTTTTGGCGGCATCCCCGGCTTTGGGGGCGACTTTGGCGGGGGCATGCCGGGCGGCATGCCGGGCGGCATGCCCGGAGGGCGCCGGGGCGCCGGCGGTGCGGTGAACAACAGCCGGTATTACGAGATCCTGGGAGTGGACAAGGGCGCATCTGCGGAGGAGCTCAAGAAGGCGCACCGGAAAGGGGCGATGAAGCACCACCCCGACAAGGGTGCGTGGGGCTGAGGCGGGACCACATTGTGGCGGCGGGTGCAGCCTTCCTGTGCCAGGGGTATCCGAAAGAGGAACGTTCGTTCAGGCAGCGGGGAGTGTGCCATGCACTGCTGCAGTCCATAAGTGCCATGTACTGCCCCGGTCCACAAGTGCAGCCACTGCCTCGCCCTGCGTGTGTTCCATCAGCCAGCCCTCCTGACGTTGCTTGCATTTGGTTTGCAATCCACGCGTCGTCCCGCCGTGCATGCGGCGAGAGGAAGCTTTTCTGATGATTACCAACACACAGCTCTGACCTTCCGTGTACTTTCCAGCCCTCTTCCAGCCCTTTCCCAGCCCTCTCATAACCCCGCCCTTGCCCTGCACACACCCTGCCCCCTGCAGGCGGCGACGTGGAGAAGATCAAGGAGATCAACGAGGCTTACGACACCCTGCGTGACCCCGAAAAGCGGCGCATCTACGACCAGGTGGGTGCTGACCTGCGTGGGCTGTGTCTGTGGCAATAGAATGCCGCATGCCTGAAGCCGGCGGGCGGGGCTGTGTCTGTGGCATAGACTGCCGCATGTCTGAAGCCAGTTGGCGGGCGGGGCTGTGTTTGGTAGTCAGCATGCCTTCATCACCTGGAGCCTAGCCCCCGATGGCCTCTCCGAAGTTAGCCGGTGCATTACTTTGGTTGGTGCTGCTGTTGGCGTGAGGTACAGTGCAGCGTGGGTGGGTGGGGCCTGTTGTGTGTGGGGGCACTGAGACGTCACGCACTTGCGACCAGGAGAGGGCAGCGCAGTGTGGCGTGGGGTGGGGTGGCCATGTGTTTGCAAACAGCCCTGGATGTCCCGTGTTCCTGTGGGAGATCATAGCCCCTGCATGCCCTCTGTGAAGATGAAATCAGCCGGTCCTTGGAGTGTTGGTGCTGCGGTTGGCCAGGTGGGGGCAGTGCAGCGTGGTGTGGGGTGTTCCTCTGTTGGGCCAGATGAACAGGTGGGTGGGCCAGTGCGGCTGTGCATGCTTCTCAGTGGAATGCGGTACAGGCACGGCCAGACCAGGTGGGCGCAGCGCGCATCTACATGCATGCTTTGGCCTTCCCCGGCAGGCATGGCAGTCTTGAGCCGCTGCTGCTGCTGCCAGAGCTTCTTCTTTTGCCCCGCCCCACCACACTTCTTCCACCCCGCCTTACTACGCTCTGCCACCTTCCACACCCACTCTGTGCAGTTTGGCGAGGAGGCGGTGAAGGAGGGCATGGGCGGCGGCGGCGGCGGCGGCCCCGCAGACATTTTTGACCTGTTTGGCATGGGCGGGGGGCGGCGGGGGGCGCCGCGCGAGCGCCGCAGCGAGGATGTGGTGCACAAGTAAGTAGTGTGCCCGCATTGTGCACACGGAAAGTGGGGCTCTTAGTGTGAGAAGCGCCGTTACTATGAAATGGTGGTGCACTAGTCTGTGCTGCCGCGGTGATGTGGTGCACCAAGTGAGTAGCGGCAGGGTCGCTGTGTGATTTGGGAGGACAGCTTGGCGTGGGAGATCTGGGGAAGCGTGAGAGATCAGGGGAAGGGGGGCATTGGAGGCTGTATCAGCATGTGCCGCTGGCCTGTGCAGCGGTGCAGGCCCTATCAGCATGTGCCGGCTGAGCCTGCCCCCCGGGGCGACTAGGCATGGCATGGCATTGTGCACGATATGCCTACATGCCCCCGCTCCGGCCCTCCGCTGACCACACGGCTGCTCACCTTTCTTCCTTCCGCTGCACTGTTGTTGCTGTGCTCTTGCAGGATGAAGGTTGGTCTGGAGGAGATGTACAAGGGGAGCGTGCGCAAGCTGCAGATGACGCGGTCGGTCAAGTGCGACAAGTGCAGCGGCAGCGGCAGCAAGAGCGGCAAGCGGTACACGTGCGAGGTGAGGGACGGGGTGGGCTGAGGGGCGGAGGCGGTACACAGCGGGGCGAGGGGGGCAGTAGGCAGCAAGGCGTGGGGGACAGCACTTGTGCAAAGTGGGGGGGCGGTACGCGGGCGAGGTGGGGGGCGGGGGCGGTACGTGCGCATGCGAGGTGAAGGGGGGCAGTACTCGTGCGAGGTGAGGGGCGGGGGCGCCCACAAGCAAGGCGTGGGGCGGGGGCGGTAGGCAATCGGGGTTGGGGACCGGCGGCGGTACACACATGTGTCGAGGGGTGGGGCGGTACGCGTGCGGGGTGGTGGGGCAGTACACATTTCCAGTGAGGGGTTTGGCTGGCAGAGGCGTCCAGGGGCAGGGGAGGAGGTCGGGTGGTGACCCGATCACCGCTCTGAATGAATGGTGGCTGGCTGGGCGGTGAACGTCTGTGCGCCATGCTTTCTCTCCCTCTGCCTCTCTCTCTTCCGCCCCCTCTCGTCCGCTCCCCTGCGACCCTGCCTCACCCTCTGCCGGCCCACCCGCGTGCCTCCCCCCACCTGCAGACGTGCCACGGCAGCGGCGTTGAGACGAAGCTGCGTGCGCTGGGCCCCGGCATGGTGCAGCAAATCCAGCAGCGCTGCAGCCGCTGCGGCGGCGGCGGCTACTCCTGCCCCGCCTCGGACAAGTGCGGCAACTGCGACGGCAAGGGGCTGGCACCCGAGAAGAAGGTGTTTGAGGTGCGCTGAAAAGAAGGTGTTTGAGGTGCGCTAAAAAGAAGGTGTTTGAGGTGCGCTAAAAAGAAGGTGTTTGAGGTGCGCTAAAAAGAAGGTGTTTGAGGTGCGCTAAAAACACCTGCCTGCCTTGTGTTTGTATCTTCTTTGAAACATCTTCTTCGGCAAAAGATTCAATACTATTTATTTCGACTTGTTGATGGGCCATGCTTGTTGATTGTGCTTTGTGGCCAGCCCAGCGAGGTAGGGTTGCCGGGCAAGGTAACCATGTGGGATGGTGGATTGGCAGCTGCCGGCTGGCGGAGCGGAGTTGCTGGAAGTTTTGCCTGGCAGGGTTCAGGGATTCCACCGCCCCTACCCCGGCACGGGCCTGGCACCAACCCTTCATTGCCCCCGCCTCATCCTCCCCCCCCGCCTCTCCCACCCCAGTACCAGCGCCTGCACTTTAACAACCAGCGCTTGCATTGCATCCCGGCCTGCTCCGCCCCCCCTCTTGTCCCCACTGTAACCAATGCCTGTTGCCCCCACCCCCGCAATTCTTGTACCCTCTC
The DNA here is from genome assembly GCA_002896455.3 of Chlorella sp. ArM0029B. Taxonomy (NCBI): domain Eukaryota; kingdom Viridiplantae; phylum Chlorophyta; class Trebouxiophyceae; order Chlorellales; family Chlorellaceae; genus Chlorella; species Chlorella sp. ArM0029B. The sequence goes on along the minus strand of JTEE01000080.1, from coordinate 490,393 downwards.
CTCAGGTGCACGTGGAGCCTGGGCACCGCCACGGCAGCAAGGTGCTGTTCCGCGGGGAGGCGGGCAGCGACTCGCCAGACGTGCTGCCCGGGGACCTCATCTTCATTCTGGAGCAGGTGGGGCAGCCAGTTCTTGCTTGTTTGTTTTTGTTTCATGTTCGCTACCAAGGGGGCACGGGGCATTGGAGGGCCAGGGGCGGGGGGTGCGTCACCACGGTCCTCCTCTGCCTGTACCAGACAGCTCTGCCTGCACCCGCTGGCGGCAGGCGGGTTGAGGTGTTGGTGTGGGAGCATTTGTGTGGCTTCGCACCTCATTTGCTGTGTTCATACAGGGTCCTTGAGTGGGGTGAGGAGCATTGTGGGGCGGGCCGGTGACGCGGCTGCTGCGTTGTACCAGATTCGTTTGTGCTTATGCTAAGCACCGCTTGTCTTCTTGGTGGCCCCTTCACCCTTGTTGCTCTCCCCTGCCCCTCGCTCACCCGGCTTTCTGCAGAAGGAGCACAACACCTTCAAGCGCATCGGCACCGACCTGTTTTTCGAAAAGACGGTCAGCCTGGTGGAGGCGCTGTGCGGTGAGCACGCTGTGCCGTGCTGTGGGCCTGCTGTGCTCTGGTGGGCTGTGCTGCATGCTGCATGTGCTTTCAGAGAAGGAGGGTCAGCCTGGTGGAGGCGGGGAACATGCTGTGCATGCTGCTGTGCAAGCGTCTGTGCTGCGTTTGTGTTCTGGCTTGTGCCGGCTTGTTCTGAAAGTGAGGGTCGGCCTGGTGGAGGCGTGATCCTTTGCGCTGCTCTGTTACGCTGCGCTGCGCTGTGTGATTTGCAGAGTGTGCAGTGCATGCACTTGTTTTAAAGGGCTGCTGGTGGAGGCGTTGTGTGGTGAGCACCGTGCTGTGCCGCCACAAGCACTGCAGCAGGCCAAGACGCCCTCTCATCGCCTGCCTCCCCATTCTGGCCTCCGTTCAGGCTCCCACTTCCACCTGCCCAACCCGACCGCACACTCTTTCCGTCTGTTATGACCTTCTCATTCGCCTGCCTCCCCCCTCTGCCCCCTGCCCCAGGCGCCCCCTTCCACCTGCCCCACCTGGACTGACTCTGTTCTTAACTTTGCCCTCACCTTTCCCCCTCTGCCCCCTTCGTCTGTTCAGGCGCCCACTTCCACCTGCCCCACCTGGACGACCGCATCCTGGAGGTGTCGAGCAGCGGCGTCATCAAGCCCGACTCGTGGGCCTGCATCCGAGGGGAGGGCATGCCCATGCAGGGGCGCCCCTTCCAGAAGGGCAACCTCTACGTGCACTTCACTGGTGGGTGGGGCGGGCGGGCAGGTCTGCTGCTTGCGTGTGGTGGAGGGGCAGGTTTGGCTAGGTGGTAGTGACTGCAGGAAGGGAAAAAGACCAAGCAACACGTGCATCAATGAATCACTGAGTCAACTTATGGGTCTCCCATGATTCGCTTGTCCTTTGCTCAGCAGTGTGAGGGCTGGGCTGGGTGGTGGGCACGGGTGGGTTTTCTTCCAGGTGTGTTTTTTCTACCCACTGGTGGGTGAGCGGGCCAGCGGGGATGCTCTGTACACGATGAGGGGCTGAGTTGTTGGGTTCGGGTTGGCGCAGCCCTCCCACCCATCGCCACCTTCCCTCCATCACTCCCCGCACCTCTTCTCAAAACTGTGCTGACGTGGCACCCCGCTTTCGCCCCCCTGCAGTGGAGTTCCCCAACGAGGTGAACGCGCAGCAGGCAGCAGCACTCCAGGCGGCGTTTGGCACCCCCGCGGCGCCAAACGGGGCACACATGGGAGAGGTGCGGGGAGGGGCCTGCTTCTTTCAACACCATTGCTGTTGCAGCGAGGCTTCAAATGCGCGCGATGTCATGTCAGCACATCGTCCACAGCTGTTGTAGCTGCAGCGAGGGCTGAAGTCCGTGTGATGGGAGGGCAACGGAGCAGGAGTGCAGGGAACCTTGTGGTGTGCGTGGCACGTTGCACCCCTGCCCGCCCTCGCATGCCCTGCCCGCCCCACCCTGATCCTACCTGATCCAGAAGGCGCGGCTGCAGTCTGTGGGAGACGTTGAGCAAGGCACCTATCGATCATGTTGTTTCCTCACCCACTTCTCCCGCTTCTTTTCGTCTCCACCCCGCGCAGATTGAGGAGGTGCGGCTGCAGCCCGTGAACGACATTGAGCAGGAGATCAAGGCGCGGCGGGAGCACGAGCGGCGCGCAGGTGTGTGGGGGCGGCTGCAGGTGGTTGCTGAGAGTTTGTGGTTGGCAGGGTATGTGCACTGGTTTGCCCGTCAGGCGTGCACCTGCCCATTTGAGTGGAATGCGGCTGGAGGCTGGCATGCAGCTAAGCACACCAGCTCCCCCGGCTGACCAATTACACTTATTGACAACAGTGAGCTGTGCTGTGCTGTTCCGTGCCGCGCTATGCGTGTATCATGACCGCTGCTGGCCCCGCCCCCCACAAATGGTGCAGGCGCCGAGGCACTTGACAGCGATAGCGACGATGAGATGGGTGGCCGGGGCGGCCAGCGCGTGTCGTGCGCGCAGCAGTAAACGCCTGCCCAGCTCATGCGCAGCAGCCAGGCTGTCTGGCCGACTGGCTGGCCGGCAGCTCAGGGGCACCCTGTCGCGACCAAAGCACGCGCAGCAGGCCATGCACATGTGAAGAAAAGTTTAAAGGCGGGAGGCCGGGCAAGGTGGCCGAGCGCTGCCACGAGAGCTCGCCTCCTCGCCGCATGGTACACCAACATTCCTGCCCCCTTTGGCTGACGCCGTCCATCCGCCCCTGATGCACTAGCCTGGATGGGGGCGCGTCAACCAAAGCATTCACAACACAACTCGCCCAGCAACAATTGCCGCACATGCACAATTCGCTTCTCCTGCCCCCACTTTCATTGCGCGCTCATCTCTCCTTGGCCTCCCCCCTGTGCTGCCCGTTTGCACTTTGCTTTGTGCAGAGGCAGCAGCGCGCACATGCAATGTCTCTGGCGCTGCCTGCTTGCCTCCTTTCCTACTCTCCTCCCTCCTTTGCGCCGTTCCCCTCCTTCTGTGCGTTCCCAACAAAACCTGCAGCACCTCATGTAGCTACCCTCGGCCTGAGGACGCGCCAACTGCCGGTGTAACATGGGCACACATCTGGGCAGGGCAGGCAGGCAGGCAGGCAGCTGGTGCAGCAGGCGGGACAGGCATTACGCCATGAGACCATCCAGGCTTGTGCCGGCATGAAACACGGCACATGTAGCGCGCAGTGAGCAAGGATGTCACTATCCTTGCAGGCTGCAGGCTGAGTTTAAAGGCCGGCGGCAGGCAGGCAGGCAGGCAGGCGGGCAGCGCATGTTGGGCGTCCCCTCGCATGCGAGCGCCAAGTAGGGCCAGCCCAGGTACCCCCTTCTGCCGGAGCTAATCGCGGATATACTGTGTTGGGCGAGATAGCAGCTGCAGTACAGAAGAGGCACCCAATTGGTGGCGGTGCCGCCCCATGCCGTGCCGCCCCATGGCCTGCAGCTGCCCCTGCAGCTATTTGTATCAGCTAATCATCATCTCTGCACCTGGTCAGGCTGTGCCCAGAAGTGAAGCACGTGGTAATGTCAGACGGTGGTGTAGGTGACCCCTCCTGCATGCCGCGCCTGTGAGTAAAAAGAGAGCCAGCACGGGTCCTGCCAGCGGCACGCCCACGTGAACCTTTTAAAAGAATACCAACCGGTTGGACAAGTTCCTGTGCTTTAATCATGTTGTACTGGGAGACATGCCTGTATAGAGCGAGTGGTCCAGCTAACCCGCCAGCCAGACGAGTGCAATAAGTCAAAAAGAGGCCAAAAGAAAACTCACATGTTTTGGAGGAATTGTGTTGGTGAATGGTGAGTTGGGAGTGAAGCCTTCATGCGGGATGCACATGGGGCAGCGGTGGAGGGGTGCGAGGCGGGGGGACGGGTCGGGTGGATGCCATGGAGCACCTAATCAAGCCACACTTCTCCTGCACTTGATCTGCCCCAGGCCGTTATCTTGGTAATAAAATCCGTAGGCACAAAGAGTGCAGGATGCGAGGTTGCGTGGGTGGCACAGCAGGCAACCTGAGACGGTGCAGGGCGGGCGCACGCAGCGGCCGCTGCGCTTGTCCAACTTCACACCCGGTGCGTCGCACTCCGTGCACTTGGCAGGGTCGCTGGGGCAGGTGCTGCAGAACGCGTCCTTGCACTGCAGCAAGCCCGGGGGCGGAGTGTGTGGTGTGAGGGATTTAGGAGGCCTGAGGTGTTCACCAGAGGCGGAAGCTGGCATGCAACAAGTAAACGTGCCAGCATTCAACCCATGCCAATGTGGGTAGAGTACAAAGCTGCGGGACAGCTGCCCCGCCGCTGATCCCCGCGCGCACACACACACACACACACACACACACACACACACACACACACACACACACACACACACATGCCCAGTCACCTGTACGCACTTGCCCTTCACAAGAGCATTCCTGTAAATGCAATCTTGGCAGACTGTCGCGCCGTTGCTCCCTCCACGGCAGGTGACGCAGTTCTCTGGGCAGGGCACGCAGCGCTGCCCAACGCGTGCGTAACCAGAGTCACACACGCTGCACTGGGGTGCAGCTGCGCCATCGCCGTAGTATGAAGTGTATCCGGGCAGGCACAGGCTGCATGTGGAGGCATCCCCTTCGGCGCACATCTGGCAGTTCTTCACCACGCAAGGGGGCCGCATGCAGCGGCCCGTGCCGGAGTTCAGCGTAAGGCCCGGGTAAGCGCCGCTGTCGCACTCGGTGCACCTGGATGGGTTGCCAGGGCAGCTGCGGCAGAGTGTGTCCGCACACTGCATGGCAACGCCAAGGAAAGGCAGTGTTTGGGGGTAAGGTGAGCCGTTGGAGCCAGGTGGAGTCACTAGTGGATCCGACCCAGAAACCCGACATTGTTCCCGACGTTCCCTGCAGGCGGAGAATCCATTTCCCCACCTTTTATAATCCCAAAGTACTTTGCCACTATCCAGACCAAAAAAGTGATACTCCCGACATAGTTGTGTCGGGAACTTGAGTGGGAAAGAACTCCGGAAATGACAACGTCGGGAAACCATGTCTGTCGGGAAGTTCGTGGGATGAAGGGCGGGATTACTTTGCCTACTTGTTCGCCTATTATGGGTTTTGTTCAGGAAAAAAGTCCCTTGCTTTTCCCCACAGCACTGCCAAGGTTGGGAATAATTTGGGGAGTTGGTGTGGGAACCAAATTCACACATACATGTAAATCCGTTTTGGTAGTGCTAAACAGCACTGTTCATGCCTTGAACTCGAGTATGCTTGCACCAGAAGTGACTGAAGGCCAGCCTGCACAAGCGCTTGCAGGAGAAGACCAGGAAGCAAGTGGCTGATGGCGGCCACCACCACGCACGCTTCGAGCACCCGCGGCGGCACCGGCAAGCTCAAATGTTGCTGCCCACCACAAAGGTTTCAGTCCTTCAGGGAGACCTCTGCCCAGGTCCGCACTGCGCAATCACAGCCCTAAGGTGCGGTGCCATGACTGCAGCCACGGCACCTGCAGCTCAATGGCGGCGGCAGCACGCCGGCGGCGGTGGCAGCTGTTGAGCTGCCATCTGCCAGCACTTTCAGGCACGCCTCACCAGCACAGAATAATTTCGGTCGAAGCCGGACAAATCCAAAACCGCCGGCGCGGAGCGCTTTCGCTGCGCGCCCGTTGCAAGTAATATCGACCTGCAGGCAACAGGCGCGGGAAACTCGCGGGAGACTCGCCGCCGCCGGTCGGCGCGCACATGTAGGACCAGAGATGCTTGAGCACTGCGGCGCAGCAGCAACAAAACAGTGGAGGCTTGCGCCGGGCAGCTGTTGTCTCACCATGTGCGTCGCTAAGCCGGGCGACTGTAGATAATAACCCGTTTATGTGTGGAGTAAAGGAAGAGAATGSATKCCCAAGCAGCGCCGATTTTYKAAAAGGCGGGGCCAACTGTCGGGCGCAGCACGCCGTGCAGGCCTGCATGAGAGTCCCCTCTGGTCTAGTGTGTTCCCACCGTTTCCGGCTTGCTTTTTCATCTTAGGGCGATGCAAAAGACCTCCCGGCACAGCCCGCAAGGCGTTCCTTGCAAGCAGGAGGAGCCAGGCTGAACTTGGGGATTTGGAAACCCACAAGCAGTGGGGATTTGGAAATCCACAAGCTTGCAGTGGGGATTTGGAAACCCAGTAGCTCGCGCTTGTGACATCCCCGTGTTTTCCCACAACTTGTGACCTTTCAACTTGTTGTGGATGCTGATTCACTAGTTGTTCCCCAGGCTCTGTATCCCGCACTTGATCCCCACAAAGCTCTCCCAAGTTGGGGATAGTCAACTTCCCCAAGCAAGGAACCAAGGGATATTGTTTCACCCAAGTACTGGCCACAAGGAAGGTGGGGATTTTGAGAACCCGGGCTTAGAATGTCGGGAAGTAATGAGGGAGAACCAGTCGGATCTACCAGTGAGTTGGGTGGAGCCAGGTTTGGGGAGGGCAGGCAATCAGGATGCAATTAGGAAGCCCTCGCCCCACCCATGCTCATCCCCACCCCTTCGTTGGGCACCCTATACGCCCGCAACACGCCCACATGTGCTGTAACTCACCGGCACACATGAGCCCTTGACGAGGGCATGGAAGGAGTCGCACATACGGCATATCGTGTCAGACCCCTGGCGGCACGAGGCGCACCCCTGCACCGCGCATTCCTTGCACCGCTTGCCCACCATCACATCAGAGTCGCTGCGTGGGAAGCAAAGGGTGGCATGCTTGATCAGGGGCAGGTGGAGCAGCTTGCACCACACGGCAGCAGGTACAGAATGCATGCCGCCCCATCCAGTGTAAGCACTCAACACCCGCTAAGCCCACTGGCAACAACTCTGCCTGCACGCCCCAGCGTCACTTGCCATTCCAGACACAAGCCGGTCCCATCCTGGCACTTGTAGCAGCCTGGGTCTGGGCAGAATGAGCAGCGGCCTTTCCTCGTGATGTAGGCATTGGTGTAGTAGTCGTCGTAGTTCTGGCAGCGGAGGCAGACCGATGGTTTGGTGGCGCTGCACTCGGCACAGTAGAACCCCTCCGGACCATCACCAATGTCAGGCGCCGTGCACTGCATGCCAGGGAGGCAAAAAGCCGAGCAAGCACAAGTTGAACCACACACGAGCGCTGGCCACAAATGGGCTGGCAAGATGGAGTGGCAGCGGGATCTCGGACAGGGGGCAGAGAGGGCAGCAGCTTTGCAGTAGCGAGGAGCTGCCAAAACACAGGTCATGGGTAGACAGGTAGGCATGCCGTGTTCAAGTTTCTCACAACAGCTTGTGCTCACCTTGACACATGTGCCGTTCACGGCAAGCGCATGCCCCTCGTAGCATTCCACACACCTGCAGCATGCATGACGCGCACAGCATGGGAGATGGACCATATGGAAGGCTGCTGGTACTGCCAGGGCATGTGACTTGATGGCTAGCCTTGAGCACTGGTGCCGTTGACCTGCGCGTTGCTGCCTGGACGGTGGCAGGGCATAGGTGGCAGGGCGGCACAGTGCTCACTTTTTACCGTCGCGGCTACACCTGTCACAGCCTGCAGCGAAAGTACAGGGTGCCGCCGCCACACCTGCACATCGGCGGTGTCAGGTGCCAGAGCAAGCAACTTGAATAGGTGCTACAGGTTTTCCGCCTGTGGCTGTGGCGGCGGCAGCAGGAGACGCTCGCGGCGGGGCGGGGGAGGGACGAACACCAGCGTTGTGCGACACGCAAGCGACTCGTCACCGGAACGAAGTCTTTGCGCTTACCTGACGCCATCAGCAGGAGGATGGCCGCCAGCGGAGCAGCCTGAGAGTGTCGCAACATGTTCGTTTGCAAGCGGTGCTTGCTGTCTCAAACCCTTCTCACACGTGAGTTTTTACGTTCCGGCCAAGTGACCTGGGGCGGGTGAGCTGCTGCCCAAGTAGAACTCGCAGCTGCTGCGATGCATGCTGCGCTGTTCCCTCTTCATCCGGCACTCAACCCTCAAGCGTGCGGCACTGTTCAATGTACCGCACTTTAGACAAGCTTAAATGAGTCCCAACGCAGCATGGAGTCCATCTCTTTTACCAGTGTAGGCAGGATCTCCTTCTACCGCGATTTCCGCCACTAGCTGGCTCAGTCAACTAAGCCAATGCCTGCAACGCACAAGTTTTTTGCTTTGCTTCAAACTCCATCTCAATACGCTCTCCCCGCACTGTCCCCTGCGACCGTTGCTGGCTCCCTGTACATTTAAAATGTTATTTGATCCGTGCTGCTGCATGCAACCAGCCTTGCCGATCCTCTGCCAGCTGGTTGCATGCCATGCAGTGCCCCACATGCCGGCGCCGCTTGCGCAAGGACACATGTCCGCATGCAGCAGCACAGTCAATTCACTGCATGATGGCATGCCACTGGCCCAGTAGGAGGAGGTGGGACCACGTGTATGGGCGGCTCCCGCAGCAACACCTAGAAGGCAACCATCGAATCCTCGGGGCTGGCGTGTGGGCACCCGCAATCCCCACCTGCCATGCCGCACCCGCCGAGCCTTTGGCCAAAGAGAACCGCTTTGACTTGAGAAGGTCGTCTTTGATCACATGGTCAAGCAATACGTATACGTATACACAAGCTGGTATTGGCGCACGTGCCGGAGGGTGCACATGAGGGGTGTCACTGTAAGCATGTTGACGTCACAAGTCACAGCTCGGGTTCAGTTGTGTTCAGTTGGTCACCATGCACGAATTGCCGCACGTCTTCGTCGTATGAAATGATGGAGGGGAAGTCTTGCGGTCCCGGCGTTGGGAAGCGCTGCAGCTTGGCCAGCTCTTCAAACAACACCTGTTCGGCTTTTGTGAAGCGGGGTGTACGGACGTGAAAGCAGAGGGGGAGGCGTTACATAGCAACCAGCAGGTCAAACCTTCAGCTGGCCACTAATTCACGCCAGATGTAACTTCCCTGCACTGGCGTGCCCGGCTGCACTCTGTTCCTGCGGTGGCTGCATATGTGTGTTACAATCGCCCTGCTTCATTGGCCTGCTGGACAGGGTGTGTTTCGGCTATGCCAGCCTGCCTTCCGGTACGCCCACCTGCCGGGCACCATCCCCCTTCTGCATAACACCTGTACCTTCCCAGCTGCACGTCGCCTCCCCCACGCCCCACCTTGATATAGCATTGCCGCCCCTCGCTCGTCAGGTGTGTGGCCGCAAAACGCTGGCCATTGGCCGCTATGGCTCGTGCCAGCTCGTCGTGCTGCCTCAAGAACTGCACGATCCGGTCAATCTCCTCCCACCCATTGTAGCCAGTGGGCACGTAGTGCACCCACGGCTGCACTGCCGGATAGAACCAGTCTGCAAGGGGGCACACACATGATAGCAAGGGGTAAGCAGAGGGGTCCACAGCTGCTGGCGGGGCAGCTGCACCGGGGGGGATGGGGGGCACCGCATGCACCTGGCGTATTCATTTCCTGAGGCGCACACGCATGCTGCATGCAGTATGGGCGTCTGCCTGGCAACATGTACCTTCTAGGATCGAGTCCTCCTTTATCACCACCTGCACTCAAAGCAGATGGCAGGGAGGGTTGGAAAGTGAGTAAACTGCTGAGGTGGGACAGTGAGCCCCTTGGTGCACACGAAGCGGCAACTTGCTGCCCTGTACGTTGGCACTTGAGGTGGGACGGTTAGTGTAACCAAAGGGGCAACTTGCTGCACCCATAACTCAGCAGTGTCTGGGCCTACAGTGCATGCGTGGCCAATGCAGCCCTCCTCTCAACAATCAAGAAACAAGCTTCTGGCGCAGCCCACCTAGTCCCGCCTCCCATCTCGCATCCTCCTCGTCCCACACATGACCTCCAGCCCGCGGAGCGCCCACCCCACCTCCATTTTGCTACGCCTCACATGTCACCTCCACCCCGCCCAAGGCCCGCCCCTCGCATCCTGCATCTCCCACCTCGCCTCGGCCACGCATGCCTCCCCCTTGGTGTGTGCCCACCTGCCCTGTGGCCAGAACTTTGGCAAAGCGTGCGCTCGTTGAAAAGCCGTCTGTAGAAAACGTGTACTTGAACTTCCGCTGCTCCGACAGGGGCATGTGGGCGCCCTCCTCTAGCAAACCCATCAGCGAAGTGAACGTGTAGTTGCCTGCCTTGCTGAGCTCTGTATATCGCTCTCGTGAGCTGTATTCTTCGTGCCCAAACCGGTCCCGGTGCCCTGTGTCAAACGTGGGGAAGAAGTTCCACCTGCGGGGCAAGCGGGGCATGCGGGGCAAGACAAGCTGGGCAAAGTACTCCACAACTGGGAAAGGTGATTCCTGGGAGTGCAGTGGGGAGTTGGTGTGATCTGTGGGGAGAAGAAGACTTTAGCGACAGGCAGGGCAAGAGGGCGGCGGCGGGTTGCATTGCAGGGTGGAGCAAGGTGAGTGTGCACAAAGGTGCATGGAGTGGCTGTAGGGCGGCGCAGCTGCAGGCCCAGGGAGGGTCGGGGCCAACCGGAAGTTAGGGCAGGAGGGAGCACCGTGTATGCAAGGATGCACCTAGGGTGTTGGCATACAGCAAGTGCAAGTGCGGCATCGCACCACTGTGCTTTGCATTGCAACGCACCTGCCAACAGCGCGCTCATCTTGCTGCTCCCACTTGGTCCCCTTACCATCTGTCAGCATCCTCTCCACCCACTCGTCATACTGCAGACAGCCGCACACCAGGGTGGCTGTCTAGGCGGGCATTCGAGCTGCGGTGCGGCCCAGCCACGCCAGGCAGAGTGTGTGCGTGCAATTGCTGGCCACACATCAGGTGCTGCACTGAGCTTTGTATCAGCAGCGCCAGCCCGGCCTCCACAGGTGGACGCCACCTTGTCGACGTTTGAAAGGGACGGCTGTTGCCCTGGCCTTGGTCTGGGCGTGTGCCCATCCAGCGCTAGCCCCACATTCTATCCAATTTCGGTTCCCTTTCTAGCAAAACGCCCTCTTTGAACCAGCCCCGTTTGCGTTAAACCCGTGTTCCCCTCTCAGTACCTAACTTGCATCCCCAAACTCTCTATGCCCCCCTCCCCCGCTCACCCCAATTCGGATGAACTCGCCCGATGGGACTGGTATGGTCATGAATGCTGGGGCCTTGGACATGGTCATTAGCGGGCACATGGCTGCCGGGAAGCCGGCATCGCCCTCCTTTACTGATGTGGGAGGGTTGTCACCAAATGCTATGCCAAACTCAATGTTGGGTAGGCCAAACCTGCAAGTGACAACAGGGATGGCATCCGCGGGGAGGCGGGTGTTTGCGCACAGCGGGCACCGCGGGAGGACCAGCAGGCAAACGTGCATGATGCCATTGGGCGGGGTGCAGTGAGCAGCTAGAGGCATTACTCGTTCCTTCTTGTAGCCACGGCAGGTGGCCGGGGGGGCGCAAAGGGCCACGCCATGCCCACACCTTTTGGCGGCTCTCTGTATCTCGGTAATCTTGTGGTAGTAAAGTGCAGCCTGTGGATGAACATAGAGGAGGCATTTGGGCATTGGGGCATGCAGGTCACAGGCAGCAGGGCGCTATGTGAGCCAGGCTCCACTCACGGTTTGGGGTGAGCAGCCAGATGGCAGGCAGCAAGCAACCCGTGCAAACAAGCCAACATGCCAGCATGCCACGGAACCAGCCAGCCAGGGATGCCAAGAAATCACACACCTGGGCGCCAGGAGGCGAGCGCTCCAGCCCACCGCTCGTCACATACAGCTCGCTGTCCCAGCTGAGCATGCGAAAGCGGGGATTCTGGGGATCTACCACGGGCGTGCCGTTGTTGAGATCATACCCCTTGGGTGCCACTGGAGCACACGCATCCATGTCCTGCTTGGTTACGCCCCGCAAGAACCAGGGACGCAGGTGATTGAATATGGCGGGGTACAGAGGGGCGTGCTTCTCACACTCGGGCGGGAGGCGGTAACCGTCTGCGGAAAACTGCCAGGGGGGCGCCGGTGCTTGCTCCTTCGCTGCCCGCTCCTTGGTAGCCTTCAATTTGTGCGACTGCATCCCAAGTGGGTTTTCTCCACCAAAATCCAGCGCCGGAACTGGGCTTCCCTCTTGTGCAAGCAAAGAGGGGTGCTGGTCTGCGGAGGGGCCGGCGCCGGCGGCAGCGGGGGAAAGGCGCCAGCTGCCAATACGGGCCCAAGGCGCGCTGCGGCCCCTCAGCTGCTCCAGGCACTGCACAGCGAAGGTTGTAAGCCATTACTGAACGTGAGAAAGGGGACCTGCGGAACTCTTCGGCAACCGGACCTGGAGCCGCCGTTTTCGGCAGCACGCGGCACTTGGCTGGTCCCCTGCGGCGATGGGCGTCGCCATGGCGTGCTGCAGCACATGCTCACCATGCCCAAGAACAGTGCCGATGCGAAGAGGAGTAACTGTGCGAGCGGCACGACGGCCAGCTTGCCGCCTGCTCTGGCTGGCAGCGCGGTTGAAGCCATATTGAGCGAGATGGCGTTGAGTGTGTAAATGTAAATACCTGCGGCGCCGCGCCACATCGAGGCACGCATGTGAGGCTGGCGCTGCTACGCACGCATGGCGGCAGGCGGGCACGCTCCCGACGAGCACACTCCCAAAACGGCCTTCCCTTCAAAGCTACCCGGAGGGGTGTACACCTGTGATACCTGACGGGCATATTGTGCAGACATCTAGCAAGAGGTCTAGTTGCAGCCTCCCTAATTCCAGGTTGCGGGGCACATTGTGCGGCTCATGTGCATTTGCCTCATGTGCATGTACATTTTCGACACGTTCCCGGCATCATGTCACAATGCCCTGCGTGCATGGCCCTCCGGTTGCCTTCCTGCAACAACACTCCACGCTGTGAGACGACGGGCAAGGGACCAATGCGGCTCTGGAGAAGTGTTGCTGGGGAACGGATGCAGAACGGATGCAGATCTAGATGGGCGGAGTTGACGGAAATTATGTTGGCCGCAGCAGATGCTGCCTAAAAACACCTGAGGCAGCGGCTGGTGTGCAGCCGGCCACCTTCCAGTCAGCGCAGGCGGACTCTGCTGAGCCAGCACTGGCCCTGGTAGCAGCAGTGCTGCAGCTTCAGTCAGCTTCCATGCAGCAGCAGGAAGACGAAGAAGATGGCCCTTGCAAGAGCCCGAAAACGTGGGGTGTGTGAAACCGGCTGGAAGACAAGGAAAAGACTAGTCAGCTCCCATGCAGCAGGCACAGCAGGTGCGCCACCAACAGCCCCAGCGGGTGCAGCAGCGTGTGCAGCAGCAGCTGGTTCACCAGATGCAGCAGGTGCAGCAAGTGCTAGCCCTCCGCCCGCGTGCCTCCCCCCTTAACCCTCATTCCCAGGAAACGTCAGCCCCTTCACAAATCAGCAAGGAAAGCAAATCTTGGCATGACCTCCCCACCCAACTGTAAAGCGTCCTTTCTGTTGTCATCTTACCTGCTGTGGCACATGCACATCGTGTTGCACATTCCGTCTGCCTTCCAATTTCTCTACCACCCAGCAATCGAGGACAAGTTTTGAGGAGCCTCTGGCACACGCCCGCCCGACGCCCTTGTGTGAGTGGCGCGTGCTCGCCCTGTGATGCACCGCCAGGACCCCCCCCCCCCTGCCGGTTTCTTCAACCCAAGCCCATCGTTGTCTTCATCTTCCTGATTACGTAATTCATATCTGTGTCACGTGCCACCGCTAGCGCTGCCGGCTCGCACCGATGCAGCCCCCCCCAGCCACAGCTGAGCTGGCTTGATTGCCTTGCTTGATTTCTTGCCGGGGATGCGCTGAACCTGGCAAACACCTGTTGTGGCAGCTTCCGTACGCCCCTCTCGGCCCGAAAGTATAGTGTCTCCTCTGCAGATGAATGAGGCAGTTGTGCAGCCCCGCCCGCCCCCAAACTGCCTCCTCCCAGTCCTTGGTCCTGCATGCGCTGCTCCACTTGTAAAGGTGTGCAAGAAGCCGGCTTCTTCCGTACGTAACAACGCATATAACCGCACAAAAACTGGTATGCTCGCACGAGCAACGAGATGCAGCAGCCCTCGTAAAGTTGGTGGTCTCCTGCGCTCGCTGGCCTGGGCTTAGCGCAATAGCAGCGACATGTGGGAAGCTGCGGCGTGGTGGGACGGCCGCTGTCAGGTATAATGTAGATGTGAGGAGATGGGTGCTAAGGTGTGGGGGACAAGGCAGGCGGGACAAAGAAGGAGGTGCCTTTTGGACAGGTGTGTTTCATGGGCCTTCGAAGGCATGCCGCCGGCGGGCGGCGGGGGTGCACGCTGGCGGCACTGGATGCAGACTGACCGCACGGGGAACAGTCCCTCTCTTGGGTGCCCAGTTCCTTCTGCACTATCTGCCAAATTGACGCTAGTCGCAGAGCTCCCGCCCGCCAAGTGGCCGGCAGGCACAAGTGCCGCCTTCCCACTGCCTCGATCAGGACCATACTGCCGCTGCGTAAACCGCTAGGCGATTTTTGGGCGAGGGTAAGCGGCTTCCTGGCGCGGCAGACAACCCACACCACTCGGCACACTCTGTTCCGGCGGCTGTCTCACACGCACGCCCCCAGTGCGGTATGACAACAGCCATGCGCGCACGCAGCGCGCCAGGCGCCATGGCCGTGCTGCACTTGCCGCCGCCACCGCCGCCGCCTGCCGCCCACGCCATCTCCCCGAGCCCCCACCGCCACCTGCAGGCCTGGTCGCACTCTGGCAGTAGCCTCACTCACGCAATGGGCACCACGGATGTCGATGCGGGCGCCCAGCTGTTCACCACGCTGGCCCTGATGTTTGGCGGCGCGCTGCTGGCGGGCGCAGCGCCCTTCTTCTTCCGCGTGCGCGAATCATCGATGCAGGCGCTGGCGGCGCTGGGTGCTGGCCTGCTGATCGGCTCAGCACTGGCTGTCATCATCCCAGAAGGCTTCCACGCCTTTGCCCAGGTGGGTGCCGGCAGGGCAAGCGGGGGAAGACTGGGGTGCGTGCGCCGCTGCTGTGTGCACGTCGAGGGCGACGAGGCGGCTGTCAGGCGGCAAGCGCTGCTTGCACCCGGCAAGTGGCTGTTGTGCAACTGCATGCAAGCATCACTCCTGGTGATGGGTGGTGGCGTGGTAGCAGGCAGCAGGCCAAGGGAAGGGCAGTGTGGCAGCCATGTTGGTCCGCCTCCGCCGCTGGCTCTCCCGCCCTACCCGCAGCACAGACCCCCCGCCCCGCCAGCCGTGCAACTCGCCTGCCGTGCCTGCCCAAGCCGCACCCGACGCGCCAAGCGGAGTTTCCAACCCCTGTGCATCCTGTTGTGCAGGTGTCTGGCCATGCCCAGCACGACAAGGTGCATGATCATGATCACGATCACGATCACGATCACGACCATGAGGAGGCCGGCCTGCCCGAGGGTCTGGCGGGGCTGGTGCTGGTGGCTGGCTTCCTGGCCATGCTGCTGCTGGAGCATGCGCAGCACGCGGCGGGCGGCAGCTGCGGGCACACGCACTCACACGGGCACAGCCACGGGCACTCTCATGGTGTGGCCGGCAGCGCCAGCCAGGAGCGGCTGCTGCGGGAGAAGGAGAAAGAGAAGGGGAATGGCAAGGCGGGTGGCGGCAAGCAAGCTTCAGGTGCGGCTGACGCCGGCGGCGGCGGCGGCGGCGGCGCCAGCGCTGCCTCACCGGCCGCCAAAGAGGGGTCGGATGGCGAGGGCGAGGCGGCGGCGCAGAAGGGCACAGCTAAAGGTGCTTCTTCTTGTGTCCCATGAGGCCCGCATCCGTCAGGCAGAAGCTGTGTGTGTGCAGGCGTGGATTGCGCCGCCTGTGCCCTGCCCACCCCGCCTTGCCCCCCGCCCCCGAGCCGCTTGCCGCCTGCTGCCTTCTCTTTCCCTGCCGCGTCTCAGCTTTCCCCTCTTGCCCGCCCGCTCCCCCTGCCTGCCTGCAGGCCCCGCTGCATCAGGCACCGACCCCAGCAGCGCCATCACGGGCCTCCTCATCCACTGCTGCGCCGACGGGCTGGCCATGGGCGCCGCATTCCTCAGCGGCAACGCCCGCCTCACCATGATTATCGCTGCCGCCATGGTGCTGCACAAGGCGCCCATGGCCTTTGGCATGTCCACCTACCTGATAGCGTGCGGCTGGAACTTTGCCCGCTCGCAGCGCACGCTGCTGGCCTTTGCGGCAGCCGCCCCAGCCGCCACGTTGGCCACCTACGGCCTGCTGGGCTCGCTGACCTTCCTTTCCTCCCCGGGGGCCGTCGCCCTGTGCGTCATCTTCAGCGGCGGCACCTTCCTGCATGCCGCCACCATGCACATCCTGCCAGAGGTGCTCAGCAGCGGCAGCAACGGGCGCATGGGCAGTATGCAGCTGGCGGCAGTCGCACTGGGCTCACTGCTGCCCGTAGCCCTCTCCTGGGGCCACCACCACTGAGTGCTGCGGAAGCAGCAGGCGGCGCTGCTTGTGTGCCAACAGTAGTGGCGTTTGGGCCGTGAAGCGGGACATTCGCTGATTATGCCCATGCCCGCTCGCACCACGCCTGCCATGACCCTCACTTTCTCCTTACCAAAACAAAACAAGACCCCTGTGCTGTGTTGACATCACCTCTTCCGTGTGTCCCATTCTTGGCACACTGCCGCTACCAGTGCTGTCCTCTCTGATCCACCAGTCAGCCATGCATTCTGCTGCCTACTCGCACAGTGAGGCTGTGTAAGCTTGCAAGCAGCACCGTCTGGGCAGCAGAAGGTAGGGGGGAGAAGCTGAATGCACGGGTGGCATTGGGCTTGTGCATTGCAACGCCCTGCACCAGTGTCCAGCAGGGTCAGCACCAGTTTTCAGCTAAATCTGTTTGCTGCTGTTACAGCCAGGAACTCACGGTGTGAAATCAGTGCATGCGAAATAAAGCAGGAGAAAAGAGTGCATGATGTGTTGGGCTGGGGAAGAAGCGGCGGCAGCAGAGGCGGCCCGCTTGACAACCATGCCCCAATCAAGCTGAAATGTACCCAACGCTTTGACAAACGCTGCCAAGCGGCCTCTGGTGCCGCCCTCTCGGCCAGCATGTCCAACTTAGCCGCGACGCTTTGACAAACGCCACTCTCCAGGCTCGGCGAAGCTACAGGCAGGGAATGAAGTCGATTGGAGGTCAGGCATGGCCAGGCCAGGGGGTGCGGAGCACAGGTGGGCTCCGCAGCATGCACAGCGTGCACCGCCGCCCCATTGGCAGACGGGCGGTCCGGCAGCTCTGTCCATCCGTAGGTCGGCACAGCGCGTAGCACCAGGTTAACAACTTGGTGATACACGCGATTGCAGCAAGGGATGGGGTACATCATGTCGAACCAGGCACACAGCGGCTGCAGTGCGATTCGTGCTGCTTGCCGCGCGCCAGCTCAGCTCACAGGCATGTATGTCGTAAAGCTTGCATACCACACCAGAGCATACAGCACGTCACAGACTGCAGCACCGAGCAGCTCGACACGTACGGCGCAAAGGCACGGCACACACCGGTCGTAGAGCGGCTCGGTGTGTATGAGCTGCCAATCGCGCACCCCCACAGCGTGCACAGCACGAAAGATGCACAGCAGATGCACAGCACAGCAGATGCACAGCAGCACAAACGCAAGTAGCACATGCGCAGTACAGCATGCGCAGCGCACCGGTCGTAGAGCGGCTCGATGCGCTCGTGGCGCTTGCGGCGCGACAGCTTGTGTGGGTCGGCTGCCTTGAAGAATCGGGGCGCCATTTCGACCAGCCACTTGGGGTCGATCTCGCACACCTGCAGGGGTGTGTGGGAGCAGGGGTGGGTTGGTTGACAGCAAGGGAAGACACCAAGGGGGACAAGCGGTGTTGCAGGGTCGAAGCCACCGACTCTTGAGTGGTCAGCACCAGGGCAGGATGCATCACTAGCACACCTCCGCAGGGTGCCTCTGCAGTACCGTCCTTGCAGCACAGGGCTCCCCCACTCTCATGTTCTCTAATGTGGTCAGCGCCAGCTTGTGGTAGCAACTTGCCCAACTGCCCGGCAGGACAATCTTGCAGTACAGCCCCGTAGTACCACACTGTGCAGCAGACCACAGCACCCACCCAACTGCCCGGCAGTACCCCCTGGCAGTGTATTTCATGTACCTACCCCGCAGCACAGAACACCCACGTCTCTCATGCAATCTGTCGTGGTCAGCACCAGCTCGTGGCACACCACCCACCCAGCTGCCCGGCAGTACACGCTGGCAGTACATGTGTGCAGTATCACCCCCGAAGCACCCACCTCAATTTATTAACTCTTGTGTGGTCAGCATTAGCTCATGGCAGGCCACCCATACACTCTGCTTGGCAGTACACACTGGCGGTATCATCTTTACAATAACAGCAGCACCTACCTCTCTCATGTACTCTTTTGTGGTCAGCACCAGTTCGTGGTACACCACCCACTGGGGCTGGTACTGGAAGAGCGCAGAGGAGGGGTGGATGAACACCGGCTGGTTCTCCACAACTGCAGCGGGGTGCAAAGAGGAGGGCGGCTTGGTGGGAGCGGTAGCAGGGTTGAGGCTCTTGCCGGGCGTTGCATTCCAGGTGGTGTGGTGGACCCAGGCAATGGGAAGCTGGCTGCTTGTTCTGCTGCCCTCGCCGGCAAATAGGCCAGGCAGCCGGATCCTCCCTGGTCCCCTTCCTTCCGCTGCCCCCCCGCCCACCACCCTGGCAGGCAGCTGGCTCCTCCTGTGCCCCTCCCTTTCAACGTTCCGCAGCCC
>JTEE01000080.1:456057-471709 GCA_002896455.3 Chlorella sp. ArM0029B | reverse complement strand
CACCCACCCACCCGTCTTGTACCCCTCCTGCGCATCCTTGCGCGCCGCGTGGAAGAAGAAGCCCGAGCAGATGGCCTTCTGGATCTTCTGGTAAGAACGCCCGGCTGCATGATGGGTAGGGGAAGAACAGGCAGGCACATAGAAGAGGGTGAGTGCAGGCAACACAGCCGCCCCAGAACAGGGCCCTTAGGCCTGCTGTAGACAGCCCAGATGCAAAGACAGAGAAGATGCAAGGCAGTGCTGTTGGACTCTGCCGTGATAGTGCACGCGTAGCACAAGAGGGCGCTTCAACCCTTGGAGCAAAAGGAGAACTACAGAGCCCACTGACCCTGCCGTGCTTCTTTAACACCACGCCAGCGCCCACCAGTGCACGGACATGCACACCATGGAATTGCAGCATCAATCAAACATGGCTGTGCCACCCACTGGACATGTCCAATTTCCAGATTACACAACACGATGCACAAGGAAGCTCACCAGACACCAGGTCCAGCTTGTAGCGGTCCATGATGGCCACCAGCTGCTTGCGCACATCCTGGGCACGGCGCAGGGAGCGAGCCTGGGGGGGGGAAGGGACGTTACGATGGAGGGTCAAAGGATCATAAATGAACAGGCAGGGAGATTGCTGCCTTGGGTGTGTCGCAGGGAGTGGGCCTGCATTCAGGTACGCAATGAAGAAGGCAGAGCAAGCGCCAGCGGGGAGCGGAGGAGTGAAGCTGTATGGGCACACCCTGGGCTCGGCGCAGGGAGCGGGCCTGCGGGGTGCGGAAAGCAGGGGAGTGTTGTGAGGACTTAGATTGGCAGGGGACGGGGCCGGAGCAGTTAAGCCTACTTGCGCACACGCTGGGCACGGCGAAGGGAGCGGGCGTGCATTAGGGAGAGGAAGAGGACAGGAGCGAGGGTCAGTGGGGCGGGGAAGGGGTGAAGCTGCCTACATCCAGCCTGGGCACAGCGCGAAAAGCAAGGAGAGGTGGCAGGGGACCTCTGTAGCCCACCGCTTGCGGACACCCCAAGGAAGCACACCACAAACACCAGGCCGCCCCGCCACACTAGCACAAAGCTTCCACACGCCTATGCAGGGTCGAGATGTGTGCAGCGTTCTTCCAGCCTTTGCAGCCTAGGGCGCCACTCACAGACAAGCCTTCACCGGAACACAAATGATAGTACACACACACACACATATGAAAACAACAAAAAAACACGCTTGTGAAATACACCAATACACACAGCCGCCCGCCCTCTGCACCTGCACAAAGTTTTCGTATGCCCAAGGGTTGCTGAACTTTGCGTTCTTCCACCCCTCGTACACCCCCAGCAGCGTCAGGTGGTCGCCCTCCGGCTGGTGGAACTTGGCCTTCTTCTGGTCCGCCTGGGACTGCTTCTCCTTGGGCCTGCGGAACAGGGGAGCCCCGGTAGGGGAGGGGGGAGGAGGGAGTGGGTGGGTGGGGAGCGGGCAGCGCTATGCGGAACAGCTTTCTCTGGTCGGCGTGAGACTGCTTCTCCTTGGGCCTGCGGAACAGAGCCCCAGTAGGAGAGGAGGGGGAGAGGAGGGAGTGTGTGGGTGAGTAGGGGGCAGCGACATGCGGGACTGCGGCCTGCAGGCTGGCCAATATGCAAGTGTGGGGAATACTGTGGGACTGATCAAGTAGCGGCAGAGGAGAGACACACAGCGCTGGCGGAAAAGGGTAGACTCTACTGGATCCAGACAAGGAGCAGCGCAAGGCCCCCCCGCACCAGCACACCACCACGAGCAAACACCGCAACAGCAGGGCACGCACCTGTAGATTACGATTCGTGCAGACAACATGCCGCCTCAACAGAGCACACACACAGCAAAGAGCATCCCACTTGCACGGCCTACAGATAACACGGAACCCAGGCACGGCAGGGACGCACCTGTAGAAGATGTTTTGTGCGGACAGCATGCCAATGATGGTCAACACCTCCTCGCTGCACCCAAGGTCCACGCTGGCAATCAGAGTCTTGCTGCATGTGGGAAGGTGTGTGTGTGTGGGATGGTGGGGATTAGCCTTGTGGGGCGCAGAGGGAGGTGAAGCAGGGGAGGGGGCCCGGTGGCAAACAAAGTCATGCGGCAGGGAGGAGAGGCAAAGCCGGGTAATGGGCGTTCAGTGGGTGCGTGCCAGGGTGTGCAACCAGCGTCTTGCTGCAGGAGGGGAGGGGCGGGCAAAGGATGTTGAAGTGTGGGCAAGCACCCATGTGGGTGTGTTGCAGGGTGGGTGTGGGATGGTGGGGATTAGCCATGTGGGGCGCAGAGGGAGGTGAACCAGGGGAGGGGGCGCGCTGGCAAGCAAAGTCGTGCGGCAGGAGGGGAGTGGCAGACAGGTAATGGGCGTTCAGTGGGTGTGTGGCAGGTGGGCAATCAGCACGCTGCTGCAGGGAGGAGAGGCAAAGACAGGTAGTGGACGAACAGTGGGTGTGTGGCAGGGTGTGCAACCAGTGCCTTGCTGCGGGGGGAAGGGGCGGGCACAGGGTGGGTAAGTGCCCCTGTGGTGTGTGGCAGGGTGGGCAATCAGCATGCCGCTGCAGGGGGGCGGGCAGGGGGCATGGACAGTGGGTGTGCGGCAGGGCCGGAAACAACCCGTGCTGTGGTGTGCCCCAGTGGGAGCAGGCGCAGGCAACGTTCCTACAACCTCCCCACACCCGCACAGTGCACCAGACAACACAGGCCACCAATGCGGTGCACCGCACAGCAGCGGCCACCCGTACAGCCGTGCACCGCCCAGCAGCGGCCACCCGTACAGCCGTGCACCGCCCAGCAGCGGCCACCCGTACAGCCGTGCACCGCCCAGCAGCGGCCACCCGTACAGCTGTGCACCGCCCAGCAGCGGGCCCCCACCTGACGGGCGGGTCCAGCGGGAACTCGGCCATCTTGCGGCCCAGCCGGGTCAGCAGCCCCTCGTCGTCCAAGGCGCCCAGGTTGTACAGCTGCTCCAGGGCGCTGATCAGGGTCTGCAGGAGGGTGGGCAGAGGCAAGGAGAGCATGATGGGTGGGTGGATGGGTGGATGTGCAGCGGCCCCCCAGGGCGCTGGTCAGGGTCTGCATGAGAGTGGGCAGAGGCAAGGAGATGGATGGGTGGGTGGGTGGGTGGGTGGATGTGCAGCTGCCCCAGGGAGCGCTGATCAGTGTGTGTGCATGTGAGGGAAGAGGGGTAAGCATGGGGATAAGTGGATGGCGCGAGGGCTCAGGTCATGCCGCTGCTGTAAGGTGCTGATCAGGGTTGGCATGAGAGAGGGCAGAGGCATGAGATGGGTGGTGGACGGGTGCATGTGGGGTTGGATGGATGGCACGAGCGCCGAGCTTGTGCACACAGCTGCCCAAGCAAATCAACAGGCGCGACCGTAACAACGGCGGGCCCGTCAAGCCAGCTAGCCCCAACGGACTGAGATTGCAAAGAGAACCCCTCCCCCGATATGTCCAACAGTGCTATAAACAAACAAAAGTCACCTGGGGAGGCGGGGGGTCCATGAAGTCAAAATTGAGAAGGTCGTTGATGCCCATCGCCTTCATGGTCAGCACAGTCATAGACAGGTTGGAGCGCTGCAGGGGGGCAGGTGAGAGAGGGTGGCCGGATTGTGTGATTGCATTCAAAACACCAGGTGAAAGCCTTGAACCATCGCCTTCATGGTCAGCACAGTCATAGACAGGAGGCCAGTTTCGTCATTCAGTTGCAGGGAGCGCAGCCATGGCCTGGGGGAATGCTGCAAACAGGGGGAGAGGGGAGTGTGTGTGCAGGGACGAGCAAGCTGCAAGTGAGGCAGACACTGGCTAACACGGCAACACGTCCTGCGCATCACAATCCCCAGAACTCGGCCTACTCCTTACCTGGATTTCGGGGATGCTGGTGGGCAGCATCTCGTTCTTGTATGCCGCCTCCGTGTACAGGCGGTAGCACTTGCCGGGGCCGGTGCGCCCCGCACGCCCCGCGCGCTGCCGGGCAGACGCCTGGCTGATGGGGGCCACAACCAGGGCGTCCATGCCAATCTGCACCACAGTGTGATGGGAGGTGAGTAGACACAGGTGGGTGAGCAAGTGCCTGAGGCCTGGCTGATGGAGGCCACCACCAGGGCGTCCATGCCAATCTGTGCAGTTGTAGGGGAGAGGAATAGGCACTGATGGGTGAGCGAGAGGCCTGCTGCCGCCTACTTGATGGGAGCCACTTGATGCACGGGCTAAGGAAAGGAGAGGCGGGGGAGGGAGCAGTGCATGGGTTGTGTTGTAGGCTGGGCGCGAACGGGGGGAGGCAACCAACTTGCAAGATATCAAGAGACACTAAACGGAGATTACCTCACACTCATGTGAGGAGTGCCTAGCACAGCCACACAGAGAGATCTGCCTGGGGGCGGGTGTGGTGGGCCGGTCTGGAGCCGTCTCAGAAATGAGCACCCGGTGCTGTGCTGTGCTGTGCTGCCGGCCGCAACCGAGGACCTCCCCTTGCATCTCATGCCCTTCAGCCTTGCTGCTTCACAGCTCGCTTTTGGGGTTGATCACGCTCTGCTGCCTGCCTCAGCTGATGGCCCCACCTCGCAGGTGCACCTCATGCCCCACATCCCCAGTCAAACACTCCTACTCCCTGCCAAAGCTCAGCTTGGGTTGAACACCTCAGACTCAGCATCCCTTTAAGCCCAGGCGTACCAGGTTGAAAGTGCCATGATGTGGTTGATAACTTGTCAGAACTCACCTTTGGGTTGAACACCTTTTGCTTGGCAAAGCCTGGGTCCACGACATAGTAGATGCCGTCAATGGTGAGGGAGGCCTCGGCAATGTTTGTGGCAATCACGACCTTGCGCGTGCCGGGAGGGGCACGCTCGAAAATGCGGGTCTGCAGGGAGGGCGGTGCAAGAGTTAGTGCCGGGTTAGCAAAATGAGCGGGTGGAGGCGTGGTGGTTGCAAGGTCGGGTGCGGGGTGGGCTCAGTGAATCGGGCTGGAAAAGCGGGTCCCCGCCTACCGTCCTCTCCCAGCATACGCCAGACTCACCGGTCACACCCCCGCCCTAGCCACTCCTCCACTCTCTGCCCATCTACAGACACACACAGTCATCCCACCCCCACCCGCCTACACACACACACACACACGAAAAGCACAGCCATTGCTCCTAACCCCGCCCACCTACACACCCAAGGCACCCCCAGCCCACCTAGGCACACCCAGCTAGACCCACTCTGAACTCCCCCGCCCACCTACCCACCCAACTCATCCCCAGCCCACCAAGGCACCCCCAGCCAGACCCACCCCACCCTCTCCTCCCACCTGCATCTCCGAGGGCAGCGCCGAGTAGACGGGCAGGATGATGAGCTCGGGCACCGCGGGACCCAGCGACTTCATGCGCTCAAACAGGATCTGCGGGGAGGGAGGGAGGGAGGGTTGAGGGAGGGTGTTGATGAATAGCTGTGAAGTCATGCGTTGTGCATGGGCCAGGGACTTCATGCGCTCAAACAGGATCTGCGGGGAGGGAAGGAGGGAGGGGAGGGAGAGGGAGGGTTTCTTTGAGACGCGTCAGGAAACGGTGTGCTTCCAAACGCGTGGCCCGGCGACCTCATGCCCTGCAAGGCGGATTCTGCGGGGGGTGCAAGGGACCCGGCAGAATCCCAGCCACCACTGCTGCCCGCACCCCACGCCGCCTGCCGCCGCCGCACCAGTCGCCAGCCAGCACCCCTACCAACCCACCGTCCTCTAACAAGTTTAATCGCAAAATCACACCAACGCCGCCGTGTTGCCCTCCTCCTGTCCCATCCCGCTGCGGCTGCCCACACACATGTCGCCCGCCACCTCTCGAGCACCCCGCCAGGGACCCCTGCCACCCTACTACTCCATAACAAAACAACGACCATACCATACCTGCGCCGCCGTGTCGATCTCCTCTTGTCCCGTCAGGAAGAGCAGGATGTCGCCCTCCGGCTCCGTCAGGTGGATCTGCATCACCGTGATGAGCGCCGCATCCATGTAGTCGCTCTCCGGCTCCTGCAGTACAATGCAGGGCAGTACAGTGTGGTCAGGCGGTACAGCATCAGCGTGATGAGAGTGACGTGCATGTAGTCGCTCTCCGGCTCCTGCGGTACAGTGTGGTCAGGCAGTACATTGTGGTCAGGCAGTAACAACACCAGCTCGATGAGAGCGGCGTGCATGTAGTCGCTCTCCGGCTCCAGCAGTACAGAGGCAGGCAGTACATTGTGATCAGGCGGTACGGCATCAGCGTGATGAGAGCGGCATGCATGTAGTCGCTCTCCAGCTCCTGCAGTACAGAGGCAGGCAGTACATGCGGGTTAGGTGGTACGGCATCAGTGTGATGTGAGGAATAGATTGGGAGGAGCAACAGAACAGGCAGCTGGCCGTGGCCCTTACGGGCCAGGCGGTTTGTGCGTCAAAGCGATTACAGGGGTTGGCACAGCTCCACACAAGTGTTCGCACTCATCTGCACCGCTGCATGGAAGGAGCAAGTCACCAGCCTCACACCCGCTTCCACCCTGCCTGTGTACAGTTCCCACTTCCCCCTCTCACACACAATGCACACACACAAACGTGTGCCTCCGCCTTGCACCCCCTTGCACCCCCGACACACCCGCCCAACTGGGTGTAGAACACCTCCACCCTGCACGAGTTGAGGAACTAGTGTCAAACGACGTCACAGATCCCCTCCCCCGCCCACCTTCGTGTAGACAACCTCCACCGGGCAGGAGTTGAACAACAAGCGTCAAATAACCGCCGTAGATTCCCTATAATATGACACTTTCTTCATTTGCTTTATGAGCTCCCCACACGCCACACCCACCCACCTTTGTGTAGAGGACCTCCACGGGGAAGGTGCGGCCCGGGATGGTGAAGATGGGGCAGGAGTAGAAGTAGGAGGAAAACTTCTCGGCGTCCAGGGTGGCAGACGTCACAATCAGCTTCAGGTCCTTGCGCTTCAAAATCACGCCCTGCAGCCAGGAAGCAAGTGAAAATGAGGTGCAAAGTGGTGGTTGGAACGAGGTGGCAGACGTCACAATCGGTTGCAGGTCCCTGCTCTTCGAAATCACACCCTGCAACCAGGAAGCAAGTCAAAATGAGGTGCACAGTGATGGTTGGAACAAGGTGGCAGACAATCGATGTCAGGTCCCTGCGCTTCAAGATCACGCCCTGCAGCCAGGAAGCGCAGAACAGAGAGTGTGGAAGGTTGTGGTCAGAACGGGGTGGCAGAGGTAGAAGCATAAGGGTAAAGTGTAGGTGAGAGCCGATTCCCTGTCCTTGACCTTATGCACCACGCTCCGCACGCTGCGGTTTGGCAGGTAACGACGACGGCGGTTTGATCATGGAGTGTGCAAACTGGGGGGGGGGAGGTTGCAAGACGACGCACCCTCTGTGTGGTCTGATGGGATGCTGCAGCAGCTGCAGCTCGGGGCAAACAAGGTGGAAGCAGCGCAAGCACACAGCCCAGGTCAGCAGCTTGGTGCAGCACCCCACCATCCCTTTCCAGCAAAGCACAACTTGCCTTGAGCAGGCCGAAGAGGACGTCTGTGTGGATGGTGCGCTCGTGGGCCTCGTCCAGCACAATCACACTGTACTGCAGGGGGGGAAGGGAGGGAGAGGGAGTGGAGTGCGTGAGCAGGCGCTGGGCTGGGCAGAGGTGCACGGCAGCAGAGGTGTGCAGCACAATCACGCTGTACTGCAGGGGGGGAAGGGAGGGAAGGGAGTAGAGTGTGTGAGCAGGCGCTGGGCTGGGCAGAGGTGCACGGCAGCAGAGGTGTGCAGCACAATCACGCTGTACTGCAGGGGTGGCAGGGAGGGAGAGCGAGTACAGTGTGTGAGGCGCTGGGTTGGGCAGAGGTGCAGGGCAGCAGATGTGTCCAGAACATCCACGCTGTACTGCAGGGGTGGCAGGGAGGGAGAGGAGAGGAGGCACAGTGTGTGAGGCGCTGGGCTGGGCAGAGGTGCAGGGTCTGCCGGAGGTGTGCAGCACATCCGCGCTGTACTGCAGGGGGGAAGGGAGGGAGAGGAGGTACAGTGTGAGGCGGTGAGGCACTGGGCTGGGCAGAGGTGCAGGGCAGCAGAGGTGTGCAGCACACCCACGCTGTACTGCAGGGGTGGCAGGGGGAGGCGGAAGGGTGCGCTTTGTGAGGAGATGAGCAGAGAGGTGCGGGGCGGAAGAGTTGTCCAACACAACCAGTGCTGTGCTGTGCTGTGCTATGCTGTGCTGTGCTGCACGGGGCATCCTCGGAGGGGAGGCGGTGCACATATGAACTTGGGTTGCAAAGAGGGCGAGCAGCACAGGTACACTGCCTGCATAGCGATGTGTGCAAAGATAATGCAGCCGCGTAACCCATGGGCGACAGCTCCTGCCCCCGCTCCCCTCCTGCGCCTGGCTGCACATGTCGCCCAGCGGGCCCTCCCGCAGCACCAAGCCGTCAGCTCAGCTTAGACTGACACCCGTGCACCCATGCACCTTCCCAAATGCCCTCGACATCACGTGCCATCACGGCTGCTCATGTCGAACAACACCGCCTTGCGGAGCAGCATGCCCTCTGCCCAGCATTCCACAACCCAGACCTCCAACCTATCCAGCACATCCCCCCTTGCCTGGCTGCACATGTCGTCCAGCAGCGCCTCACGCAGCAGCATGCCGTCTGTCATGTATTTGATCACCGTCGCCTGGCTGGTGCAGTCCTCAAAGCGGATGGCGTAGCCAACCTGAGGCATGCGGGGACATGAGGCTTGGGTTGTGAGTAAGAAGAGACAGCTGGTGTAGCACTCAATCGCAGGTGCAGACAGCAGGAGTGCAGCGAGAAGTGGGCGGCAGGCGTGCCTCCTCGCCTTCTCTCCCAAGCAGCGCCCCACCTCAGAGCTCACCCCCTCCCCTCCCCCAACTCGGCGAGGTGCCCTGACGCTCACCTCCTCTCCCAGGCGACAGACAGCCCATCTCCTCGTCCACCCGCTCCCCTCCCCACCACCGGTGAGGTGCCCCTGCGCTCATCTCCCAACCCCGACGCCCAACCCACCTCCTAGCCCACACCGCACCCCTCCCCCACACCAAGGGTGTGCCCTTACGCTCACCTCCTCTCCTGCAGAGCTCCCCGCCTCCTATCACACCCAGCTTACCCTCCAAAACACAGGCGAGCTGCCCTTGCGCTCACCTCCTCTCCTGCACAGCTCCCCACCTCCTAGCACACCCACCCCTCCTCCCCCACACCGGCGAGCTGCCCTTGCGCTCACTTCCTTTTCTGCACAGCTCCCCACCTCCTAGCCCACACACCCCTCCTCCCCCACACCGGCGAGCTGCCCCTGCGCTCACCTCCCAACCCCGACCCCCACCCCACCTCCTAGCCCACCACACTCCCCTCCTCCCACACACCGGCAAGCTGCCCTTGCGCTCACCTCCTCTCCCAGGCGGCATCCCACTTCTTCGCTGACACGCTTGGCCACCGACATTGCGGCCACACGGCGGGGCTGGGTGCACCCGATCTTGCCGTGGGTGGTGTACCCGCTCTCAGCCAGGTACTGCACACATGGGCGAGGGATGCGGGAGGCCGGCAGCGCGTCAGAAGGTGCATGCAAATAGGACAGTTCAGAGATGCAGGGGATGCCGGGCCGCATCTCCTTGCCTAAAGGAGCACCCGCTCTCATCCAGGTAGTGCGTGTGGAAAGCAGCCGGCCCCAGGCAATCTCCAGGGGCAGCCCTCCAGGAAGCTGAGCAGGCACACATGGGTCTGCCCCAGCCAGCTGCCCGTCCCGGGGGCCCACCTGCGTCATCTGCGTCGTCTTTCCGGACCCTGTCTCGCCAATCACCACCAGCACCTGCAGCAAGGCAGGCGCGCGATTGAAGACCAAGTGTGTCAAAACCACAGTCAGCTGTTGCTCTGAGGCTCAAGTCGTGGGGGTGGAAAGATGTGCGGGAGGGCAGCCTTGCGCACTGCCGTGTCCACCCACTCGCGCAGACCTGTTGCTGGGACAGTCTTCAACTGCCCCTCTCCACCCGGTTGTCCACCATGTTTATTGGATGCAGGGGACGCATTGCACTTGCACCTGAGTTCCACCCACCCTCTCCCAGCTACCCCTGAGCCCTACACTACGCATGGCTTTACCCGCATGGCTTTACCTGCTCCAACCACTTGCTCCACACCCTCACAGCAGCTCTACCCCCTCCTCACCTGGTTGTCCTGCACCGCCTGCACCAGCTGCTCCCGCAGCTTGAAGATGGGCAGGCTCTCACGCTGGTCCTTGATCGACCGGCTGTCGCGGATGCCAAAGGTGGGCGCCTTGCCCAGCGCCTGCAGTGCGGGTGACAGTACACGAGGAGGAGGAGGGCAGTACATGAGCACAAGGATGGCTGTCACGAGTGCGAAAGGTGCGCGGCTTGCCCAAGGCCTGCCGAACATGTGGCCATTCATACAAAAGACAGGGGCAGTACGTTAGCACATGGATAGCTGTATCGAGGGCCAAAGAAAGGAGCTGTATCGAGCTGTATCAAGGGCCAAAGAAAGGAGCGTCGCCTAGGCCTGCGGTACGGTTGAAGATGGAGGACGTGGGTGCCCTGCACCTCCACACCCTCGAGTCGCACCTCTGCGACTAAAACACCCTAGCACCTCATGCACCGCCCTACCAGCCCCGACAGCCCCACCAGCCACCGCCCACGCCATCACTCCCAGCAACCTCCTCACCCCACCTACTCCTGCTGACCTCCTGTGCCCCCATCAGCCCCACCAGCCTCAGCTGCCCTCCTCATCTCACATTGTGCCCTCCTCACGTCATGCCCTCCACAATGTGCCCTCCTCCCGTCATGCCCCACCAGCCCCACCCCACCTGCACCCCACCCACCTGCTGCTTCCACTCGGGCACCTCCTGCACCCCCACACCAATGCCTCTCAGCTCCTGGGCCAGGGCACGCTCGCTGGCGTCTGCAGGCGGCAGGCGCAGTTGGGGACGCAACAGAGGGTCGGTCAAAGAGGAAGGGCTGGTCTAAGAGAGGGGCAGGTGATGAGTGGCGGTGGGAGGCGGTGGGAGGACGGTGGTTGAGCACGCAGCAGCGATTTGCAGCTGTTTGAAGCGGCCAGCCAAGGCGCGCGCCCCCTGCAGAGTACCTTGCCAGCGCGCCTGCCTCTCCATCCTGAATTTGCTGTCCACCCCCACCCCCCACCTAACCAACCCTGACCTCAAAAGCAATAAGAACACAGCTGTTTTTCTGTATGTGCTGTGTCTCCGATGACATAGCAACCCTGACCCCACTGAGCCTCACCTGCCAGCGGGTCCTCCCACGGCTTGGACAGGTCCTTGGGGATTGCCTCAATGAGCATGCGGTTCTGCTGCTCACGAAGCTCGCGCCGCTCCTTGGCCAGCGCGCTCTGCAGGGAAGACGGGAGGCACGGGGGAGGCAGGCAGGGAGGCGGGAAGGGTGTGAGAGGCGGGGAGGCAGAGGGAGGCAGGGAGGCAGGAAGAGTGTGTGAGGTAGAAGAGGTGAGGGGAGAGCTGGGAGTGGAGGGGTTGGGGCGAGGGAGAGGGGGGGGAGGGCTGTGCTCGCTGGCAGACAGGCGGGGTGGTTGGAAGGGTGGGTGGGGGAGACAGCAGCGGGGCACAGCTGCCACGCTTTCTTCCCACCCACCCCCGACCGCCCCCACTGCAAGGGGTGGCAGGGACACGTGCAGTACCCACGGCACGACTCCCCTCGCCGCTGCCCCTTCGCCACCGCCCCGGCCTCACACCAAGGCCCAAACATCTGCGCCCACACATCTGCGCCGTGGCACGCGCTGCATGGTTCGACGTGGGCTGCTGACCTGGCACTCTACCAGCAGCCGAGCATAGCACACAAGAGGCCCTAGGCACACCTGCGTTGCAATTGGGTGCAGCCTCCGCCCACCCCCAGCCCACCCTCTTTAGTGCCTTGAACACCATGCAAGCCACCCCATGAGCACCTGCGTCATGGCTGCTCGCTGCATGGAGCCATCCGGGTTCTTCACGATCTTGATGGGGCTCATCTCAACCCCCGTCTTGGTGGTCTGGCCACGCAGGAAGCCCGGCTCGCTGTCGTTCAAGTCGATCTCGTACTCCTCCTCAACCTGCGGGCGGGCAGCAGGGGCGCAGTTGATCGGGTGACGTGAGAAAGGAGGGAGGGAGGAAGGGGGAGAAGTGCGCGCTGCTCCGCCTCAACCTGCGTGCGGGCACGGTTTCTTTTGCGACGTAAGCAGGGATGGAGGATGTGGGCGGTGGAGGGGGGAAGGATGGGCTGTTGCGGCACTTGGCTCAATCTCGTACTCCTCCTCAACCTGCGGGCGGGCGGCAGGGGCGCGGTTGATGGGTGAAGCAAATAGGTGGCAGTGGTATGCTGCAGTATTGACAGCAGGGCTGCGCTGCTTAGTGACTTGGTGACTCGAGAGGGATGGAGGGATGCATGGAGGAAATTGCACTGCTGCGGCACATTCGGCTCAAATGTGTGCCCCTCCCAACCTGCGGGCGAGGCACACAAGAAGCACCACGTCGCCAGCAAGACCGCCCGGCAGCTGCCAGCTCGGCGTGGCGTGAGCAAGGCAGGGCAGGGCATGAGCGAGCAAGGACCGAGAGCTTGACGTGGTATGTTGCGCTGCTGCAGCCAGGAGCAACCCCGATTGCCGTCCTCAGATGCCGCCTCTGTGGAGGGCTCAAACAGGGTGTGCACGGCAGGCAGGCTGCACCGGGAAGTAGAGCGAGCCCCCGGGTGCAGGTCGGGCGCAGCTCTGATTCACGATTCAGCCTGGCTGTCAAGTACACCCTATTCGATCCCCCCACAGAAGCGGCATCTGAGATCAGGGGGGGTCCATCCGCCCGCCTTACCCGCCGCTCCCTGACCCATATCGCTCCTACCAGCCTCCCAGCCTGCCAGCTGCCCTCCTACCCCACCCCACCCCCCCCCCCCCACTACCCAAGCGTGCTCCCCACCAACACATCGCTCGGGCAGGTGCGGTGAGTGCACCCACCTCTGCGTCCGCATTTGCCAGGATGCCCCCCTCCTCCTCGTCGTAGCCAGGGTACTCTGAGGGGTCCAGCACGCCTGCGAGCGGGAGAAGGAAAACACAGGCAGGTGGGATGTGTGGTTGAAGAGAGTGTGGGTGCGGGTGGGTTGGGGAGGAATCTAGAGGCGGCAGCCGCAGGCGGCAGGACAGTGGGGGCAAAGGGCCAGGGGCAGGCGGCAGGACAGCGGGGGCAGGGATGGCAGACGCAAGGGGCAGGAACGGCAGAGGAGGGGCAAGTCTCCCCCACTATAATCTGTGCCACACGTCCCTGCTCACCAATAGTGTATGACCTGTGCACTGCTCACGGCACCAGGCAATAACCACCACAACACACTAGACGCTTCTCGCAGAAGTCATCCCACTTCACCCCGCCGCACTTCACTCCGGCGCCCCTCACCCGATCTGTTGCGCACTGTCCCACGCCCGCTTGCATTCACACAACTGCAGTCACTTGCAAGCAGTCACTTTGCTTGGATGCCATTTCCTCCAACCTGGACCCTCCTCACCCGAGTCGGTGAGCTTATACAGCCCCACAGCCCACTTCACCCCGCCCCCCTTCACCCCGCCGCCCCCTCACCCGACTTGATGAGCTGCGCACTACCCCAATCAGTTGATCAGACTCAAAATAACACTTTCCTTAGCTGCAAGTTGACTCAAACCAACCCCACCGGCTTTGGGGGCCGCCCCCTCACCCGACTTGATGAGCTGCGCAATCTCCCACTTCTCGTAGTCGCTCATCACCTTGCCGCGGCGCTTGGGCTTGGCCCCAATGTCGTCCTCCTCACGCACCTGCACACGGGATGAGCGGCGGGCCAGAGGAGTGAGTAGGCGAAAGGAGGACTGGCAGCAGAACGGTGGCTTGGCACCCAGGCTGCCATGTGTGCGCACTTGGCCAGGCGCAAAAGGCTGAGCGACTTTGGATATCGGGCAGGCGGAGAAGGTGGGTGGGGTGGGCACGCAGGGGGCACGGCGCAGCATGGCACCTTAGGGACCAGCTTGTGTTGCATGTCCCCCCATCATCCCACACTTGTTCCCAGATGCCGTGCAGCACAGCACAGCACAGCACAGCACAGCACAGCACAGCACAGCATGCTGCACCCCAGCACAGCCCCTCCCTCCCTCCNCCCTCCCCACCCACCTTGATCCCTGACAGTCCGTGCAGCGCCGAGGGCACCACCGCGCCACCGCCCCCGCCGGGGCCTGCCGGGTTGATGCCCACCCCGTTGGCCCCCGTGGCCGCTGCCCCCTGCATCGGCAGCAGGTCCTCCCCCGTCACTTGGTCCACGTCACGCATCGCCAGGCCCAGCCGCTGGCCAGCCTTGGACACAACCTTGACCCACACGTTGTCGCCTGCAGCGGCATGGGCGCGGGATTGTGAGTAGTGCGTGGGTGAACACAAGCTAAAGAAGATACCATAAGGTGAGGCAGACTCTATCTATCCCCGGGGACTTGGAGACTACACGCGTCGAGCAGACAAATGTCTACCTGCATCAACCTGCTCCCGCCCCCTCCTCCATCACATGCAATCCGCAAGCATGCGCCGCACACCCACTCTTGTTGGCTAGCGCCTTGGCAGTGCTCTCCCACTTTGCCCCACCCGGCCCGGCAGCGCTCCCCCAACACTTGCCACATCCATCAGTCCCCTCCCACTATATGCCCCATCCGGCCCGGCAGTGCTCCCCCACCACTTGCCCCACCCCACCCGGCCCAGCCCGCCCACCCTTGTTGACTAGCTCCTTGGCGCTGCCCCCCCGCTTGGTGGAGGAGATGTTGCTCAGGTGCACCAGGCCCTCCTGCAGACCGTGTAGCAAGATGCTTGGTTGTTTGAAACACGTGTCATGCGGTGGAAGAGGTGCTGTGCTTGTCCGTGTCATCCACGATTCACGCATTGGAGGCGCTCTTGCTGAGAAGGAGCAGACCTTCACACAGGGGTCGCACAATACAGCAGCGGAAGGGCCCTGCTGCATGCACAACGGTATCGCCTTGAGCGGCCTGCATCACACAGCGGACTGCATCCTACAGCGGACTGTAGCCGTCTACCCAACCACAAAAACATCACCACCTCCAGCCTACCCAAGCTTCCCGACCTGCCTCTTGCCCGCCCACCCTCCCACCTGCTTGGTGCGGAAGCCCTGCATCTCCACAAAGCAGCCAAAGTCCATCACGTTGTTCACGCGGCCCTGCGGGGAGGAAAAGGGGGCGGCAGCGTGAGGGACGCGAGCCACCAGCAGCGGCAGCGGCAGCAAAAGCAGCAGCAGCAGCAAGTGGCTGCCAATAAGAGAAGCAAGCTGCCAGCCCAAGGGCTGTGCTGCCTGCCTATTGTCTGCAGCATGATTGCCAGTCTGCAGCATGCTGGCTCGCCTTCTCCTGTGTCAACTCTCACACTTGGACCCTCCTTTCCACCAAGTCCATCTAGAGAACGACAGAGAGAGCCACAACAAATCTCAACCTCAAACACCGCAAACCTCTCTGGCTGACCTCACCTCCCTTGGAGATTCCGACCCTCAGAACCAACCAGCAAGATCAGAACCCCCCTACTAAACCAAAGAAAGAGGGCTCCTCACCTTGTACACCCCATACATCTCCGGTTCATCCGGCATTGCCGGCGGCGGCGCCCCCCGCCCCCGCGGGCTGGCGCTGCGGCTGCGCCTCCTGTACCGCTCCCGCTCCCGCGATCTG
>JTEE01000080.1:437571-455672 GCA_002896455.3 Chlorella sp. ArM0029B | reverse complement strand
GCCGCCGCCCCGTCCTGGCATCATCCTCAGAATGATGGCCCACAGTGTTTCCACCAGTGAGTCTGGCATGTCGGCCCCAGTCTCCCGAAGCTCCAGCCGGAACTCCTTCACGCTGTTCTTGCCCTTGCTGAGGTTGATGATGAACTCAGAGAGGGTCTTGTCGGCCAGCCCCAGGTGGTGCTCCAGCTCTGCAGGGGAGGGCAGGGCCCAAAAGGGGTGATGTGTGCTGATAAAAACAAGGGCGGGGAGCGGAGAAAGGGCAGCGGGGAGGAGCGGCAGGTTGGTTGCAGGGCAAAACAAGGCGACGCATTTGGCGCAGGACATCTTGTGAATCGAGAGCACACGCTTTGGCCTGTCAGGGAGCAGCAGGGCAAGTGGAGCAATGCATCGCGCTCAGCGCAGCGTGCCGGCTCTGACATAAGGCGGCAGTGGCGGCGCCCGCTGGCGGCGGCGGCTCCCGGCGCCTCTCCCGCCCCCGGCGCGCGTCGCGCCGCGTCTGCCCCGCACCTGTGGTGATTTTTGACACCAACGAGAGGTACTGAAGCTTCTGCAGCTGCTCCATCTGATGGGCGGCAGGCGCTGCCGCGCCGGTGTAAATGGTGGCTACAAGCTTCCTGGTAACTGATGCAGGCTGCTCACGCGTAAACGGCGCCACACCGCCCGGCTGCGCTCGGCAGCTGCTGCGGCCGTAATGAGCGACGCCTGTGGGGGTGGCGATCGCAACGATACAATGAACGAGGCCCTATTCCGTGCTGCTGGGGGCTCGCAGGCTGTGCGTCTCGGAGGTCGCAGCACGCAGCAGGACACGAGTCTCGCTTGGCCTTCGAACCTCGCCAAATGCATCCAATCACTCTCCACTCTCGCTTGAAATTGGGGGCAGCTGTTACTCGCCGCTTGCAGTGTCTCAATTGGCAGCCCTTCACCCGTCAAGACCGTCGTTCCGGTCTCTCGGCGCTCCGGTCTCACAAGCCATCACGTCGCGTGCATCCGCGGCAGCACCACCCATGGAATCGGCTGGAATGCCACCAGCAGGCGCAGGAGCATGTCATCCAGCTCGTAGCGGCGGGCCCGCAGGCGGCGAGTTTCTCAACCCACTTGCACCGTTCGTGGGGCCCGCCATTGTGTCAGCTGTGTGCTCACTCGAGAACTGGGCATTGATCGTGGCAAACATGCGCCTGGTGTGCCGTAGCTGGCACGCCACCGTCGGCCAGACATTGCCAATGCTCATGCCACGGATGGACCATCCTACTGGGGTGCACTGGCTGGCGGCATTCGCGTCTCGCTTCCCGGCCCTGCGCGTGCTGCGACTCAACAACCCAGGTGTGTTTGGATTCTTAATCGGATTTCTGAAAGGATGCGCTGTGCCGTGCACCACATCCATCACCTACCTTGCTACTCCAAGTCCTGTGCCCCTACTCACCCCCTGCACAATGTGCCGTCCCTTCCCTTGCGCTGCATGCACACCTACATGCAGATCCTTTTGCAAGCATACCGGCGCTGCAGAGACTATGTGATGCCTGCCACCACATCCAGCACCTCTCCCTCCTCGGCTGGAACTGGGCGGAGTCTTGCCTGCTGCCGCTGTCTGCCCTCCGCCAGCTGCGCACACTCGAGGTCACCGGCAGTTTGAGGCTGGGGTCGGTGGGCATGGAAGCTCTGCGGAAGCTGCCCCAGCTGGAGCGCCTGGCACTGCGGTGCAGCTCCGTGAACGCCGCTGGTACGCCCGCCGTTGTGCCTTGCTGCACAAATGCACACAGCCTCGCTGCCGTGTCTCGCCCTGGATGCCTCATCTGTCCTCACGCCACTCGCTGTGCAACCCGCCCCTGCCTGTTGCCCCCAATGCAGCATACCACCAGCATACCCGTGATGCCTGCATCCGCTTGCTGCCACCATATCCCCAATTCGTGCCTGCTCCCTGTTGCAGTTCTGAGCAGCCTGAGCAGCCTCACTTCCCTGGATGTGTCGGCCAGGGAGTGGGGCAGCAAGGCGGGCCAGTCTGAGCTGGGGAGCACACTCCTTCAGCTGCCCCGCCTGCGCCACCTGGGCTTGCAGGGGCTCACCATGGAAGCCTGCTGCAGCCTCTCGCAGCTCATCTCACACAGCAGCCTGACGAGCATCACCCTGCAAGACACCACAGGCGGCTGTGTTCTGCACCAAGCAGCAGTGGACGCACTTGCGCCGCTTCTGCGGGGACCGCGCGGTGACGGGGAAGGCGCCCTGGGGCTGCGGCACCTGCGCTTGGCGAGCATCCAGTCACACTCACACCCACCGCCTCTGCACCTCTCCATGCTCGCCAGCCTAGAGAGCCTGGTTGTGGAATACAGTGGACTGCAGGTGGGGGTGCCAGCCTGTCTGACGGTGACGCTGCCGCTGCCCCCCACTTAAACACCTGCCGTCAAACACTTCTTTGGCCAGCCAAAAAGACAGTGCACCCCCGCACGTCACACCCAGCGGTCCTCTGGCTCTAGCTGCGCACATTGAACAGCGGTGGCGTGGCCCCGTCCCCGCCCGCTGCTACAGGTGTTCCCCACAACGCAATTCAGCTGCCTGGCGCGCCTCACTGAGCTGGACATCAACTTGCAAGAAGAACAGGTGCGGGGGCACTGGTGCAGCAGGTGGGGACGTGGCGGAGATTGATTGGAGGGTGGGCCGTGCGGAGCAGGCACTGTAGGGAGGAGAGCAGCCACCGTAGGGAGGAGAACAGGCACCTCTCGACATCACACTGTGTCGCTCAGCTGCTCAGCCTGCAGAGCACCAAAGCATGCAGCGTTGGTGCACGCGCCAGCCTCAGCCAACACACGCGTCGCTGCCCCTGCCACCCTGGCCGCACCTCACCACATGCCGTCTGCCACCCATCACTCCCTGCTTCCCCTCACGTGTTGTCGGCTGCAGACGAATGCCGATGGCGTGCAAGTGAGCCCTACCGACATCGTCGCTGCTTGTGGAGACCACCTCACAGCGCTGCGCTCGCTGCGCCTGCAGTTCTGTGATCAGGTGGAGGAGGCTGGATTTGTTCACCTCTCCCGCCTCTCTCAACTGACCTGCCTATCGCTTGAGATGGCCCACGACTTCGGCGGACACGCCCTGGCTGCCCTGCTGGCTGTGACAGGCCTGCAAAGCTTGGCTGTGCTGTGCTCGGACCTCGACAACGCCGGCATGGAGGCTGCCTGCTTCAACGGTAACATGCCACGCGCCGTCCTGCTGCCCAATCTAACACACCTGTCTCTACAGCAATGCATGGATCTCAGGTGGGGATTGGGGGTGTTGAGACATGGGTGCGGCGTTGCGTGGGGCAGTTTTGTGTTTGTAAGGGCGGGTTGGGGGCCATGCCATGCCAGTCTCCCGGGATTTCATTGATTCTGTTAAAAGCAAAGCTCAAGCATGCCTCCTGTTTTGGTCACCATGCCTCCTGTTTTGGTGGGGAGGGTAATGTCCAGGTGCAGAGGGCAGGGCCGGCAGACGCAACAGGCACCTGTTTAGTTCCCAGTCCCTGCCGCAGGCGGCCTCCCCCCATCGTTTCCTCGCGCACTTGGCTTGCCAGCCCAACACGTCACAAAGCACTGCCCGCCTTGCTCCCCAACCCGTTTGCCCCGACTGCCCGTTCGCAGCGACACCACCGTGGCTCAGTTAGCCGCCGTGCTGCCCGCGCTGCGCCACCTGTCCTTCCGTGGCCTCACCCCCCCTACCCGCCAGCACATGCGCTACTTGCTGCAGCACTGCCAGCACCTGCGCCTGCTGCAGTGCCATCCAGGCTGGGCCCAAACGCCTGCCCCTGCCCTGCGCCATGGAGGCACGCCGCTGCTGTCTGACCAGGAGTGGGAGCAGCAGCAGCAGCATGAGGAGGACGCGGCCCTTCAGCAGGCCTGGCGCCTGCGCATGCACCACCCGTGAGCAGGCCTACTAGCGCCCCATGGTTTTGAGTGCTTGCCCCGGGACGCACACTTACACTTGTGCACGACCCCGGGTGTCGCCGACGGCGCCGTCGTGTTTGCCTCAACTCACCGCTCCTGCCGTGTGCCATGTCCTTCATCTGCAATCCTTGTCAGGGCCCCTGGCCGAAGTGCGCCGTCCCATGCCCAATCGCCTCAGGGTTTCACACCTGCCAACCTTGGAGACGTAGGTTCGACCTCCAATCCCTCATGTTTGCTTCCCACCTCACGAGAGGCTCTGCTGATGCAGGGCTCCAGCTGGCAGCACCTACGATCTCTTTACCCCCCTGGATGACCTGGCGGCCCCGCAACAGCTCCAGAGGCTGGCGCTGACGTTGCGCGCCACGTCAGCAGCAGCAGCAGCATGCACCCCACCACCCCCACCGCCGCCACCTATGCCGAGTTTGGCCGCAGCCGCCTCTCCCTCCAAAGGGCCCGCCTCTCCACAAACTTCTTCAGCCGCGTAGCTGCCCTCCTCGACGACCGCCCCGTCAAGCGTGCGCTCACGGCAGCACTGCAGCTTGAGCAGCAGCCCAGCTGTCGCACCAACATTGGCGCCCCGCAGAAGCACCTCACCTCCCAGCTCGGTCTCCCGACCTGACGGCTGCCGCTGTGCCCGCAGTTGGCGCCCGAAGCAGCAGCTCCCACAGCGCAGCGTACTTACCACTCGTCCCTGCCTTCCCCCCCGGGCCCCAACCCTACCTCACCGCCCCCTGCATCCCGCACAAACACCGCACCGCCCTTGTCCACCTGCGCTGTGGCAAGCACTGGCTTGCCGAGCACACCTTCTGCTACCAAAAATCTGCAGAAAAGAACCACCACCACAAGAAGCCCTGCTTGCTCTGTGTCGTTCCCACTTGGCCTGCCCACAACTCCCTCCGACTCTGCGGCTCATGCAACAAGGCATGGCACTGCAAATGCGTCGACCCTCCCCTTTGAGAGGCCCCACCCGGTGACTGGTTCTGACCCACATGCATTTCTCATGATCGGTGCCTCCCCCCCGCCCGAGAGGCAGCCTCTGCCCGTCTTGCATACGCCCTGCACTGCCCCCACTGCCCTGCTCCCAAATAAAACGTGCCACGCCTGTCTTCCACTGCCCCATCTACACCACCCTCCGCACACTATACACAGACCTGTTCCCAACCTCCATCTCCATACCCAAGGCCTGGCTGGTGCAGTAGCCAGTGCCTGCACCGTAAATCTTTGGATTCTTTGCCACTTACTACATTTTGATACACTCACCCCTCACCCTTCCCCATGCGTCCTTTGCTGTCTCCCTCCAGGACTTGAATTGTAATAGAATCATTGATTGAGTGCACTGAGCAAGGCGGGTGGGTGGCACCTTGAAGATGGTGCAAGTGAGCATCAGTGGGCACTGGCACGGTTCACGCAGCACTGGTAGAACCATGGCGACAGAGTGGTGTCTTCCGCCAGGTGCCACCGTAACAGTGACTTTAGGTTATCGTCCCCTATCTGCAATTCCCTGCAGCCAGCATCATTCAGCACAGCCTCCTCTGCAAGAAACAACTAATGTCAACAGTACGCTGCTGGATGCGGGATTCTGGACCTGTACTGCAAAAATATACCAGGTGCCTCTGTAAAAGAGTTGGGTGATGGGTACGGATTCCGGGTGTCGATGCTTGGAGCATCCTCTGGCTGCCTGTACCATGACACGGCAATCCCAGCTCATGTTCGGCTCTGTCAAAGTTAGCGAGGCTCTGCCAGTGCGCTGCCGGCCTCTACAAGTGCCGGTGTCCGTAAGCTGCGCCTCTCCAGTCTGTGACAGGCGGTGACAGGCCCTTCACCGACCTGCTGACCGGCAAATCACACGACGTAAGCCCCAAGCCTTCTAAACCGAAAGTAGGACACTTACACAGCTAACATGTCGTTCCCAGCATGGGCCCCAGCAGGCGGCAGAAGGCGGCAGCTGAAAGTTTGGTGAGGGTGCAACTCGCTTGGAGCGCGCGGATCGACTGGCGATCCGGAATGCTCTAATTATACACAGGGCGCCAAATTCCGGGCAAGAACGAGCAAGGGCGCCACAATTCAGGCAATTGTCGAGGGCTCAGCACGAGCGCAGCAGGTCTCAAGTCCCAGCGCTCGGATTCGGCTCGCTGACCGCAAACTGTCAGTGTGGTGTGAAGCCGGAGGCAACCCACCCCGC
This sequence comes from Chlorella sp. ArM0029B, assembly GCA_002896455.3. Lineage (NCBI taxonomy): Eukaryota > Viridiplantae > Chlorophyta > Trebouxiophyceae > Chlorellales > Chlorellaceae > Chlorella > Chlorella sp. ArM0029B. The sequence continues at coordinate 449,579 of JTEE01000080.1, read as the reverse complement.
CCAGCTGCCCCGATCGCTGCTGCCCAGCTGCTCGGCGAAGTTGCTTAGCGCCCGAGGGCAGGAGGGGCTCAGAGGCTCGCCATGAGCGACTCGGAATACGAGGACTATGCCGACGACGCGTCCATGGACCAGGCGGGGTGGTCGGACGAAGAGGGCCTCGCCTGGAGCGAAGGGGAGGAGGCGGAGGCGTCCTCGCCCATGGCAAAGAGCAGCAAGGTTCGAGGGTGGTCGAGCAGCGCTCCCGGGGCGGTTCTGGCGCTACCGACGGTGGCGGGTGGCGGGAGCGGCGGCAGGCGGCGGGGCGTTGCGCGTCGCACCGCGTCTGGCCGCCTTGCTGCTTCAATGCTGCGCGCCGTGTTCCATTCGCCACACCCATGCACCTTCTGCAAACTACCCCCACCGTGCACTGGCCGTGCGAGCCACCTCGACAAATCTGCCTGCCCGGCATGCTTGCTCCCCCCTCTCACTGTTTCATTCTGATGCGTTGCGTGTCTCGATTTACAGAAGACGTTCCTTGTGCTAGACGGCGAGGAGCTGCGTGACCGGATCAAGGCCGCAGTGTCGCAGGTGTGGCCGTAGGGAGGCAGCTGGTCTGCGGGGCGGGGTGTGCCAGCCATCGGCTGCGGGATTAGGGCGGTCAGTCGGATGGGAGGAGATGGGCAGCCAGCTTGGGTGGGCCGCCTGTGCTGCGACGCCGCTGCTGCCATCTCCATCTACACCCACCAAACACCCACCAGAACGTGGTTGGTTACGCCCTGGGATTCCTTCGCCGCTCGGGCCATGCTCCGCGGCCAGCAGCGCCCTGCTGTTGTGTCCGCGCTTGCTCCCATGCACACACTCCCGCCGGTTGGTGGCCACGCACTGCGCACTTTTGCCTGTCACTCCACTCGCTCATTGCTGTGCCACTCTGTTGTGTGCACCACCGACATGGCCCCACTCCCTGCTGACCTGCCTGCAACAGGTTGTTGACCTGCTGTGCATCTCCGATTCTGAGGCCACCCGCGCGCTGCGATACTACAAGTGGGACCTCACAAAGCTGCAGGTAAACCTCGTGTAAATGCTGCTGGTTTTGCTGCCAGCTTTGGCGGGTTGGTGGGGGAGTTTGAGGGGCATGGGTGCTTTGGGTGCTGCGCCCATTCACGAATGGTACCTTACAAAGCTGCAGGCAAGCTTACTGGCAAGGCTGCCGTTCTGCGTTTAGCCTTGGTGGGTTGCCGGGAGACGTTTGAGAGGCATGTGGAGTACGGGTGCTGTGGTACTACATATGACACCTCACAAAGCTGCAGGCATGGGTGGGCTTGTTGGTCAGCAGAGGTGGCCGGTCGCTCCATGCTAGATTCATTGATTCAAATGTGCCCAGGGCATGTAGCGCTACGCTGCTGGTGCGGGTCTTTGCTGCACAGCCGTGTGTGTGCGAGGCTGCGTTTCTTGGGCCGCTGCTTCACCCACTCGCCGCGCCTGATCCCGCTCCCTACCTCCTCGCCCACCGACTCATGTGCACCTCGTTCGGCCACCCTGCGTCTGTCCCCTGCAGGAGGATTGGTTCACAGACCCTGACGCTGTGCAGAGGAAGGTGGGGCTGGTGGGGGAGCAGCCGTCAACCAGCAGGAAGGAGGTGAGCGGGGGAAGGGGGGCAGTGTGGTGTATGTGTTAGTGTGAGTGTATGTGTGTCTGTGCGTGCAGTTGAGAGGGCCAGCCGGGTGTGGAACTGGAGGGGGCAGGGCAAGGGGAGAGCAGGGCAGCGGCTGCTGGGTGCTGGGTGCTGGTCGGCAGGCGTCACTGGGTGCAGTTGTGGGCGTGCGGGGGCGTACATCCCGGGGTGGGCAGAGCACAGGTGAACCAGGATGCAGAGATTGTGGCAGGGGTGGGCAGAGAACAGAGCACTCAACCTGCTTGCTACGCCTCGCTCTTTTCGCTCGTTACACGCACACATGCCCCCACCTGCAAACATGCCCTATGCCTCCCACCCACCTGGCCGTAAGCACTCCCCTCCCACACCTCCCCTCCCACAGGAGACCTGCAAGATCTGCTTCGACTCCTACCCGGTGGCCGACATGGCCTCCGCGCGCTGCAAGCACTACTACTGCAAGGTGGGGCTTGGGCAAGGAGGTTTTGCTATTTCTCTAGATGGCTCGCTCTTTTGTATTGTTCATGTAGCATGCTGCACGTGCTCCTGCTGCAACTGTGCAGCTGAAACAAGAGAGGGGCACCTTGGCCGCCGCTGGTGTCCCTCCGGCCCTGCAGGACTGCTGACGGGGCTGTACAGCTGTGTGTGTTCTAGGCCTGCCCCCCCTGACGAACTCGGCTTGCACCCACCTGCACTTGCCGACCGCCTTTTCTGTTTGGATGCCCACACCTGTTCTGCCCGCCGGCTTGTGCCTCCACCCCTGCAGGACTGCTGGCGGGGCTACATCCACACAGCGGTCGACTCGGGGCCTTCCTGCCTGGACCTGCGCTGCCCAGACCCAGGTGACTCAACCAATCAAATGAAACCGATTGCATTTAGATTCTCCCGGGAGCCAGCAGCTTCTGTTCGCCTGAATTCCTGCCTCCGGTGCCGTTCTTGCCTGCCCACCATCCTGCCCACCTGCCGCCGCCCTGAAAGGCTTGCTTCCTGTTGCTGTGTTGCTGTCCGGGCTGTCTGGGCTTGCTGGCTTGTCCCCTTGCAATGTTTTGTCAACCCTGGGGCCAAGCTGCTCCTCCGGCCCCATGCCTCTTCTTGATCCTTTGCCCTGCAACACAACTCGACGCCCCATGTTGGTGCAGAGTGCAAGGCGGCAGTGCCCCGCACCGTCATCCTGGCAACGGCGGACACGCAGCACAAGCAGCGGTGGGTGTGCCAACCCACAGACCCTGTTGCCTGCTCTTGGCTGTGCCCCGCGCCTGCCATTTTGCCTTATCGCAGCAACGCTCTCTCGCGCTCTCTGAGCCGTGGGTGCTGCTTGCTCGGCTCATTGGCGCCGCCTGCCTGCCTCCCTGACCCTGCCCATGCCTGCCCGCACCTGCCAGCCTTCCCTGCATGCGCACCTACCCAACTCACACCTTCCGCACCCCCACACGCATGCCCACACCCCTTACCCACCCCACATCTTGCCTTCCCTCCCTCTGGTCTACCTTCCTGCCTCTCGCCATCCACCCCGCTCACGCCTATCCTGGTGTACCGCCCTCACTTTATTTCCAGTCTTAGCTGTTTCCGCCCGTGTTGTTGTCTGCTTTCAGGTACGAGGAGTTTGCTGTGAACTCGTTTGTGGACGACCAGCGGCAGATTGTGTGGTGCCCCGCTCCGGGTAAGCGTCCATGCAAAACGGAGGGTGTGTTTGGAAAGCTGTACTGCCTGGCGCTGGCAATGTGTGGGCAGCCAGGGCAGTCAGCTTGTAGTGTTTGCATGCGGACCACACGAAGCGCTGAGCACGGCAAGGCAGGGGTATGTGGAGTGCCGGGGTGGTGCTGCCTGACCCCAGCCTTCCTGCAGCACACCCTCACCCTGCCCCCCCACCCCTCCCGCAGACTGCCAGCATGCGGTGCTGAGCCTGACTGACCGCCTGGGTGTGGCTCAGGACGTCTTCTGCCGCTGCGGCTCCTCCTTCTGCTTCAACTGCAAGGAGGAGGCGCACCGGCCCGTGGACTGCGAGACCGTGCGGCAGTGGATGGTAAGCACAGCACTTCCATTGAACTTCTGGGTGTGCTTGTGTTTTGTGGAAGGGGTGATACAGGGTGTACTGGGACCGTTTGGCAGTGGATCGTGAGCCCCAGCCATCTTTTTGTTTTAAGTTTCTGCTTGTGCTGGTGAAGGGCGGACTGAGAGCCCAGCAAGCATTCGAGTCGAGGATGACACTGGCCCTGACTCCCAGCTAATCTGTCCCCAGCCACCTTCCTGGGGCACCTCACTGCCTGCCCTGCCTGGCTGGCGGCTGGCCCGTCACAACAACCGGCTCTGCACGTCACTGTTTAACACCGGCACCCTCCCACCGCCTGCAGATCAAGAACAGCGCGGAGAGCGAGAACCTGAACTGGATCCTGGCAAACACCAAGCCCTGCCCCAAGTGCACGTGAGCCACCTTCAAATAGCTGCGGGCGTGGGTGGAGCAGCGGGCCTAGAAGAGCCAGGAGTGCGTGCACATCACAGCACACTCCCTGCACGTCCCTGCCCCTACCAACCCCGGCTCTTCACCGTCCGCTGTGCCTCACTGGTCCCTTAGACTGGCAGGGGGCCCATTGCGAAGAGCCAGGGTTGCAGCCCTTGCAATATACTCCCTGTAACGTCTCCGCCCCTGCCACATCTCACCTCCCTGCCCTCCTCTGCCTCCCTTCCTTTCCCTTCCTCTCTGGCAGGCGGCCCATCGAGAAGAACCAGGGGTGCATGCACATGACGTGCTCCCAGTGCCGCCACGAGTTCTGCTGGCTGTGCCAGGGCCCCTGGGCAGAGCACGGGGAGCGCACCGGCGGCTTCTACAACTGCAACAGGTGGGCCCGGCCAGCCAACAGCAACGGTCGTCTGGGGGCCAGAAAGAAAGCAGCACAGGCGCTGGCACCTGGGCTAGTGGACCCGCCAGTGCGCGCATCCCTGAAGCCGGGCTGGCCGGCGGGCCGTTGTATAGAATGCCGGGATGGACAAGCAGCAGCAGGAGCGACGCACTTTCTATGTATGCATGTCCTCCTGATGACTTCTTTCTTTTACAAATGCAGGTTCAAGAAGGCGGTGGAGAAGGGCGAGATTGACGAGCAGGAGCAGAAGTGTGCACATTCCAGGGATACATGTCGTCTTCAATCTGTGTTTCTATGCTAACATTTGCAGGTTCAAGAAGGCGGTGGAGAAGGGCGAGATTGATGAGCAGGAGCAGAAGCGGCAGCATGCGCGGCAGTCGCTGGAGCGGTACATGCACTACTGGCAGCGCTGGGCGGAGAACGATTCGTCACGCAAAAAGGTGTGGCGGCGTGGCGCAGATGCGGGGTGGCTGGGTGTGGAAGCTGGATTCGTTTGCCTGACTGTTGCCTGACCAGATAACATTGTCATTGCCAATGAACCAAGCACAAGCAGATATGTGTGTTGGTGGGCGGGGCAGTCTGGCGGGTAGGCGGTCAGAGAGCAGGGTGCGAGGGAGTGGGAGTGCCGGTGTAGCGATTACGTTGGGCTTGGCTGCCTCTCCAACTTGGCATCCTGCACCCCCCGCTGCTGCCATGGCACCCCAACCAACACGCACCAGCCTTCCATCCACTGTTTTGCCGCCCCGCCACGCCCTCCCGCCCCGTTTCTGCAGGCTCTGAAGCAGGTCGAGAAGTTCCGTGGTGAGCAGCAGGAGGTTCTGAGCGAGCGTACCGCCACGCCCACCAGCCAGCTCAAGTTCATTGTGGATGCCTGGATGCAGGTGAGGGCGGCGTTGTTTCGTGATAATTTGGTTGTGGTGGGTGGGTTGTGGTGAGTGGGTGGGTGGATGAGTGTGTTGGATGGTTGGTGGTCCAGGGGGTAGGGTTTGGATGGTGTCTTTTTACTTCCTCAAGGCCTGGTCAGAGGGCGAGGGCTGCTGCCAGCTCAAGTTCATCGTGGATGCCTGGATGCAGGTGAGGGTGGGGCTGCGTCTGATGGTGGTGTGGGTGGCTGAATGGGTGTGTGGGGGTCAGGGGGGTGGGCTTGGAGGACGGTCTTCCTAGCAACACACGTGGTGGTCGGGATGGGTGATGTGACCCGAGGGTGAGGGAGGCTGCCAGCTCAGACGCGTAGATGCTGCTGCTGCTTCTGCTGCTGCTGATGGTGTGGTGGTGGGAGCAGTGACGTTGGGAGGGTGAAACCTTTCGTGCAGGCAGATGGGAGGTGGGGGGGCGTACATGGTTGGTGAGCCAGCCTGCTTTGCGTTCTGCTCAACCCAGCCCCTCCTCCTTCCTCACATCTCAAATCCTAAGAAACAAAAAGTCCCGTTTTGCATGCTTGCACCACGCACGCGGATTTCTCACATCTCCCCCGTCTTTGCCCCGGGAAACAGCCCCGCCGCACCCGCAATTGAACCCCCGTCGTGCCCCTCTTGCCTGCCTCCTCACAGGTGGTCCACTGCCGCCGCATCCTGAAGTGGACCTACGCTACCGCATTCTACACCTTTGAGGTAGCTGTCCGGCAGCTGTACTGCTGCCTGCTTGGATTCTTCTTACAGCAATCCACCCGGCCCGCACGTTCTCTGCCGATCCCGCCCGCCCGTTTGCCCTGCAAAATGCCATGCTGTGCCGCCCGCTGCATGCACCCTGCCACCTGCCACCTGGCCCCGCCCTGCCCCTATTCGCAACCTCCTGCTTTGCCCCTCAATTTGCACCGTCCCTCCCCTGCCCGGCCCTGCTGCAGGAGTCTGTGGGTGCCTCCAAGGAGCAGAGAGACCGCATGGCGCAGCACCAAGAGTTCTTTGAGTTCAACCAGGTGCGGATTTGTTTCGACAGAGGACACGGCACGGGCTGTGTTGGGACAGGGCAAGGGTTGGTTGATGATATAAGCAGTCTAACAATATGAAAGAAACACCTGGTACTTTCGAGTTCAACCAGGTGTGGGTTGGCGATGTGTGCGTGTGTGGTTGACTATGGAAGAGTGGGAAGTCACAAGGGCCAAGGCAGAGGGGGTGAGGGGGGCAGCACCACGAGTTGTGCGAGTTGAGTTTTGTGGCTGCCACAAGGCTGGACAAGTGGCAGGGTTGTGGTGCCACCCGCCCCCTCGCCACACTTTGCCACCGCGCCCTGGGCCCCGCTGTCCTCTTCTCATGCTGACACGCCTCTTGCCACATCCGCCGCAATCTCTATTCCACGTCTGTCCCAACCCCGTGCCTCTTCCTCTCCCTGCCCCCACACCGTGCCTCTTCCTCTCCTGCAGGGCCAGGCGGAGCACTACCTAGAGAAGCTGCACCACAAGGTGGAAAAGGACCTCTCAAAGTTCCTGAAGCCGCGGCAGGTGCCCGAGGGGCCAGAGGGCGGCGAGGCAGGGGCCGGCGGCAGCGGCGGCGGCGGCGGTGAGGCAGGCGGCAGCGGCAGCGGCGGGGGCGGCGGCGAGCAGCAGGCGACCTGGAACATGTTTAGGTGGGTGCTGGTGGCGTGGTGGTTGGGATGACTGGTGGTATGTGCAGTAAGCTGGTTGGGCTCTATAGGGTTGCCCGGCACGCCTGACGTAAGCGGCTGGCCCTGGGTGGGCGGGCAGGATGTGCAGCAAAGCCAACGATTGGCGCCTGCCCTGGGTCCCTTCCCATTGCCTGCCGCTTACCTGCACAGAGTTGTTCTGAGTTACTGGCGGCAAACGCGGTTCTTTGCTCCCCCGCACATTACCGCCTCTCTGTCCTCCTCCTCCCCACCTCCTCTGCTTCCTGCATTCAAGTGCACAGCTGGTTGCTGGCCTCCCTTCCCTCCTCTGTGACCCTGCCGCCCTCATTACGGTACCAACACCACGCAGTCCCACAGCGGATGTCGCCTGTGTCCCCTTGAAGCAACTCTTGCATTCCACACTCACCTTGCCAACTAGCTGTGTGTGCTGCCGCTGACACTGGCTGCAGGGAGCAGCTGATTGGGCTGACAGATGTCACGCGCAGCCACTTTGAGAAGCTGGTGAACGAGTTTGAAAAGGGGCTGGACGCGGCGCTTGCCGAGTATGACGGTGAGCAGCCTGTGTACAGCTCCAGCGTCTGGGCTATGGGTCACCGTGGTTTCATGCAGATGGGGGGGCCGGACCGNGGGGGGGGATGGTGCAGGCACAGGGGCCTCGTGCGTGGTGTCCTACTATCGCAGGGGAGCTGGTTGAGGCTTTCAGAAACGGATGCTCAAAGCGAGCGCGCTCGGCATTGATTTCCTCGCTGCCGTTCCGTGTCAAACCACCCACCCGTTTTCGCTTGCCACTGACGCCCCTCGTGCCACCGCTGCTCCCACCTGCCCCTGCCCGCAGCTTCCACAGAAAAGGCTCCATGGAAGAGGCGGGGACGACCGCCCCTTCCTCATTTCCCACTGACACCCTGCTGCTGTCACCCCCCCGCCCCCTGCAGCCCCCATGGAGGAGGCGGGCACCAGCGCAGCAGCAGAGGCGGCGGCAGCAGCAGCGGCAGCCGCCGCCAAGGCAGCAGGCAAGGCGGCGGCAGCAGCCCCCGCCGTCAGCCGCCGCATGACCCGCTCCAGCAAGCGGCGCCAGGGCAGCCAAGAGGAGGAAGGGGAGGCAGCGGCGGTAGAGGAGGCGGCAGGCTTCTGGCAGTGCCGGTGAGGATGCAAGGGGGTGGGGTGGGGTGGGCAAGGTGCCAACAAGGGGGCGGGCAGGCACGGGGTGGTGCAGAGGCAGTGGCAGAAGAAGCGGGCAAGGGGCGGGCTCTGGATTAGGCCCGTGATGTGGCGCAGGGGAAGGGGGTGCCTCAGGAGTCACAGAGTGGCGGCGCTCATGCACTGCCCGGCCCCTGTGCAGGCGTCGCCCCGCTCCCATCATTGCTGCGTCTCTGTTTGCACTGTTGTCACATATGCCTTCCCGCCCTGCCAGCCCCTCCCTCTCACAAGCCGCCCCGCCTGCCCCCCTCCCTGCCATTCACAGGCACTGCACATACGCGCATGACGACATGGAGGCCACGGCGTGCGAGGTATGTGGGCAGCCGCGGCGCGGCCCGCCACGATGAGCCCGCTGAGCTGCCCGTTGGGCTCCCCGGCGCTGCGCTGCCAGCTGGCAGCGCTCGCTGTGCAGCCAGCCAGGCCTGCCAGCCCGGAATTTGATGTTTGGGGACCCAAGCGTCCAGCCAGCCAGCTAGCCAGCAGCAGGGGAGTCTCTCCCGGCTTGCCGAGCCTGCCTGCTGCAGCGGCTGCAGGGCGGTGGCATGGCTGCCTTTGCTGCGGCGCCTGCCTGCCTGCCCCCCCTGCTGCACTGTACCTGTTCCACGTGTACATTTCATGACGTGTCTGCTCCTTGTAACTCTACCTGCGTCAGAGGCAGGCGTTGTGGCAGTGGAACAGCGGGGTGGGGTGTAAGGTAGGGATAGCGCACTGTGCCTGTGACTCTGTGTGGTGCCAGTTGTTGACAGTGTAGATGCCCGCAAATGTGCCGCCTTTTGCTGCACCGCGTCACATTCCTCTGTGTTACCAAATATCGCATCGTGCTGAAACTCAGTGCGAACACCCGGGCAGGAAGGCCACAGCTGGCTGAACAGTGGAGACTGGCAGCGCAGTGCAGTGCAGGGGAGGCCGCCTGGCGCAGTGCAACGCACTGCAACACAATGCAACACTGGCGTGGCTGACGGCACCCAGTGCTGCTGCCTGGTGCCACACCCAAACCCGGCCCCAGCACCCGAACGTTCTGCCAGGAACCCCACTCGGATCGGGGGCCCATTCCGTGAGGAACGGGTCCGGCCCCATGCCAATTTAGCTCGCTTTTGCGGTCTCGTGGGATTCAGCAACGTCTTACAAACATAACTAGTCAGGTCGAGGCCAAGACCTAGTCGGCTGGCACTTGCGTGCTGGCATGACATAGCGCATTACAACATCTCTGCAGGTTTAACTTATCATCCCATATATATAATCCATAGTGCTCCTGTGGTGGCTGCAACCTACTGCTAGGTGCTAGCTCTGGCTAAGCGGCTGGTGTGTAGCACAGCGTCTGCATCTTGTAATCGTCGGTGGTGCCGGTCACAATCTGGATTTTAGTGTCGCTCACACCCAGGTATTTCCAGCTCCTGCAACAGGCGAAAGAAAAGGAAAGAGTACTCCATGGGCGTGGGTTGATGAGGCGAGCTGGGTATCTGCTTTCTTCGAAGTACCTTGCAGGGGCGGGGAGGGGGGGAAGGGGCTCTCTGCCGTTCTCTACTCTCGTGTTACAGCTCCCACAGCGCGTGCCTATTCATGTTCTGCTCTCACAGCTGCACCGCCACTTAATTTGACACTCCAGCAGGAGGTCAGCCCCGTTTACCCCACACACCCACCTGGCAGGAAAGTAGCAGGCGGAGGACAGAATCCAACCCATAGCATACTCGGTCATCTGCAGGCAGGGAGGCAGGCGGGCTGTTGTTGTGCCAACTAGCTAGGGATGTCCTGAATGAGCACGATCAAGGACACGGCGGATGGGCAGGCAGCCAATAGGGCAGCATACAAAACAGGAGGGCAACAGATTCCTGAACACCAGGTAGGCAGCCAACACAGAACATGCAGCCGCGCCGCAGCAGCAGTGGGGCGCACCACTCCATAGTACTCGTCCAGGTTGCTGTAGGCATTGAAGACGCGGCATGCATTTGGGGAGCCCAGTGCAGGTGCCTTGCCCAGGGTGGAGCAGTCGGTGGTGCTCTCCCAGGTGAGCAACGCGGCTGGCTGGGTCACGCACACGCACTGGCAGGAGGGCAGGGGCAGCGGGGAAGGGGCATTGGAGGGTGGGTGGGTGCCTCAGTGAGTGGGTGGGTGGGTGGTGCGTGCGAGGTTGGGTGCTGCGTGTGAGGTCGGGTGTGAGGGGGATGGGGCAGGGGGATGGAGGGCCCCAGCAGTTCAAACATGGCGATGCAGTGGAGACACGTGCTCGTTTTCGAATCCGACGTACGCACTGCTTAAGGCAGACACATGATGCTAGGCAGAGCTCGGACTACAGCAATCTATCAATGTTAGATCAAGGGCTGCACAGGCCTGGCATGTCATGGCGGCAGTGTCACCTCACACATGCACCATCGCACCCACCCCACCCCACACGCAATCAACCACCAACTCACACAGCAGCCCACCTGGTAATCAGACGCGCCGCTGGGTCGTTCCCAGTCGTACGAATCGCCGGAGCTGTCAGTAAACTCGCAAAAGTCGGAGGCGGCGTTCTTGGTGCCTGGCAGAGCAGGAAAACAACCGTGCATGGGAAAGTGCATGGTAAATGGCACTTGGGATGCCTGGCACGTGTGTAGTAGTGCATTCGAGCTATTGAAGATCCGGTTCACCAGGGCACGAAGAGAGGGAGTGGCATGGCAAATTGTGAAGGTTTGTGGCGCCCTGAATGCTGTGCCAAGAGGCCCATGCGAGCAGGCACACGTGGCGCGTCAGTGACTGCAGCGAGCGGCTGGGCAGACCACGCCGTGCCCAGCGCAAGGGAGCTCTATTACATTGACAGAGGATGTGTCTGTGAAGCACGGCATCTGGCACTACCGATGTGCACATTGCAGATATGCACTCCAAAGCATGTGGCAGCACGCTTCATTGCAGCAGAGCACGCACCGTAGTAGGTCACGCCGTTGTGTGTAACATGGCACAATGCGTTGCCCTCAGCCCCGCCATTCGGGGAGGCGTAGCCCTGGGCAGAACATGTGGAGGGGCAGTCGTTTGCCACCGGGGGCAGCAGCACTGCACAGTCGTGGGAGTGGGTTGGGCGGGGCAAGGCGGGGCATGATCGGCGGATGTGATGGTGGGCAGGCAAGCACGCACGCAGCGTTTTGTTGGCAGGTGGTGGGCAGGGAGGCAGGCAGGCAGGCAGGCTTGTAACAGCGCATTGGCAGCGGGTTGGCCCGGGGTCAGGCGAGGGCAAACGTTGGGGCAGGGCTGGCATGTGGGCCGGTGTGTGGCTAGAACCTGCTGGCAACACATCTGTACAGGCCTATCCCCCCTGAATACAACTACCACCACAAACGGAGTGCTAGAGGTCTGGAATGGCGGTGCTCCAATCACTCACCGAAGGTGGCGTTACTGTCCGCTGTTATGTTTTTGCCGGTATCGTTCAGCTGGGTCGCATATGTCAGCCCTTTGAACTTGCTGTCGCTCCGCACCCCTGCGTGGCACAGGCAGCACAACGGCTCTGCTCAATCGTTGCCCACCAATGATGATGTTTGCATACATGCAAAGCAAACATCTGGTTCGGACCACTGCCCGTGCAAGGCTGCAGCCCGGCCGGCTCACACGCTCACGCATGTATGCATCTTCCAAACAAACTTCGTTCACCAGTCCACCTACTTGCCTTCTTTCGACCCGCCCACCCAGAAGAAGAAGGAGATAGCAGCCCAAGGGTGTAAGTTTGAGGAAACCGACAGAAACTAAAGCCAAAGGCACCAGTCAGGTACCCACCCACC
>JTEE01000080.1:347837-425960 GCA_002896455.3 Chlorella sp. ArM0029B | reverse complement strand
GCAGGGGGGCAGGCAGGCAGGCAGGGGGCAGGCAGGCAGGCAGGCAAACAGGCAGGCAGGCAGGCGGGCGGGCAGCGAGGAGGTTTGTGGTGCCAGGCAGGATGCCGCTAGTTGCAACTCCCGCAGCTATGCCAGTAGCCTGCATCCCACATACAGGTTCCATGCTCTTCCCCGGCATGGTCTATCCGTTGCAATGAAATGTCCAATCATGGGACCTGAGGCCAACTAATCACGTGCCCAGGCACTCACGGTGGTCATCCAGTAGCAGGGCCACTGGGTGCCGCTGCTGCCGCTCCAACTGGACCAGCGCAGCAGCCGCACCAGTGCCGCCTAGGTGCGCCGCCCCTGCCTGCCGCAGCTGCTCCTCACGCTGCTCCTCCTCCTGCACCTCGTGCTGCTGCATGGCGGCCGCTGCCACTGCTGCTGCGGGGGCCAGCAGGCCGCCCATCCCCAGGAAATCGGAAAAGTACGCGCTGCCTGCAACCCTGGGGTTGGCAGTGCTTCCCGCAGGCGGCGCCTCTGCACCCAGCACAATGTCGCTGCACACAGCTGGGCTGGGGAAATGGGGGCCTCTCCACCGGTTCCTGTCTGGGTCGTAAGTGAGGGCCAGTGGCTCGGCTCCAGCCTGTGCTGCAGCTGGCACAGGTTCCATCCACACCAGCCACTCAATGCCCTGCACGGCAGCAAGAAGTGGGACAAGGCGGGAATCAGGTAAGGCAACAAAGGGCAGCAGCGAGGGGCTGTCTGGTGGGGAGATCGGGGCAAAAGGAACGCACATACTGGTAGTAAGAGAGGGGGCGTGGGACTGCTGGCGAAGGCCTTACAGCACTCAAGGGTCAATGCTGTCCCCCCAAGGGGTGAGTGTGCAGCCCTCTGCGGCTCCATAGAACTACTTTGTTGAACCCAGACCTGTTCCGAACCTCCATCTCCACACCCAAGGCCAGGCTGGCACAGTCAGCCAGCGCCCGCACAGCGAAAAGTCGTTTTCTTTGCTACAAACTTCATTGTGATACACTCACCCCCCACCCCGTCCCGTGATTCCTTTGCTGGCTCCCCCGGGACTTGAAACATGATGGTGTTGTTTGATTTGTTCTGCTGACTACTGGGGATACAGGTCACTCTGTTACCAAGCAGCCAGCCAATGCCAGAATTGGCCGCTGCCCCCACTGTAGTTCAAGGCAGCCCTCTCACTTGCCTGTGCAAAGCCCACAAAAGCGGTGTAGTCGTGGTCGATTGCGCAGCGTGGCAGGTCTTTGCAAGAACCCTCCACCATCCGCCACGTGGGGCTTGGGCTGCTGTCGTCTGCCGCAGAGGCCAGAGGCTCTACCACCCACACCTGCATTCGGTGGCCATCAAACTGTCAAGGTCCGGCTCCTGCTGTCACATAAGCACAATTCCTGTGCTGCGGGGGGTGTTCGGGGCCGAACTACATCGGAGCAGCACCACTTGACTGCCACCCACACTTGACCCCCAGACTACCACCCCCAGACTACCACAGACTAGACTGCCACCCACAGCGTGCAGCTTGTACCACTCACTTGCAGCTGCTGCTCCTTGCTGTCGGGGTCCGCCTCTACCCCGGGCAGGGCATCTCCTGGCCGGGTGAGGTGCAAGCCAAACAGCTGGGTGCATGGTGGGAGGGTGGGGGGGGAGAGGTGGGAGGGAGGGAGAGGTGGGAGGTTGGGATCGCGGTTCTTGAAGGGGGAGCGGCGGGKGGGGCACAACATACATCCACACTACAGTGGGCAGTGCAATTAGAGGCAGTACAGCTGGCATCCAACGGCGTGATCCGCTGCCAAGAGGGCCCTCCCCGCCCTACCTTGCCGCCGTGGGCACGCATTGCCAGCGGGAAGCTGCTGCCCGGCAGCCAGCGTATGTCGGGCAGCGGCAGCCAGGTTCGGTCCTCCAGCCTCAGGGCGTGCACCTTGTCTTCGTCATCCATCAAGTATAGCACCCCCGCAGCGCTGTCCATGGCAAATGACGCGCCCATGAAGCTATCGGGCCCCTGCCCTGCTGGCAGTTTGGGATGGGCCGGGGGTTTGGGATGGATCAGGTGGCGAGTGAGATGTTGGGGGTGGACGGGAAGGTGAGCAGGCATGCGGGGCTGGGCTGGCAGGGAAAGCAGGGGTTGGCAGTTGCATGGATAGGCAGCCTCAGCCTCCCCAGGCAAGCGATTGCAGGCAAGCCGGCTGGGAGCACCCATGCATATGCACACACACACACCTATACATATGTGCACCCACCCGGTGCCTTCTTGAAACTCACCCAAGGTGTCTTGCAGATCTCCCGGCCCGCCGGCGACGGTGGGTGGGCGCATTGCTGACAGCAGCCCCGAAAAGAGGCCTGCCGCCCCCGGGCCCGTCTCCAGCACATACATGAACCCGTCGTGCAGCACAGCTGCATCTAGAGAGAACACGTGCCAGGGCGGGCCGGCACGGGAGGCCCCCGCCCGCAGCCCGCGCGCGCTCATCTCCAAATGGGTGGCTTTGGCCTCCCACACTAGCTCCCCCTGACCGGCCTGCAGGGTGATCAGGAAGGTGGGCTGCCCGCACAGCCCTCCCGCCAGCGCCCGCTGCGGGTCGGGTGGGTCAAACTGGTCCTCGGGGCCAGGTGGCAGGGGAGGTGCCAGGTCATCCAGGTGAGCCCAGCGCCAGGACAGCTGTCCCCGCAGGCGGGCTGCCAGCGCCTCAATGTCGAACAGCTGGGCGGCTGGGCCGGAGAAGAGTATGCGCAGCAGGGGCAGCGGGTCGCCGGCAATCATGCCGGGCTGTGGGCACCGGGCGCCTGCAGTACGGTGTGGTGGTGAGAGAGAGGGAGTAGTTGAGCTCCTTCGGAGCACGATGGGAATGTGCGGAGGCAGAAAGGGACAGCAGCCTGCAGCAGCAGCTGAGTGAAGTAAGCGAGGCAGGAGGTGGCGGCGGCGGCGGGAGGCAAGCACAGGCGGCGACATTGGCGGCGGCGCCCAAAGATCACAGAATGGATCAGGTCACGCAGGTGGCAACGCTAGTACGCGCTCACTGTTCTTTCCGCGCGCCGGCTGCCCAAAGCTCGCCTGGCGCTCCGCTGCAATCGCTGGTTGAGGACTGAGGTGCTTGAGATGTTGATGTGTCGAAACGCAACGGTCAGTCGATTGCAGTCCGCCGCAGAGAGTGCGCGTGGAGACCCACCCGCTGTGCTGCCGTCGCTGAGCTGCCGCGGCTGCCAGCCACATAGAGGGAGCCATTTAAGAGCATTAATTCAGTCTACCAAGCTGAACATTCCAGGGCCGAATTTATGTTCGGAAGAGCAGTGCGCAGCAATCACTCGGTGCAGGCAGTGTTGGTGCCTGCTTCACGGGAGCTGTTGCGTCTGTGCAGCCGGCGCATGCCGCCGCCGGCAACACCTGCGTCTGTAGTGGCAAATATTTTACTGCCGGTGCAGTGGGCTGAGCAGGGTTTGATGAGTGTACACCTGCAGCCAGGCATCTGTGTCAACTGCTGGCCAGCCTCCACCCAGCCTGCCAGGCGCCTGCCAGGTGCTGCCAGCTGCTGACCGCACCCTCGGTTACACCGACTGACGTCAGTCGGCTATGCACATACACGTTGACGCAGCCTGCAATTGAACCTCCAATGCATGGGGCGGGGTACCTATAGCACTTCCTCTGCTCGGAGGCTGGAGCCACACCGGCTTGACGTCGGCAGTTGAGGCTTGCTAGAGCGCTCTGCCTGATGGCGCCAGCTTAAGGCCGGAGACAGTGGAGGCCGGCATAACAGTGAGCTGTTCAGGCCTGGTCGAAGCTGCAAAGAATATACTTCATTGAAATCTGAGTTCAGAACTTCAGAACATCTCTTCTGCCTTGGGCTCGTGGTGTCCACCTGACGTACTGCTGATGTACAAGTGCATATGTTGAGCCTCAGCAAAACAGGACGCCCTCCTTACAATTCGCCTGAATTCAGCGGCAACACCGCAAAATCCAGGGCGCAGAGCGGACACAACTGAAGCAGACTCAAAGCACCCGCCGCGAGGAGCAACCCCAAGGCTTTGCAGTCCCCCCAATTCGGCGTTGATTCCACGGCAAGCTGGAAAGCGCCGGCCATCCGCCGGCCGCCAGCTCCTGCGCGCCCCCGCCGCCCCGCTGCCGTTTGAATTCTTGCGGCGGGCCGCGACCGCCTTTGCTCTTGCCTGACCACCACCTTATTGCAACTTGGCACCCAAAACTGAGCTGATGGCAAACTATGCAACCATTGTAATGCCACACAAGACTGTTCAAACTCTGAGAAAGCTGCCACGCTGCTTCATCCGCCGATGCCGTGCCGCCCGCACGCTCCGCCAGCCCCCGTTTGTGCTGACAGCCCTCCTCCCCCTCCTTCACTCTGCAGCCCCCTGTCCGGCCAGCCGCCCGCCAGCCAATCACCCCTTGCGACCATTCCCCCAGACAGACGATCCACCATGCCAGTCATCCATCAGCCCGGCAGCCTCCCGGGGACCGAGCACCTGCAGCGGCGGCTGGACCGCGCCACCTCTGTGCCACCGGGTGAAAGGGCCGCTGATGTGGCGGCATTTGTGGAGGCCTGCCAGCTCATGTCCGAGGCAGTGCAGCTGCTACCTCACGATTCGACAGGGCCGGGACATTTCCAGCAAGCAGTGCAAGGCATGCCGGCGGGGTACCGCCGCAGCGTGCTGCTAGGGTTTGTGCGGGCCGCCCGTGCCGACGCGATCAGCGCGCCGATGCACCCGCCTACCAAGCCGGAAGCTGCCCGGCACCTGGAGGTGTATAGCATGTTCCTGCAGCCAGAAGCCGTGGACCCTGCCAACAACAAGGCGTTTGCAGTGGGATGCGATGGGGAGATGACACGCGTGCCGATGCCGGACCTGCCCCATGGCGGCTGGCAGCTGGCGGCAGACGTGCTGCGGGGTGCGCCTGCCCACCTTGATGGACTGCCTGCCGACTGCCTGCCTGCTGGTTGCCTGCCCGCCTGCCTGCTGATAGCCTGCCTACGCCCTGGTTGTATGTCTGCCAGCGGATTGCCTGCTGGCAGCCCTGCATGCCTGCCTGCCTGCCTGCCGCATGGCCCTCTGGCGGCCTGCCTGCCTTGCCTGCCCTGCCTGCCCGCCTGGCCGTCCACCTCCCGTGTGTGTGTGCACACCACCACGGCCCCTTCTCTGGTCCCTTCTTCCTAGCCAGCTCTCGAAGCAGACCATCCGCTCCCCCCCTCCCAATCAAACTCACCCCTCCTTCTTGCAGTCTACGCTGAGGCAGCAGCCATCACACGGGCTCCATGTCTTGACCGCAAGTTCTGGCTGCTGCAGCGCCTGCTGCAGTGCTTCCAGCTGAACGCCCGCCTGTCAGCAACCGACGTCTCTCGGCGGCTCGATGCGCAGCTGGCGGAACTTGCAGCGGGCGAGTCGGAAGGACAGGGCGACGGAAGCAGCAGCGGCGAGGCCAGCAGCGGAGGGGCCAGCAGCTGCGGCGGTGGCAGCAACGGCCCGCTGCTCACGGCAGCGCTGCTGCAGCGGTCTCTATGCTGCCGCATCAACTGCCTCGCAGCCGATCTGACCTGCACGATGCCGGCGGGCACGCTGTGCGGCCAGGAGCGGAGGGCGTTGCTGGAGGCGGTGGTGTGCGCTGGCGCCACGCTGCTGCGCGTGGCACCAGATGATTGCATGGCGCTGTCCACCGCCGCCCACCTGGCGTGCGCCGAGGTTGCCCTGGCAAGCAAGATGGGCAGCACGCCTAGCAGCAAACGCACCATGCGTGTGCACCAGCTGTACCAGCGAGCCTGGCAGGTGGCCCGGGAGCAGGGCAGCGACTTGGGGATGGCCAATGCGGGCCTCAATTGGCTGGCCAACTCGGCCAACAACCCGCTGTCAGGCATGCCGGCCTCGCTCGAGGTGCTGGCAGCAGCCGTGCCGGCTGCGCTGGCCGCGCTGCGTCGCTGCAAGCTGCTGCTGCCAGACACGTGGATCGCGCCGCTGCAGGCAAGTGGGGCTACTAGCAGGCGGGGCGTTCTGGCTGGGCTGGGATTGGGCTGGACGCACACTGGAGGGGCAGTGTGCTTGATGGGTCGGGGGTGATCTGGCTGCGCAAGTGTACATGGTGGGTCGGGGGGAAACCGGGCCGTGTGCATGGGTCGGGGTGGAGACTGGGCCGTGAGGCTGTCCCATGATGCGGCGTTTGTCCTTTGGTATGCCCACGCTTCTTGGCGGGGACCCATATTGACAGGCTGCATGCGCCCCCCTGCCTCCCTCTCCACTGTGTGTGTGCAGGGTGTGGCAGAGATTGCAAAGGGGCAGCTGCTGCCGGCGCTGCACAAGCAGCTGGCTTACCACCAGCAGTTTGAATACAGCAACCAGAAGGGGCGTGTTGTCGACACGATTGCCGGCAGCGAGGACAGCGGGGGGAGCAGGTCGGCGGCACGCTCGGCGGCGGCACAGCAAGATCAGGAGCACTTGGAGGTGCTGCGTGACGTGGCCCAGTCTGGAGGCGCATCCCGGCAGGCACAGCAGAGCCTGGGCGACCCGTTCACACGCAGCACCTGCGACGGCTGCGCGCAGTACGCCATTGGGCTGCGCTTGTGCTCCGGCTGCCGGGAGGCTCGGTACTGCAGGTGAGGCGGTGCTGCGGACGAACCCTGCTGGGCAGCGCTGCAAACTAAACTGTATTGCTGGCCTACCACTTGTACATCGTCCTCCCCGGTGCCGGCCTTCAGCCTGGGTCAGCGCTGCCTCCTGTGTGTAGGGTTGTTGCTTGGACTCCTGGCAGCTGCCAACCTCCAATCAGTCTGTGTGGACAAGCAGGGAGTGTGGTAGCAGGCTGCCTGCTTGCCAAATGCTGATATATTGCTCTCCCTGCTCTGCCTGCTGCGCAGGCGGGAGTGCCAGTTGACGCACTGGAAAGCAGCGCACAAGAAGGTGTGCAAGTCACGCGCCGGCCAGTGAGCAGAAGATGTGTGGGCCGGCAGGCGAGTGGCAGGGCTAACCTGCACTCCTTTGCAGCAGAAATTGAGGGCTCTGCGGCATGGGGCACAAAGAGAGCAAGTCTCGTTGCATGCTTCCTCACACCCACGCACAGCCCCACCTCACTGCAGTCAGAACCCTAAGTAAATCCTTCTCTCATGATGTATCTGTCTTTAGACAGCCTCTGTCAACTTTTCTCATTGGTGCGTTGCTACACAAAGTAGTTGACTACAGAATCAAAGCAGTCGACTACAGAATCAAAGCCTCCCGCATACATCCAGCCTTACAACAACACTTGCCGTGTTCTGCTCTTCATGATGTGGACAGGTGTTATTATGAAAGCACACGCAATCAGAGCAGGGCAGGGCCTCGGGGGTATGCAGGCAGAACAAGGAGCGGCCCCAGTGTGTTGCTCAATCACCCGGCATCACCCCCTGCCAGCAGTGCCGGTGCTTGAGCCCTTGCCGGGATCCTCGGAAGCCGGCGCACCCATGCCTCCTGTACCCACAGCCGCCGGCGACACCTGCATACCGTGGTGGTGGGGTGATGGAGCCCGAGGCTGCAACGACAGTGTGACTCAACCTAAGCCCAATGCTTGTGATGCACAGTCTGGCCTGTCTGGCTTTGGGGCCCAACATCATGATATGTCCATCTCGCTGCAGAGCACACACCCTCATGCCCGCATGCCCTCCCGCCCTTCCGCAATGCACGGAACCTGCCCTCCTTCCATTTTGCCTATGCTATCCCATTTTCCTGTGTGGCTTACCTGTGCTGAGCTGTGCTGCTCCACATGCTCTGACACTGCATGCGGGTGCAAAATGAGCGCCAAGTGAGCAGTGAGGTTGGCAGACACAGCACTCAGAAAATGGCGAGGTCGCAGTACTGCCTGGACTCCTGCCTGCATACTATGGCACTACTGCGGCGGTACTGCATGACTCCTCTCATTCACCTGCCAGTGGCTTGCCTAAGAAGCCTCTCTGAAGGCCGGCAGCAGGGCGGCGCATTACACATTGGATCTGCCAGCGCCGCCACTAGCAGCTGTCATGCCACGGCTGTATCCACACACTGCCTGCCCTCGCCCTCCCCTCTTGCCTCTCTTGTCGTTTTCCCTCCAGCACCCCACGCAGCTCTCTCACTCACTTGAATAGGTGCCGCTGCCACCTGGCAGCTCACCCGCTGCCTGCCGGTCGCTCGAGTGCTCCCGCTCTGACATCCCAGCCGCCCGCCGCTCGCGTGCGCGCTCCTCCTCTGATATTCCCGGGGCGGGGTTGTAGGTGCGGTAGTATGAAATCTCCCCGGGCCCTGTGGTGACCTGCAGGTCCTCTCCTGGGCGTCCCGGCAGGCGGGCGGTGGAGGTGTCGCCCTCGGCACCAAAACCTGGGGGCCAGCAGGAAGGCAGAACAGCGGGCGGGGCGGGGGGGAGGTTTCAGAAGGATCACTTTACTTCCCTGACTGCCCAATTCCTGCCACGGACTGGTAGTGTGGCAGTAGCAAGCATGTGTTTCTAGTAGGCGCTTCTGGCCCCGTCCAAGGCACCCCGACCCGTGCAGACACCTGCAGCTGGACACCCTAGCCCGCACCGCCTCTCGTGCCTGTGTTGCTCATGGCAGCCTTGGACGTGAAAGCAGCTTACAGTTCGGCCCTTCGAACAACAACGAAGTAGTGGTGCTGATCAGGCCCGCCCCGTCATCTGAGCGGCATGGACTGGGGAGGAAAGAGGGTGGAAGATCGAGGTTGGAGAAGACTGACTGGCTGGTTGGGTTTTTAATAGTATATTGTACATGTAGTGGTGAGCTGCTTGGTGGGCTTCCAAGCGAGCCTGTGAATAAATAAATAAAAACTGCTGGATGGAAATAGTGTGCGCACACAGGTGTGGCGGACGACAAATGTCTCGCCGCCCCTGGCCGGCATTCAGACCGCTTCCCCTCCCTGCTGGCCTGTTCTGAAGTTGATAAGGCTGCGGTCAACGGCCCGCCCCGTTGGTGGCGTGCGTCAGCGCTGCCACTGCCGCGGTGCGCCACTTGTGCACAATGCCGTGCGCTGTCTGGGAGATCTGGGCGTCCCGGTGGTTCCGCAGCTGTGCCACCGCCCCTGCAATGCCTGTCGCCTCAAGAAGCGACAGGCTGACCTGCAGAAGGGGTAAGTAGGGGGACGGGGAGCGCAAGGGGAGGTGATGTGATCAGACATGGGCACGGAGAACAGGCAGGGGAAGATGGGTGGGTGCGAGCCGATGATTGCGGCAGCCAGCCAGCCACCTGTGCGGCACCCCGAGCTGAGCAGGCACGCAATGCTGTAGGCAGCTGTGGCGGCGTACCCTCAAGACGGTAGCTAGCCTACCGGCTTCCAAAAAAGTAGAGCATCCGCTATCTCTCTGCCAGAAACCGGTGACCAGCCGGAGCGCTCCCTCAGTGCGCCTGGTGGCCGCAGAGCTCCCAAGAGTGCAACCTGCTCAGTTCTCTGGAGCCCTCAGCTATTCATTGCACAGTAAACCATCTTTGATGGCATACCCAGTCGTGAGAGAAAAAGTGAGCCCTCACCTGTGCGTGCGACAGCTCCCGCAGAATGCGCAGGGCCTCAGCTGTTGGGCACCAGCGCCAGCCCCCCACGGGCACATCGTCGCCGGCCCGGGGCAGCGGCGGCGGCACGTCGCTGCCAGCGGAGAGGAGGGGAGAGGACCCGGGATCAGGGGCAGGGCAGGGCGAGTGAGCCACAGCGCATGGACACCGGGTGTGGCAGACCACGCAGCAGCAATGACAATCCCAGCCATGCACTACGGGTGTGGCAGACCACGCAGCAGCGATGACAATCCCAGCCATGCACTACGGGTGTGGCAGACCACAGCAGCGATACAGGGTGCAGCCATGCACTGCAGGTTAGCTCCAAGTAAAGGTATGTGTACACTGTGCCTGTTGGGGACAACCAGCGGGCACCCTCACCTGATGTGGCTGCTCAGCTTCTCGGCGTAGTGTGCAAACAGGTGCTGGGCGGGGGTGCTGGGCAGGTCGGCCACAAAATTCAGGAGCTGGGGGTAGGGTCCAAACACATTCTGCAAGGCGGGGAAGGGGTAGGACGGGGGAAGCGGGAAGATGACTGAGAGAAGGCAGCTTGAGGGGCAAGGGAGGGGCAAGGGAGCCTGGATAAACGGTCGGGGAGACAGCAGGGAGACAGTCGGAAACAGGGAGAGCACACGCACGGGTACCAAGGCTCAGGGGAACCCAAATACAGCCGTAGAGATGCAACAACCAAAGCAAGCTGCCAGGCAGCGCCTCCCTCTTTGCCGCCCCCCACTCACCTGCACAGATGCCGTGATGGGCTTGGTGCCTCCACCCGCCGCCGCTGCTGCCGCCGCCAACCCCATCTGTTGCCGCTGCACGCCCTCGCCTCCACTGCCCTCGCCCGCCTCCTGACCGCCGCCGCCGTGGACGCCGCTGCCTCCCTGTTCACCCTGCAGCAGCTGCGCCCTCAGCTCCTCTGGTGTGAGAACGTGCGGGGTGGGGGGCAGCTGCCAGGCGTCGCTCTCTCCGGAGCCGCCGGCCTTGTATCCCGAGGGGGAGGTGAGCAGCAGGGAGAAGGTGCGGTGGGCGCCGACGGTGCCGCCAGGCCGGATGAGGGAGGGAGGCGAGCAGATGGCCAGGGGGCAGTCGTCGCTGCCGTGCGTGGTGAGGCCGCAGGTGGCGCAGCGCAGGGAGAGCGACTTGCGGGGCAGCGAGATGCGGGTGGGCGGGGGTGGCGGCGAGTTTGACGGCCCATTGCTGGCATCAGGCTCGTCAGACGCCTCTGCCGAACCCTGCATGTCCTCTAGGCTCCAGTCGGCACCCGCCCGCAGCTGTGTGTGCTGCACCGGCCGCACCTTGCCGGCCAGAGAGGCGGCATAGCCGCTACTTGGCGCTGGCTGGCCTGCAGCGCGGGCCGCTGCTGTCCGCGCCGCCGCCGCCGCCGCGGGCCCGCCCGGTGTGGCAGCCAGGGGAGCTGGCTGGCCGCTTGGGCGCTCTTGCTGGGTGGCTGCCCGGATGCGCTCCAGAATGCGGCTGCCCAGCTCTTCCTCTCTGAGCGGCCGTGCCAGCCGCACTTGCTCCGGCTCCAGGCCGGCTGCAGCCAGGCAGGGCAGGTGCAAGTGGTGAGACAGGGCGGCCAAAGGCATGAAGCGGGCCAGGTTACCGACAGAAAACCCCAGCTGCTAAGGATTTGAGCACTGGGGGGTGTGAAGTGAGTAGCAACCAGGCAAACCGGCAGGCTGCAAAGGGACACCACGAGTGCTGGCGCTGGCCCCACCACGCGTGAGCTCACAATTGGGAGGGCGGGACAGGATGTGGGCGCACCAGGCCATCACCTCCCGAGAGTTTTCAAACGCAAAGCCGCCTGCAGGAGCGGGTGGGGGTGCAGGAGAGGGGGTCAGGGGGGCGGGCTGGGCATAGATTGGTGGGATCACGGAGTAAAATTATCCGCGACCTTACCGCGGGTGTAGAGATTCCAAGAGGACAGGCCCAGGAGAAAGAGAGGTTCGGGAAGAGGCTGGGCATGAGAGCGCGAAGGGGAGACGAAGGGACACTGGTGGTTCAGGGACCTACGCATCGTCCTTGCACACTACCCACCACACACTACTAGCTCCTCCTCAACACAGAAAGTTACAGCTGCCCCACTCCTGCCTCACCCTATGCCACGTTCCACACGTCACCTGAAATGTCGGCAACATCGGCACCCAATCATGGCCTCAGTCACCCCACAACAAGCAAGCAGAACAAGCACGCAGAACGACTTCACACCAACCACCAGCAGAGCTCACCCATGTCCTCCTCGGCAAAGTACTTGTACCGCCGGTCCTTGCGGGGGGAGTCCACGCCCGTCACCTGGAGGTGGGGAGTGGTGGGAGGTAGGTGGGAGGTGGGGGAGTTGGGTAGGGTGAAGGCGGGCAAGTGCAGGGAGCGCCAAACGGGTGATAGGGCACAGCATATAGAGCAGGGAGGCGGCAGAGGGATGAGGGCGGCGGGGAAGTCGGCTGCTCTTGTGTACTTCCTGCTACACGCAAATGTAGTTGCCAAGAGCACATCCATGCGTAGCCCCGCACCCCCACAGCGGTGCACCCCACCCCCACTCACCACCAGCTTCTCCTGTCCGCCAGCGCCCGCAGGCAGCAGCCAGAAGCGCTTGAAGTGGCGACCATCCACCAGCCGCCCGCTCTCCTCCCTGCAGGCCAATCGGGTGCAAGGGGCGATTCCCAGTCAGACAGCACCTAAAGCTCTCAACCTGAGTCCAACACCAGAGCAAGTAATTCGTTCGTCAACCACGGAAATTTAACTGCCATGCAGGGCTTCCCCCACCACGCTCGATCCACACCCCCAGCCCCACCTGACGCCCCGCCAGCTGCCGGTGAGGGCACCCGCCAAAGGGCGGGACCACACCGGCTCCTCGGGGTTGAGCAGCCGCCTGCGTTCCTCGGCAGACAGCCCGGGGAGGCTGCAGGCAGGGAGAGGGAGGGNGTGGGTGGGTGGGTGGGAGGGAAGATGAGGAGGCACACACACACGGTTGCTGGCTCGCGGCAGCATATGCCAGCATCTTGCTCTCTAGCGTGAGCAAACTCGAGGGCAAGGCCTTGCAAAGACACGCATCCTCAGCGCATGTCAGCAGGCCTCCAAAACCCGGCCCCTCCCCAAAAGTCCCAGGTCCTGTCCCCCACCTGAGTGACTCTGCATCCGCAGCGGTGGTGCAGCCAAAGGCAGCCAGCCAGGCTTGCACCTCTCCGCGGTTGGTGCAGCGCAGGGGGGGCACCCCCGGGTGCAGCTCCAGAAAGGCGGGGGTGGCGGTGTAGGTGAAGTGCCCGCTCATGCGGGCGTCGGTGCCCTGCAGGGGCAGGAGGGGAAGCGGCATTCATCACGCATTTACATTTAGGTGGGGCAGGGGCAGTGAGATGTTAGAGAAGTGTAGGGCATGTGCAGGCAGCGCTGGGCAGGTGAAGAATCGCACGCCAGAAGCCTTCCCCCTCTGGCTGCCACGCAGGCGTACTGCCTGTTGTGCAGGCACGCCCCCATTTTCCTGGGCCCACTCACCACCACCGCCAGCAGGCTCTCCCCCTGCTCATCCTGCAGCCAGAAGGCGGCGTGGTTGGCCCTGCCGTTGCCGCTCAGCTTCTGCACCGCGTACGACACAAAGCGGCGGCCACCTGCGCTCAGCGTAGACGCTGGCTTCTGTGCTGGCGGCAGGGGCGGCCGGGCCGACTGGGCGAGGTGCACCGAGGCAGCCGCAGGCCTGCAGAGAAACAGGGAGCGGCAGAGGGCAGCGGTATGGGTCCCTCGACACGCCCGCAAGCTGGCATTCACAAACCAACATTGACATCATATGCGAGCCCCCATCCGCACCAGCACCATGCCCTCTCATGTCCCTCCACCCACGACGCGCCTGCTGTGCGAGGGCGTCAGGGTGTCGGTTGAGCTGCTGGGAGAGAAGGAGTCCTCCTCTTCCTCCTCTTCCGACAGCTGCCGTGCTCGTGCCGGCAGCGCCAGCGCCAGCGGCCGCGGCCGCTTGGCCGCTGCCGCCGCTTGCGGGGCATCTAGGTAGGCCGCCTCAGCGGGGCGCTTTACAGCGGCGGCGTCTGCGGGGGCGGCTGGACCGGCGCCGGCACGAGCCGCCTTGCGTGCCTCTGCCTCCTGCAGCCCCACCAAGCTGGAAGGCCGACCCGCCTTCTGCCACCGCTGGCCACACCTGTGGGAAAGAGGGGTTGGCAGGTGGAACAGGAGCGCAGTCAGGAGCAGTGTGCGTCCGGCGGTTCTGCATCGGGGGCGTCGGCAGGCGGGTGGGCGGCACCACCGAGGGCAGTGGCGGCACGCAGGCGCTTGCCTGTTGCACAGGTTGGCGCTGCCTCCGGGCGCATCCCAGCCCCTCCGCCAAGAGCCGCTGGTGCTTGAGACTCCGCAGGCTGCGCAACAAACGGAAGCGCTGGTCCCTGAGACGTAGAGGAGCGAGGTTGGCTCCATCCTGATCACAAACACACTCTACATCAACCCCAGTGCCGATCAAGGGGCCGACCGGCGGCAACGAGCCGCGACGGCAACGAGGGTGACAGAGGCGCTCGAGGCAAATGTGTCACAGAAGCCAGCATGCAAAGCATATTTTGGAGTTGCGATCCACGCGGAGGCCCTGAAGGCAGTATATCAGTGCGCACAGCGCCCAATCAGGCGCGGCGCGTCCTCCGAAGAAAAGCGCGGGAGTTGAACCTTGCGTGGGACGCCTGGTTGCTGTGCTGCTCCTCAACAGCATGGAGGGCGGCCAGGAGAACCTTGCGGACGACTTCGTCAGCGCAGGTGCGCCCTTCCGCAGCGATGTTAGCTGGGGAGCGGCGGCGGCGCCGCGGCGACAGCTGCGGGCTGTCAGAGCGCCGTCTCACTTTGACTGCTGCACAGGGCGCATGCTGGCATTAATGGACCGGCGTAATGCGCCAGGAAAGGTCGCCAGATGCCTGTGCCGGCGCCTGCCCACTTGTGGCGGTCTGTCCTGCACCGCCTGCCGCCGCCTGCCTGTTCAAACATGTACCCAACAGATGCACCTTAACAGCTGCTCCCGCCACCCTCCAACTCTGTACTTCGTGCTGCAGCCGACTTTTTCCGCGAGCAGGAAGCGCCCCCGTGCAGTGGCAAGGCTGCAGACGCGGTGCCGCGGCGGCCGCCCCGTGAATCGCTCCTAGTGGTGGCCCGCAACTCGCAAGTGAAGAACAAGATCAGCGCGTTTGACCGGCATGGCGGCCCAGTCGCAGGCATCGCCCCGCCTGCTGCTGCCGGTGGCTTTGCGCGTTCTTCTTATGCCGCCAGCACCATCAGCAGTGCGGCCAG
This sequence comes from Chlorella sp. ArM0029B, assembly GCA_002896455.3. Classification (NCBI taxonomy): domain Eukaryota; kingdom Viridiplantae; phylum Chlorophyta; class Trebouxiophyceae; order Chlorellales; family Chlorellaceae; genus Chlorella; species Chlorella sp. ArM0029B. Next base: position 411,204 of record JTEE01000080.1, on the reverse strand, counting down.
CGCCAGTGGCAACAGCGGGTTTGCGCGGGCGGCGCCGCACCGCAGGGTGGGTGCTGCGCCATCGCTGGGAGTGATTGCCGAGGAGGTGGTGGGTGCTGCACCAGCACGGCGGCATGCAGCTGTGGTCAGCACCGCAACCGCAGTCCCCTCAGCTGCTCCGCCACGGCGCCATGCAGCGGCAGAGGTGACCACTGCCACCGCAGCGCCCGGTCGCCAGCCGCCGCAGGCGCAGGCGCAGGCGGTGCTGCCGTCACCTGGCACCAAGCAGCAGGTGGTGGAGAAGCGGCACGAGGCGCGCTTCCCCTCCATCATGTTCCACCCGCAGCCGGCAGCACACCATGGCGTGCGCAGGGGCAGCATGGACCCTCCTGCCCGCCGTGCCAGCATGGAGCCTCCCTCCCGCCGTGCCAGCCTGGGCCAGCCAGCAGAGCAGCAGGACCGGGGTCCGCGGCCCCTACCATCAGTGCTTGCGCCAGCACGTACCTCACTGTCGCCGCGGCAGGCTAAAAAACAGCAGCAGCTTGCCGCGGCGGCGGCAGCAGTGGCAGAGCTTCAGCAGCAGCAGCAGCAGCACCGCACGCAACCGGTGCCGGCACAAGCGCTGGCAGCCAAGCTGGCGGCTGAGGCTGCAGCTGCCGTTGGGGCAGCTGAGTCAGAGGATGAGGAGGCGCAGTTCATGGATGCCGACAGTGGGGGCGGCAGCGGGGGTCTGTCCCTCGAAAGCAGTGCAGGTGAGGGAGGCTGGGGTGTGCAGGTGAGGGAAGGCTGGGGTTGCCATGCAGTAGTTGGGGTTGCACTGCAGTGTCGGGGGCGTTGGTTTGTTAGGTACATGTGTATGGTGCTTTCATGGACCTGCATCTGCACTGCTTGTGTTGGCCCCAATGCTGACTGTGCCATGAGCCGTGCATTCTTGTCTTCACCCTGCCCCCCTGCAGCCTGGGCCGATGCTGATCAGCACAGCCCGTTGCACATCCGTCCAGAGGCTCCTCTGGCTGCTGTGGCCCAGCCAGCAGTGGAGCAGCCTCACCAGGGCGCTGCTGCCGGCCATCTGGTGATCCAGGAGGACGATGCCGCCAGTGTGGCCAGCGATGCCAGCACGGTGATCCACGGCCATACGCAGGACCAGCTGTGGTCAGCTGAACAGGAGCTGGCCGGCTTTGAGGGCTTGCAGGATAGGCAGGAGAGGCAGCAGGCGGAGGCAGCAGTGCCGGCAACACAGCTGCTGGCTGCTGGGGAGGCTGTGGCAGTGCCAGGCGCGTGCGCTGCTGCAGGCGAAGAGGCAGCAGAGGCTGCTGAGCTGCTGGATGCTGCAGGTGACTGGGCGCCAGTGGGCTCTTGGTTGCGTGGTTTGCTGCAGAGGTGGCTGGGTCCCTGCTGCACTCCCCTGCCGCTGCCTGATCTATACTACTCCCGGCAACCTCATCACCATCCCCCTGCCGTTGCTCCGCCTCCATGTTCCCCTGCAGAGGCTCCGCGTGCTCCACTGCCCCGCGAGTCTCTGTTGCTGCAAATGGCAGAGCAGGAGGCAGTGCACCAGGAAGCTCTGGCCCCATTGCCAGCGCTCACCGCCGCTGGCGAGCTTTTTCAGTCTGCCAGCTTGCTGCTGCCAGTGCTGGAGGGCAGCCTGGCCAACTGTTTCGACGGAGCTGCCGCCTACCGTGCCAGCCTTTCACCAGGGGTCCCTGTTGCCGGGCGCCGCAGCAGCTTGATTGGCGGCCGGCAACAAGCTGCAGAAGCTGCCAAAGCGGCCCTGGCTGTGGAGGCGGCAAAGGGCAGCCTGCGGGTCAGCCTGGCAGGGGCGGTCGCAGAGGTTGCAGCACCGGCTGCTGTAGGGGAGTCTGTCAGCGCAGGGCTGCAGCAGGAAGACCTTCTTGCAGACTTCCTGGCAGAGCCTGCAGCCAACTCCCCTGCTCCCGACAGCGCCCTCGCTGGCACCGCCCCTCCTGCACCCACCGCCGAGGTCTCTGCTGCCAGCAGCACTGGCGACTGTGGCGTTGCACACGCAGCGCCAGAGCTGCACGGAGAGGTCAGCAGGCTCAGCATGGCCTCCTCCACCGCCACTGTTGCGCCCTCCCTCAACATTGAGTACTCGGAGGCCAGCCTGCGCTACTCTGGTGAGTTCAGGGCTGGGGCTGTATCTTTGGAAAGTGGTATTGGGTGATTTGGCAGGATTGGCTGAGGAAGCGCTGTGGTGGTATGCAAGCTTCTGCCTGCCTGGCTGTACTGCCCTGCTGGGTTTCCCACAAATATGCATGGTGCAACCTTGCCTTCTCAAGCTGTTGCACGGCGATATCATATTCAGATGTCATCATTTGGCTCATTGTGCCCTGCAGTGGAGCATGCACCCTACTCGCCCCGCTCTCACGCCTCTCAGGAGCTGCCGCCCACGCTGGCTGATCCTGAGCAGCCACCCCATGTGGCCGCGACATCACAGCAGCAGCGGCTCAGCATGCAGCAGGGTGCGGTTACCAGCCCCCCTGCTGTTATCGCCAGCCCCCCTGCCTCGCCAGCGCTGTCGGGCTTTGCCACAGCAGCTGTTGCGCTGCAGGAGGCAGAGGAGCATCACAGCCGCCCAGTGGCTGCCGCAGCTGTGGCACACACGATTGAGCAGGCCGGAGCCGAGGAGGCAGTGCGGCGTGCCAGCCTGGCATCTGGCTGCCAGGATGCAGCGGGCTCAGAGGAGGCAGCGCGCCGCGCCAGCCTGCCCTTCAGCCGCCAGCCGCCAGCAAGCTCAGCGGAGGCAGCACGCCGCGCCAGCCTGCCCTCCGGTCGCCAGCCGGCAGCGACCTCTGCAGAGGCAGCACGCCACGCCAGCCTGCCCTCCTGCTTTCCACCACCAGCGGTCTCAGAGGAGGCAGAGCACCGCGCCAACCTGGCCTCTGTCGGCCTTTCGGCAGCAGGCTCAGAGGAGACCAGCACGGCGGAGGCGCCTGACCTGGCTATGCCTGCCAACTCACCAGCACAGGCCCCAATGGATGTGCTGCCCGCTTCCCCCGTGCCTCCCACTCCCTATGCGGCTACTGAGTTTGACGGAGATGATGATGTGATGATGATGGACATCGGTGAGCCCGCTCGTCTCCTGCTCTCAAACACCCACCCCCCGCTATTGGTTGCCAAGTGCTGCTGCCTGTGGTCTGCATGCCCACTTTGACCAGAGCGCGGCCGCATGATAGCCAACCCACTGTCACATGCTGCTATCCTATTGACACGTGAGTGCGGTCTCCACATGCGCTTCCTCAGCTCTCACTTCACCCGCTTTCCACTTGGCCTTCCTACCCATGCAGACTCCACCCAGATGCCAACCGGGCGTCGCACCAGCCGGTTCCAAGTGGAGGCTGCTGCCGCCGCCTCTGGGACACCTGACGCAGTCAGCGGCGCCCAGGCTGCGGCCCATGCGCAGCACAAGCTAGAGGCGGCAATGATCGCCCAGGCAGAGGTGCAGCATGCGCTAGCAGCAGCGGTTGCGGCAGTGGCAGTGGCAACAAGCGCTGGAGAGGCGGCAGAAGAGGCAGCCGTCGATGTGTCGGACGCAGCAGCGGCACTGGCCGACACCTTTGCAGCCAGCGCGGCTGCCGAGTGGGAGTCCCTGCCAAATGGAGAGGAGGAGCCTGCACCAGTGCCAGCGGTAGAGGAGGAGGCAGCTGCCGCCAGCATGCCGACTGCCGCGGTTGTGCCTGGTCAGGCTCCCCCCCAGCAATCAGCCGTGCCGCCCGACACCTCCAGCTTCAGCCTGTCGGAGATCGCACCTGCAGAGGCAGCTGCCCGCAGGGGCCGGGCTGCTCGCCTCAGCATGCCAGGTTGCGGCGTGGTGGACACAGCGGAGCACGGTCCCAGGCGCAGCCGGCTCAGCCTGCCCTCCAGCGGGCCCTGGGCCGCTGCATCCGAGGAGTTGTTCGCCTTTGAGCGCCGGCCCCGGCTGTCCATGTCCCCAGTGATGGCGCCACCCCTTGCCCCACTGACCGCCAGCAATGTGCAGCAGCCGCAGCCGCAGCGTGACATCTATGAGCAGCAGGAGCAGCTGCCAGCTGAGCCGCAGCTGGCGGATGAGGTGCCAGCGGAGCAGTTAGCGGAGCAGTCGGTGGAGCAGCCAGCACCGGCAGAGCTACAGCAGGCAGACGAGGAGCCAGAGGAGCAGCTAGTGCAGCAGTCATTGGAGCAGGCAGCAGAGCAGCCTGCGGAGCAGCAGGTGGCAGTGGAGCCTGCGGAGCAGCCAGCAGAGCTCCCAGCCCAGCCACGAGCCGAGCAGCAGGCAGAGCAGGAGGCAGAGCTGACTGCAAGCAGCGAGGAGCATGGCAGCTCGGAGGAAGCGGCTGATGACGTGCCGTTCACTCTGCGAAGCCGGCTGGTTGCAGAGCATGACGAAGTGCCGGCAGGGGCAGTTCCAGCGGCAGTTGACACCGAGGAGCCTGCAGATATGGAGGTTGACACTCAGCCGCCGCCAGCAGGCCAGCGAAACAGCTCGGTGCCAGCCGTGGAGACGCAGCCAGATGAGCCGGCGGCGCAGCTGGTTGCAGAGCAGGCAGTGGAGCAGCCTCCATGTATGGTAGATCAGCTGGTGGCAGACACGGCATCGCCTGTGCCCACCAGCCTGCTGCTCCCCCGCCTGCCCCGAGATGAGGAGGCCCTGGCAGCGGCAGCCTTTGCATCCAAGCCCCGGCTGTCAATGTCGCCTGCTGTCAGCAGCGGCAGCCAGTGGCACTCCGGCAGCCAGGCAGCCAGCTGCCAGCACATGCGGGAGTTTGAGGAGGCGGCAGTATTTGCGCCCAAGCCCAGGCTGTCCATGTCGCCCGCTGTCAGCAGCGGCAGCCAGCGGCGTTTGAGCGGCCAGACAGCCAGCCAGCTGCAGCAGGGCGATGAGGGTGCAGCAGCCACGTTTGCTGCCCAGCCGGCGAGTGTCGTGTCGCCTGCCGTCAGCGGTGGCAGCCAGGCGCAAAGCCACATGAGTGGCCAGGCAGCAAGCCAGCAGCAGCAGGAAGACGAGGAGGCTCTGGCAGCAGCGGCCTTTGCAGCCAAGCCCAAGATTGCCATGTCGCCAGCCATCAGCAACGTCAGCCACAGCCACATGGGTGGCGGCCACTCGCCGGTTGACAGCAAGCCCAGCAAGCCTGACGTCACCTATGGCACAGCTGTCGCAGCTGCTGCCTCCCTGCTCAAACGCCAGCAGCAGGCGCAAGACAGCGGGGAGTCTGCCTCGCCAGCAGCGTCGGTGTGCCAGGAGCAGCAGCAGGAGGGACCGCAGGTGCAGCTGGAGCAGGGGGAGCAGTGGCTCGACTCTCCCACCATGAGCAGCAACCCTCTGGCGGGGGTAGGCGGCACCCCGGTGCCCAACACCCGGCGGTTCAGCCACTCTCCGGCCCCGAGGTGAGGGACTGTGGGCTCTGCATAGGAGGGGCCATGTGCTTCTGTGAGCTTGCGTGGCAGCAAGTGTGCTGAACATCGCTGCTGTCTGTGTTGCTGTGGGCTGTGCAGCATGACGGGCCATGGGCTTTGCTGCTGCTGGCTGCACTGCGCCCATGTCCCGTTTGCAACTCCATCCCGCGTCCGTCACCCACTTGGTCTGCGTGCAGTGGCCTGTCAGCGGGAGCCTTCAGCAACAATCCCATGTATAATGGCACCCCCAGCCACCCCACTCCGCCCTCGATCAACCTGAAGAGCTTTAGCGGCCGCGCCGGCGGCATGGCAGGTCAGTTTGTTGGCAGGCCTGCGCCCCGCCGGGCCTTTGCTCCTGGCGCACAGCCTTCAGCTGGCCGGCCAGTCAGGCACACCTGGGGCGTTCAGCTGGTGTCATTTTCCGGCGCTGTCTGTTGTGTGCTCTCACCTGGCGCTTGTCCTTGCGTTCTTTGTGCAGGCACGCCTCAATCGTCGGCCAGCGGCGGCAGCACCCCAGCCTCCACCGGCATTCGGCTGGCTGAGAGGCTGCACCAGGGTGAGCTGGGAACAGCTGGGAACAGGCCGGGTGCGGGGCAGAGCTGGTGTGCAGAGCTGATGGGTCGGCACTGCTGCTCATGGACCAAAAACTTTGGCTGCTGCTTGTGCGCCGGGTGCTTGACTCTGGAAACCTGTTTGCTTGGACCCACGCTGCGATCACAGCTATGCTCTTGCTGCGGCTGCCCACCTTGTGCTGCTGCAGTTGCTGAGCAGCTGCAGAACCCGGCGGCGCCGCAGGGCCTGGCAGCTTTGGCCACCCCTGGGGGCGCCCGGCTGGGGGGCAGCGGCGGCAGGACGCCGGCTGCCGGCCGCTTTGAGTTTGCTGAAGACGTGCAGGCCATCTTCCAGGTGCGGACAGCTGGGCGGTGCGCTTTTTGGTCATCCTGTGTGCTGTTTGGTGATCTTGGGGACAGCCTGGCTGACTGCGCCAAGGGTTTTCACCGCCAGTTTGCCTGATGAAGCTGTTGTGCTTCCCTGGTGACGCAGGCGCTGGATGCGCGCACCCCCGGCACCGCTCTGGGCCAGCAGCCGGCCCTAGGCAGGGCGGCCGCTGTGGCCACCACAGTGCAGCGCCAGCAGGGCGGGCGCCCACCCCGCTACTCGTTTGCTGCACAGGGTAACACCCTGCTGGACCTGGACAGGTGGGCTGGGTGGGGTGTTTGCAGTGGGATGTGGCAGCGGAATGCGGCACATACTTGCAGCAGCTGTGTTTAGGATACACGTTGAAGGAACAGCAGAGAGACGTGCCTTGTGCTGCTGAAGAACGCATTCGGCCAGCTCCTCCTTGCTGTGCTGCTTTTTGAAGCCAGCACCTTCGTATGCCCCTGGACCCATCTCCTGCAGCTACGACATTGACGGCGACCGCAGCGGCCAGGCGGGGCCCACACCGCTGCTGCGCCAGCACCTGCTGGGAGGCACCACCCCCAACCTCAGCGCCACCGCTGCTGCCTCCGGCGCGCCTCGCAGTGCCGGCGCTGCGGCTGCCTGTCTTGAGAACAAGGCTCTGCGAGACCAGGTGGCCGCGCTGAACCTGCAGGTGCGGCCATTTGCAGCTGCCCCACTGCAGCCTGTGCAAAGTACATCCACAGGAGGTGCCAGCACTTGTCCACATGCTGCTAGCCTTTGCATGGTGCTTAGCTGCTGCTTGACCATCCTCACATCACGTCTTTCCACCCACCCTTCCTGTGCTCTGCTGCAGGTCACGGTGCTCACCGAGGAGCGTGATGAGATGAGCGGCCTGCTGGGCGGCTACCAGAGCAGCATCTGTGAGCTGCAGGACCAGCAGTCGGTGGAGGTGGTGCGGCTGCAGGGGGACAACGCCGCGCTCAAGGCAGAGGTGGGTGGGTGGGCAGGGCAGGACAGGAAAGCTAGTTTGGATGGGTGGGTGATTCAAAGCCCCTTGCCGAGGGCGGCACATGCAGCAGCCACACATGGTGCATCAGCTCGGCAACATTTACAGGATCAGTCAGATGTACATGAGTTTTGCTCCCATGCCTGTGGCTGAACGCCACCCAGCGCTGCATCGTGCCTGCAGAATGATGAGCTGCGGCGGGCGCACGGCGGTGTAGATGAGCAGTTCCGCACGCTGTACAACGACAAGTGAGAGGAAGCGGTGGTGGTGACGCTATGGTGTCTGGGGCCGGGAGGGAGCAGCTGATTGCCAGCCTTGCATATTGACCGCCAGCTGCTCTGCCTGTGCATCCGTCCCCCTGCCTCCAGACACTGCCTCTGTTCACCTCTAGCATCACCTCACATATCCAGCTATCCAGCCTTACCGATCTCCTGCCCCTCTGCCCTCCCCTCTAGGTATGTGCCCCTCAAGGCGGAGGCGGCTGCCATGCGCCAGGAGCTGGGGGCGATGCAGAAGCGGGTGATGGCCGAGGAGCTCAAGGTGGGGTGGGGGGCAGAGGATGAGGAGGGGGATGGCGGGTGGGGAGCAGTGAGGCAGGGAGGGGACAACAGTTAGGGAAAAGTGCAGGGAGGAACGCCATCCCGGTAATACAGCAGGGAGGGGGCAGCGGGTGGAAGCTGTGCAGTAGGGAGGGAGATGGGGGTGAGTTCCAACCAACCCGTTGTAGTCTGGGCATGTGGTTTCAAGCTTGAGCGCGGCTGCTGCTAGGGCAGGGGTGGGGCATGCAGAGGACTATGCATAATCGTGAAAGGCTAATACACACAGCCAGGCGCACCTCCCCGGTAATACAGCAGGGAGGGGGCAGCGGGTGGAAGCTGTGCAGTAGGGAGGGAGATGGGGGTGAGTTCCAACCAACCCGTTGTAGTCTGGGCATGTGGTTTCAAGCTTGAGCGCGGCTGCTGCTAGGGCAGGGGTGGGGCATGCAGAGGACTATGCATAACCGTGAAAGGCTAATACACACAGCCAGGCGCACCTCAACGGGCCTACTATGTGCCCAACTGTCATCCCACTGCCAACCCCTCCCTCGCCAGGCGCACAAGTCCGCCAGCGATGCGCATGCTGCCTGTCAGGATCTGTCGGCAGCGCAGCTGCGGTTGCAGGACTACAAGGGGGCAGTGCTGGAGGCACAGGCTGAGGCGGTGGCGGCCCGCGAGGCCGAGCAGCGCCTGCAGCAGCTGCTGGCGGGCGAGCAGCGGCGCCTGGAGAAGGTGAGGCGAGCGGGCGGGCGGTTGCCTGGCACGACACGATGCCCCCTACTCGAGTGTATCTCTAAGCGCCCTCGACCGGCCACCAGCGTTGGGCCCTGGCATGCCTGCTCACGCTACCTCCTCTGCCTTTGCCATGCCCGTGACCACCTTCCACACGATGAAGTTTATTATTCTCGACTTTTTTTGTTCATGCAGGCGGTGGCCAGCAAGGAGGCGGAGGCGGGCGAGCTGCGTGCCAAGTACGGCACGCTGACCAAGCAGTACGACGAGGCCGTGCACCGCATCAACCTGGCCAAGCAGGTGGGCGGGCACCATGAGTGCACTGGCTGCTGAGCGGGCAGTGTATGGCGGAGGGCAAGGCAGTTGGAGAGGGAGGGCAGGGCAGCGGTCAGGTGTGTGGAGGAGGGGGAGACGGTTGGGTGAGGGCACTGTGAGGTCGTGGGCTGAGTTGTGCAGGCAGCCAGCATGCCTATGTTGCGTAACGTGCTGTGTGACAACTCTGCCCGCTCTTCCCACCGCTTGTGTGCGTGCAGGCTCGCGAGCGTGCCCAGCTGGAGGTGCAGCGCAAGGAGGAGGAGGTGGTGGCGGTGGAGGTGAGGGGGCTGCGCTGCTGCCGTGGGGGGCAGCTTGGGTCAGTCAGGGTTGGGGTGACGTGGGTGTCAGGGGGGCGTTGCCTCGCAATCTCTGGCACCAGGCATCCCCCAGCATTGAGTGCCCACCACCACAATCACCAGATGCGCTGCCTGAGCTCGCTGCTTGTGTGCCAGCGCCCTACCAAGCTCTGCCTCCGCATGTATGGCCCCTGGTTTTGCCCAAACTGTCAGCTCGTGCGGCCTTGCCCCTGCCCTCACCTGCTGCTGCCACACCCCGTCCCAACCGGCCCTGCGCCCCCCTTTCCGCCCATGCTCTGCTTGCAGGTGCGCCTGAAGGAGTATGAGGGCGCGCTGCGCGAGTACAAGCGTGAGAACGGAAAAGCATTTGAGATGAAGGAGCGGTACAAGGCGGCCATCGCTGCGCTGGAGAAGGAGGTGCAGGTGGGCCTGAAGGGGTGCCAGTTGGCTGCTGGGTGGGTGGGCGGTGTGGTGCTGACACAGCTGGCTGGGCTGCCAGGCCGTGCAGGGGGCAAAATGAGTGGCTGGCAGCACGAGCGCAGAGGTGCACAGGCCGGCGAAAGTGCAAAGAGCAGGTGTGCCTGCCCTCCCACGCGAGCACAGCACGTCGGCATAGGCATGCAGGGTGCTCGCTTGATGGGTGTGCCCCCCGCTGCCGCCTGCCGTGCCTCACCCTTCCCTCCCTCCCACCCTCTGCTGCCTCTTTGTAGAGCAAGGACAAGGAGAAGCAGGAGCTGCTGGGGATGTGCAACGACCTGATTACGCGCTTGGAGCGGGCAGGCATTACTGTCTGAAGCACTTCCTAAGCGCGGCCATGGCTGCCAGCCAGCGGCTAGTGCACGTCGCTGTGGTGGGGCAGCCAAGCATGGCAGGGCGGACAAGAGATCTTTCGGCCGGCAGCAGCGATGCTGCGCTCTCTCATTTGATTCCTGAGCTCGTTTGCTTTGCTGAACTTTGTATTCACACTGCAACTTTGTATTGACACATCATGAGCAAGCACGACGCAGTCACAGGGAGCAAGCGTGCATGGCGTGTGTACCGTATTGTCTGGGTCAGTTTCAGCTGCTGTGTGCAGCACGCCCTCTCAGCCCGTGGTGTGCGTGGCAGGGTGCCTTGGCTTGCAATGCAGGCGCTGCACCTGCGCTCCTCCCCGACCTGCACATCCTTCAATCGTCCGAGGAGATGTCGATGGGGTCGCCCGCCTGAGTGGTGCGCTGCCTCTGCAGGACAGCAGGAGGCAGTGTGGGTCGGCATGATGGGCTGGGTGGGTGCAAAGCCGCTGGCACTTGAAGCAGGCATGCAGAAACGACTAGGCAAGTAGGCACTGTTGCTGCCCCACTCCGGCGCCTGCTGTGAGCTGTGCTCCTGTATACGCAGGCCCTGCGTAACCACCCACCAAAGCATTGCATGCAATATCAGTTGGCCAACTCTGCGGCCCTTGCCTTTGAGGGCCTCTCCTCTCACCTTGTGAGGCTGCTCTGTGGCCTTGTTCCTGCCCCCGCTGGCACTGACATGCTTGTGGCCTGCAGACTTGCGGGCCCCGGTGTGGTGCCTGTGCTTCCCAGCACGCCCCTGCTGGTCTGCTGCTGTCATGCTAAGGTTGGCTGTTGCCGCCTTGCGCTGGCCCTTGTCGCTCGTCTTGCCCTGGCCCTCATCGGCCCGCTCCTCTCCCTGCTGCTGCTGCTGACGCTGCTGCGCCTTGGGCTGCTTCCTGGACCGCCATGCTGGCTCCGGGCCAGACCCGCCATGCCCCGCCCCGGGTGCCTGCTTGGCACCCACAGCCGCCGCCGCGGCACTGCCCACAGCAGCAGCAGCTGCAGCAAAGGCCGCCGCCACGCCAGCGGGGCGAGCAGCTGGCGTGTGCGGAGAGCGTGCTGCCGGCTGGGCCTGCAGCAGGGGGGAGCACAAATGGTGCCAGCCTGAGAGCAGGCGGGGCTCACATTGGAGGGGAGAAGCAGGGCAGGGGACAGCTGCTTAGCACAAGCGCACAGCACGGCGAGGACCTCACACTGTCAGCTCCTGTCTAGAGGGAGCCAGCACAACAGGACCATGCTACCCGCTGATACCCTCCTAGAAACCCTGCGCTCGCCGATGCACTGCGAACCAAAACCTGACCCCCTCCCATGGAGCATCACCCGCTGACTTTACTCACCCGCGAATGCTGCGCCCCCGCCTTCTCTGCTCCCTGGTCTTCTTCCCTTCCCGCCAGGCTGTCCTCAACCTGCTCCTCAACAGCCTGCAGCTCAGGGCCCAGGGGCTGCGAGCGCAGGCGCCTGCAGCAGGGAGTGCAGGGGGCACAGAGGGTGAGACCGTGGGGCACTGCATGTGCTGGTTGACAGGCAGGGCATTACAGTGTGAGAGAAGGCGGGAAGCGCAGGGGGCAGCGGGAAGTGCAGGGGGCACAGAGGGGGAGACCGTGAGGCACTGCATGTGCTGCTTGGCATGCAGGGCAGTATCTTGTGGAGAGAAGGCAGAGCCGTTGCTTGCCATGTGGCACACCTCCGGCTGCCAGCTGGCACTGCCAAAACCTTGCCTGGTCGAAGTGGATGGCACCCCGTGCCAGCTACCCAGCAACAGGCTGACCACCCTGCCCAGCCTCACTTGTCCCAGCCAAAAAGCTGCAGGGAGCGCAATTCGTGCGGCACCCGCTTGGCCTTCTTGGCTGCTTTCTCTGTGGCGCCCTCGGCACTCTCGTGCTCCCGCTCCTCGCTGCTAGCCTGGGTGGCCCCGCCGCTCGCTGGCTCGCTGCTGCCGCCCTGGCGCCAGCGCTGGCTGGCCTGGCCAAGACCGTTCAAAGCCAGCCCCAGCCACGAATTGGCAGCAGCATCGCCGGCCCCGGCTGCTGGAGGCCCCGCCTCTACGCGCTGCCCCCCCTGTTCCTCTCCGGATGTGCCCTCCTCTGCTCCCTCTTCCTGGCTGGTGCCGCCGCTGCTACTTGTGCCCTCACTGTCAGTGCTCTGGCTGCCAGAGGTGCCGCTGTCGTCAGCCATCCCACCCGCCCCTTCATTACCCTCATCTTCCTCTGTGGTGTCTCCCTCAGCTGCAGGGCTGTCCCCTGCAGGTGCCAGCTCCTGTGCTGCCTCTGAGTCACTGCCCGCTTGCTTCCCACCACCCCCTCCCGCCACACGCTGCGGCTGCGGCTCCGGACGAGGCTGCAGCGGCAGCAGCCTCAGTGGCTCTGGCGGCGCCTGTCGCTGCTGCGTATGGGGCTGCGTGGGCAGGGGTGAAAGGGGACATGTGTGACCAACAGGCAACAAGAAACCGCAGCACATCAATGCAACTGGGTGTTAAAAGCAATTTGAAGGCATGTTTACGGGGCCAAGTGAGCATGCACTGGCACACTAACCTCAGCGCTGCCGCCGGCGCCCGTGGCCGCCTCGGCAGGTGCCGCCTGCGGGGCTGCAGCCACCTCGGCTGCCTCGGCCTCCCCCAGAGGCTGCTCCTCGCCCCGCCTGCGCTTCCTGTACCGCCTGACCAGCTTTGCGGCCACCCCCACAGCGAAACCGATGGTGCCCGAAACTGCAATGGCCTCCATGCTGCCCTCCAGCCCCCAGTCACTGCGCAGTGTCACACGAAAGAGATCGCAAAAAGGTGCACGTGCCAGGCAGGGCAGGGGAGCAAGGGAGAGCCCAGGGAGCTGGCCAGTCTTTCTACACAACCTCATGGAAGCCAGCCCACAAGGCACTTCGTGTGGTCATGTCGGGGTTTGGCACCCAACTACGGTCGCCCTCCAAGGCTGTTTTCTTACTGCTGAGACGCGCACCATGTCCAAGGATCGTCCCGTGACACTCACCCTGCGCCCGTTGGAGGGCGAGCGAGTGCAGGTGGGAGTGTGGGGTGCGATATACACCTCTGTGCCGCTGCTGCGTCTGCTGGGTGCGGCTGCTGATCCCTCAACGCCTTGCCCTGCTTCCTTGACGGCAGGTTGAGCTTCGCCCCGCCGCTGCCGCCGCCGCCACCGCCGCTGCCAGCGGCGCTGGCGACACCCAGGCAGCCGCTGCCGCCCGGCAGCACTTTCCTGCATCGCCGCTGGCAGCGCCTAGCACGCCGCCGCCGCACGTCAAAACTGGCGCACCCTTTCAGCAGCAGGAGACTCGCCAGCAGGAGGATGAGCAGCAGCAGGAAGCAAGGGATGAGGCTGTGCAGGAGGGGCCTCAGCAGGTGGAGGCGGGCCCGCCGCACCCCCCACCCAGGCCCACTGGCACCCAGGCCATGCCCTCTGCTGGCGAAGTGTGGGAGGAGGCGCGCGAGGTGCAGGCGGCTGTGCAGCATGCGGTGGCTGCCACGGCTGGCACGGTGAGGAGGAGATGGGGAGGCACCCCACGGCCCCTTCTTTGCCTTTCGCTTGGTGCTCGCGGAACCCTCAAAGCCTGACCCCACATGCCATGCTGCCACCCTGCTGCACTGCAGGCGCTAAACACCCTGCTGCTCGCCCTGATCTGGGCCGGCCTCTTTGCCAAGCGCACCGCAGCAAGTGCACTTGCTGGCATTGCCGCTGGTTCGGCAGCCTCCTGGCGCTGGCTTGGTGATGCCACCGCCACACCGCTGGCCACCGCTGCCGCTGGTTCGGCTGCTTCCTGGCGCTGGCTTGTAGGCGCCATCGCAGCGCCTTGCCGTGCCGCCGCAGCTGTCAGGCAGCGCGTGTGGACTGTCATCAAAATGGCAACCGGCCATGCGGCATACCATGCCCTGACAGTGTGGGGGTGGCTTACCGAGCCGGTGCACAACATGCCCGATGTGAACCACGGGCAGCTGCTGCTGACAGGTCTAGGGGTCACCCTGGCCCTGCTGGCAGCCTACACAGCTGGCGCCAGCCAGGCACAGATGCACACCCCTGCCAGCCTGGCAGGCGACGCCAGTTTGGTGCCTGCTACACTTCTCGATAGTGCAGTCAGCCCCTGCATGCGCGCCGGACCTGCCAGCAGCAGCAGCGGCACTCGAGGCGCGCCCGCCACGGCCGCCTTCTCTAGCGGTCAGCAGGCAGCCACCTCACGCATCACGCCAGGGAGCGGCGCTGCCCCAGGCGCGTCCGCCCCAGCCACTGCCGACGCTGTCACGTCCCGCACCCCGCATGGGCTCAGCGTTCCTGCACACGCCTCCCCTGCGAGCCGCCCTGGTGAGGCAGCTGCAGGCGGCGGGAGCGCCCAGGCGGCCACCTCTTCTTCACCCGCTGCCTCTGCTCCCCAGAGCCCCACCACCAACGGCACGGCCGGACACCGGGCAGGCAGCAGCTCCGTCCACGCCACCCTGACGCTGGCAGCTCGAGGCCTGAAGGACTCTGCTGCTGACCTGGTCAGGCGCTACTGGCAGGCGCTGATGGCGCAGCCTGAGGTGCCCATCATCTTGGCGATGACCCTGGGTGAGCATGGGATGCCTGGCTGATGCAAGACTGCCATGTTTATGATCAAGTTGTGCCGGGTCACGGTTGGCGGCACTGGCTGTGAAGCGGTGACACATCGGATGTGCCAGGATGGTTCTGCAGCGAAGGCCCCACTCCCTTCCTTCTGCCGCCTACGATCGCTTGCGTCGAACTGCCCTTCCTGCCTGCCCTTTCAGACAGGCTTGCCCCTTGGCACCCAACATTTAGACCGTTCACTTCCGTTAGAACTGGCTTGCCTTGAATCCCCCCCTTGCAGGCCTGGTTGGCACAGGGTACCTTCCTTGCTCTTGCTGCATGCCTGCGCACCCCCTCACGACCTGCGCCTTTGCACCCCTGCCTGCAGTCCTGGCCGGTGCCGGCTACCTGGCCCCCGATGCGGCAGAAGCAGCCTGGGTTCGTGCCAAGGGAGCATGGCAGAGGGCGCGCGGCTGAACGGCAGTGTGCAGCACAAGCGGGGCCCGTCAGTTGTGTGACATGCATGATGTGCACCCGTCAGCATTGTCGGCTGGCGCCAGCATTTATCGCCTCTTCCTCCCTGCCAGTGTGAATGCCCAAGTTTCTTTCATGTGCTTGATGTATGCTTGCGTTTCACGTCTCTTCACTCACGCGTTGTATAAACGAGATGCGCCCGAGGACCTCAACTCCGAGCCTAGGATTTCCGACTCTTCCCACTCGCGCGCCAAACGTCTTTCCACTCGCGCGCCGAGCGCGTGGTCTTAAACTTCAGGGCCGGCCCTGGTGGGGGCAGCAGTCTGAGATGCTGCTCCCTTTCGGGAACAGCACGTGAGGGCAGCATATAATGTCCGGCAGGCGATGCTGCCGCCATGTGCCTGGCCCCCACCCTTCCTGCCCTTTTATATATGTGTACAGCAGCCATCACACGTCATGTACACAGTCAGGCTGGCTCAGGAGATGCACAACTTCCAGGCGCATCCCGGATCAGGCAGCTCGGTGCTGCAACGAGGGGTAGTGTCCTGCCGTCACTCGAGCATCGGGTGGGATCTGCTAGCCCACCCTGGCGCTCTTCCTCCTCAACCCCACACTGCTTCTCTAACTCCCAGCCCTGCTGCCCGCCGTCACCCTAGCCGCGTGTGGCATCAGCGCACCCACGCCCATGCTCTCACTCTCTGACATCCTATCCCCTGCCCTCCATTCCCTTGCCTCAGCTGCACTACCCGCGACCACCCTGAGCCTCACCCAGCAGAATCTCGGCAAAAAACACAGGAGCGCCTTTGCCCACTCACAGCAGCGTGGTGGTCGCACCAGCTGTGCAACCACCGCTCCATTTATCTGCCCTCCCTCCTCCCCTGCTAGACCGTCCCTATGCATGTTGGCCCCTGCTCTACCCATCATGGATGATCCCACCGCAAATCCTGTATGTGTGTTCATGCATGTGTTCATGTTCATGCATGTGTTCATATGAGAGCCATGCCGACAGAGTTACATGCGTGTCTATGGTACAATTCGCAATCAACATAAACTATCTGTGCTTATGCGTGTGAGGCTGTGCAAGCGCGGCGTGCAGAGGCATGCAGCCGCCGCGCCCTCCTCAATCCAGCTCCCCGCCCCCCGCTCCTCCCCACCCCGCAACCCACCCCGCTCCCCCCGCCGCAGCTGCAGGACAAGCCGCTTCAGCCTGACAAAGGTGACATAGGCCGCCTGCACGCGCAGTCATGTTGGGATGCAGATCAGGTAGCGGTCAGAGTAACACGGCAGGGATGGCAGCAGCGACTGTAGTAGCATCACGTGCAGCTATCGGAAGCGACAGTGCAGTCGTTGGCTGGCAAGGCATCCTGCGCTGGAAGCGTCGGCAGTCGGAAATCGCATCTGCCTGGGGCGCCCCTTCTCCTTGGATGTCTTGGTCAGCACATGCTGCCAGGCACTAGAGCAATGGACGGACTCCTCTGCCGCCCAGAAAGATGACAAACACCCCACCGGCATGGCTCACCAGTGCTCACTCCAGATCCTCCGCCCTGGGCCACAGCGCCAGGCCCAGCTGCTCCAGCTCAGCATCAGTGACTGGGCCGCCTGCGGGCTCCTGCACCGGCGCCGCCTCCCCAAACTGCGGAGGGGGTAGGCAGGTGGGCAGGGGCAGGCAGGGCAGAAGAGGGTGGGTGCGATGCAGCTAGAACATTCAGCAGCGGCAGCGCCATTCGTCATGGCAGCTGGAGACAATTTGCACCAGCGTCGTCAGCGGCAGCAAGGCGACAGTCCGACTGATCTGCACAATTTGCCTCCACGTCTCGGCTGTTGCCGCCCCACACCCGCAAGCGCTACTTGCTGCCCCACCCCCGGCTCTCCACAGCAGGCTGGGAAGGCACACTCACCAGCAGGCGCCAGCGTGTCTCCCTGTCAGAGAACAGCGCCTTTTGGGCCGCAATCGCAGGGGCAGCCGCTGGGGAGGGGAAGTTGTTGGCCATGCATTCGGGCCAGTAGTAGACGCTGCGGTGCAGGATGGGCACCGCATCAAGGCTGCCCATCAGGAATGCGGCGGACTCAAACAGCCGGATGGTTGCCGCCTTGGGCTCCGTGGCCTGCGGGAAGCGCAGGCTGAAGATGTCCCTGCACAGGGAAGGGGCAGGAGGGCAAGTGTTCAGGCAGGCAGGGGCACTGGAGGCAGCGTTCGTGGCAGGCTGTTCACCGTGAGCAGCGCCAGTTTGGCAAACACTGGGCCGGCACCCCTCCGGCAGTCGCTGCCGCCCGGCACTCGCTGACAGGCGTGGCACACAACGCAGGCCTCTCACTTCATGAGGCAGCGCAGCCCATAGAGCAGGGGGTAGCTCGCGTGGCCATCCCGCTGCTTCATGCCCCCGTGCCTAGCGGGGGGGTAGGTCTTGCCCTCGGTAGTCTGCCGGGGGCGCATGTTTCTGGCAAAGAGGATGGGAAGCAGGCGTGTGTGAGTGGGAGTGGGGTGCACAGTGTGCGCAGGTGGTGGTGGTGGTGTGGTGGTGGCGGCAGGCGGCAGCGCGCTGTGAGCGGGTCTGCAGACCGCCGTGCACAGCCTGCCTCCCTTATTGTGGTGGCACGGCCGGCAGGGAGTGCGGGCGCCAGGAGCATGCATGCCGCGCAAGCAACCGCGGCATCAACTGGATCATCCGTGTACAGAACTCAACAGCTTACATAACCAAAAAGAACCCACAGCACAGCTGACCCAGCAGTGCCCTTCTCACTCGGTGTCCTGGTTCTTGTTTGACACAAACACTTCCTCGGGTCGTTTGTCAGCTGCCACGGCGTGCAGGGGGTGGCACACGGCGGCAATGTTGTGGTGCAGGGCTGTCTGCGGGGGTGGGTTGGGGTGGTGGTGGAGGGCAAGGCGGGGCGGTGAGGACATGGGCCATGCACTGGAGCGGGCAAGCACATGTTGATGGGCAGGCGCACAGCTCAGAGGCAGCCGTGGGCCTGCTTCCCGATGCAGAGCAGCAGCTGGCCTCGTGAGAAAAGCTGCTGCGCCCACCTGGTCCTCTTGCTCCTCATCGGTGGGCCACAGCTGCCAGGCCAGCTCCTCCAGTGTGACCCCGCCGGGTGCGGGCGCCTGCAATGGCGCCTGCTCTCCAAACTGGGGTAGAGGCAGGCACGGCAGGGCAGGCGGGGGTGGGGGCTTGTTCAGCCGTAGGTTTGCGACGTGGCAGTGATGCAAACCCACTGCAGTGGTGCAAACCACACACAACAACACCTGGCGGCAGCAGCCTGCAGCAGCAGCACAGCAAGGGTAGCACACAGCAGCAAGCGGCAGCAGCGGCAGCAACAAGCTACGGGGCCTCTACAGGGCCTCCCCTGCTTCTTGGGTCCTGCGCCCAGGTGCCCCCCACCCTGCTGCCTACCCCGCCGTCTTCCCTTGCAGCAAGCAGGGCAAGCAGCAAGCGGGGCAAGCAGGGCAAGCAGGCTCACCAGCAGGGGCCACAGGAACTGCAGGCCCCTCTCCAGCATGGCCGGCCGCAGCGCTGGGATCCCGTCCTTTGTGCGGGCCGTCAGACGCTCAATGATGCTTGGTGCGTTGTCAAACACCCAGCGAGGGAAGATGGCCATCAGCCCTGGGCAGCGCTGCATGACGCTCCCCACCATCAACAGCTCCACGGTGCCATACTCAACGACACCTGAGTGCCGTCCGCCGCGGCCACGGGTGAGCGCAGGGAAGCGGCGCATGGCCACCACTCTGCAAAGATGCGGGAGGGCAGGATTGGCAGTAGATGAGCGATGGAAATCGCAGGCACTTGGCAGGCGACCCTCAGCCTGCTGAGCCCGCTTTGCTGGTCTTAGCTTGCTGGTCCCCCTGGCACGTGAGCACACGTGCGTGTCCTGTCCGCACAGCACAGCACACGTGCGTGTCCTGTCCGCACAGCACGCCCTGCACCATCACACAAGCCCACGTACTTGGCCAGTGTGTTGAGGCCCAGGGCGAGAGGGATGTCGCCGCTTGTATCCCACCGGTGCTTGCCGTTGGGCTCACTCGGCATGAACTTCTCCTGCCCCGCATCCAGCGCCGTCAGGCGGGCCATGCTGCAGCAAAGAGGGGGAAGGCAGGGGTGCAAAGCAGCGGTTGGCAGGGTGGGACCGGGGCTGCCAGCAGCAGCGCATATCCTTGCCGCCCGCACTGTCCCCGAGGGCTGCATGCTGTACATGTCGAGAGGCGCAGGATGCTGCATGCTGTGCTAGTTGCAAGGCGCAGGAGCCCCATTGCCAGTACAGCGGCGTCAGTTCGGCACAGGCAGGCAGCAGGCGGCAGGCAGCAGACAGCATGCCCAGCATCCCTGCTCACCCTGGGCTCCCGTTGAAGTCGGACACGATGGCCTGCTCCGTTCCCTCTCCGGAGGCCAAGTGCGTCATGAGGCGGCACATAATGGGTAGGCAGTGCTGGTAGTCCAGCGCCTCTGCGTCTGCCACTGCCTCCTCCCCACCATCCCCAGCCACCTCCATCTCTGCAGCAGCCTGAGCCCCAACCTCCAGGGCATGCCGCGCCACTGCCATGTCCTCCTCAACAACCTCGGCCGCCTCACCCACCTGCCCACCCTCATCTGCCGCCGCATGCTGCTGCGCCTCCTCGGCCTGCGGCTGCTGGGCACCTGCCACAGCTGCATGACCAACCTGGAGTGGTGCAGGCTGCTGGTGGTGCTGCTCTGGGTGCAGCTGCTGCAGCTGCGGTCCATGCTGCCCCTCCTGCAGCACATGTGGGCGGAGGATGGAATAAGCAGTCGGGAGGTAAAGGCCGAGGCCGCAGGGTTGAGGAAGCTAGCAGGAAAGTAAGCCAAAAGGCACCCGTCAGCTACGATGCAGATAGCAAGCATGGTCCTGTTCAGAGGCAAGCCCAAGTAACTTCAAAAACATACCCCCGTGCAAAGTTCCGAGGCAGAATCAAGGCTGCATACGACCAGGCAGGCCAAGACACTTGCTTGCCTGGCCAGCTCCTCCGCCTTCGGCAGCTGCGGCGGGACCGCCACCCTCTGGTTGCTGGGGTTGCTGGGGCTGCAGGGAAGAGGGGAGGTGCACATGTGCATGATGCCCAAAGGTGCGTTGGTGTGTATTCCAATGCCTGCTCAGGCACAGCTCTGGTTCAAGGCAATGCAGGCGAGAGTTCAAGCCCCTGCCAAGACTGCTGCGCCTGCGGTGAGGCCACCCTCCTGAGCTCCCCTCCATTGACTGGCGGCAGGGAACCCTCCACATGGCAGACCACACCGGCCATGTGCAGCTGGGTGTCGAAGAAACGGCTTGTAAAATACCAGCGCCCATGCCCACCTGACTCACCTCGCCTCCACCGCCGGCGCCCGCGCCTGCCGCCAACTCGGTCGCCGCTGCCGCTTGGGCTTGGGCAGCCTCCTCGGCTGCCTCGGCCTCCCCCAGAAGCTGCTCCTCGCCCCGCCTGCGCTTCCTGTACCGCCTGACCAGCTTTGCGGCCACCCCCACAGCGAAGCCGATGGTGCCCGAAACTGCTATTGCCTCCATGGCTGCCCTCCAGCCCCCAGTCACTGCCCACGAACTGGCCTACGAAAGAGCTGGCCTACGAAAGAGATCGCAAAGCGATGCACTGCAACCTGTAAACGCAAGAGAGAACTAGCGAACGTTCGTTTTACCCATGGAAGGCAGCCCACAAGGCACTCTTGTGGTCATGTGATCATGTGAGGGTCCCACCAGGCCCTCCAAGGCTGCTTTTCCAACCGCTGAGACGCACCATGTCTGAGGACCGCCCCGTGACCCTCTCCCTGCGCCTGCTGGAGGGCGAGCGAGTGAAGGTGGGAGGGTGGAGTGCTCTGGGAACTGCCGATTATGCGACTGCCTAATGCGGCCTGCTGACCCCTCAATGCCGCGCCTTGCCCCCACCAAAAGCTTGCAGGTCGAGCTCATCCCCGCCGCTGACGCCAACGATGCCGCTGAGGAGGGCCCGCCTCGGCCCCCGCCCAACCCCGCCGCCACTCAGCCGCAGCCCTTTGCTGGCGGGCTGTGGGAGCCTTCTGAGGAGGCGCGCGAGGTGCTGGCGGCCGTGCAGCATGCGGTAGCTGGCATGGCTGCCACGGCTGGCACGGTGAGGGGAAGACGGGGAGGCACCCCACAGCAGCATCATCACCATTAGCCTTTCGCTTGGTGCTCGCTGCCCACGAGCCGCCCCACATGCTCGCTGCCCACGAGCCGCCCCACATGCTCGCTGCCCACGAGCCGCCCCACATGCAACCCTTCAGCATTCACACATTTGTGCTAGGTGCTCGCGGCTCCCTCACAGCCGGACCCCACATGCCATGCTGCCACCCTGCTGCACTGCAGGCGCTAACCGTCCTGCTGCTTGCGCTGATCTCGGCCGAACTCTTTGCCAAGCGCACCGCAGCGCGTGCCCTTGCTGGCATCGCCGCTGGCTCGGCAGCCTCCTGGCGCTGGCTTGTAGGCGCCACCGCCGCGCCGTGCCGTGCCGTCGCAGCTGGCTCTGCAGCTTCCTGGCGCTGGCTGGACGATGCCACTGCCATGCTGCGCCGTGGCGTTGCAGCTGCCAGCCAGTGCGTGTGGACTGCCATCAAGGCAGCCACCGCCCATGCGACCTACTACGCCCTGACAGCGTTTGAGTGGCTGAAGGAGCCGGTAGGCAACATGCCAGAAGTCAACCACGGGCAGCTGCTGCTGGCAGCTCTAGGGGTCACACTGGCCCTGCTGGCAGCCTACACAGCTGGCGCCAGCCAGGCTCGGACGCACACCCCTGCCAGGGATGCAGGGAGCGGCGCTGCCCCGCAGCCCGGCTCAGCCACTGCCGACGCTGCCACGTCCCGCACCCAGATCAGTGCAAGCAGCACCCCATCAGCACTTGGCCCGCCCGCTGGTGCCCCCTCTGCAAGCCGCCCTGGCGAGGCAGCTGCAGGCGTCGGGAGCGCCCAGGCGGCCACCTCTTCTTCACCCGGTGCCTCTGCTCCCCTCAGCCCCACCACCAACGGCATGGCCGGCCACCAGGCAGGCAGTATCTCCGCCCACGCTACCCTGACAGTGGCAGCCCGAGGCCTGAAGGACTCGGCTGCCGCCCTGGGCAGGCGCTACTGGCAGGTGCTAATGGCGCAGCCTGAGGTGCCCATCATCTTGGCGCTGACCCCGGGTGAGCATGGGATGCCTGGCTGATGCAAGACTGGCATGTTTGCGATCAAGTTGTGCCGGGTCACGGCTGGCGGCACTGTAGTGGCTTTGAAGCATTGACGCACAGGATGTGCCAGAATGGTGCTGCAACTCAGCACTATACTGCCTTCCTTCTGCCGCCCGAGACCCCCTGCTTTCAACTGCCCTTCCTGCCTGCGATCCCCCCTTGGCAGGCCTGGTTGGCACAGGGTACCTTCCCCGCTCTTGCTGCATGCCTGCCCACCCCTTCACATGTCTGCCCATTTGCCTGCCTGCCTGCAGTCCTGGCCAGCGCCGGCTACCTGGCCCCCGATGCAGCAGAGGCAGCCTGGGCTCATGCCAAGCGTGCATGGCAGCGGGCGCGCGGCTGAAGGCCAGTGCACAGCACAAGCGGGGCCCTCACAGCGGTGCGGCATTGCTGCTGTGCACAAGTCAGCATTGGCAGGCCGGCGACCCCACTGCCCACCTCCTGCCAGCCTGCATGCCCCTGTTGCTTGCCCGTGCTTGATTCTTGTGTTTGCTTTCTTGTGTAATAGCACCTGCTTGTACACAACATGAGGAAGAGGAAAGCAGCAGCAGCAGCAGCACATCATGATCAAGTCACCGCTTAGGAAGCCTCTGCGGGAATGGGTCAAGGAATGAGCACCGCCATATTATTAGATGAGGGGTTAAGGAGGAAGTGCGGAACTATCCAAGCATGGGCATGCGAGCCGAGGCAGCTGGCGCAAGTACGGGGCAGTTTAGATAGAAGCGGGCAGGCGGGACGGGATCGCCGGACAACATGCATGTGGGGCAGTATCGGTGGCCGAATGCTGGATCACCGAGATGCAGTGCCAGGCGGGATGTGTACAGCCTGGTAAGCCTGCCGCTTATTCCACAGAACCGGCGGTGTCATCGGTTGTTGTAACAACGGAAGGCATGCACGTGTGTTCCCAATATTCGACCCCACATTCTACATTCGATGCATGAAACATGGAATCTTGCAAGCAGCCAACGCAGGTGCTTGGGTGTGGCAGCTCCTCGGAGGCGTGGCGCTCAGCCCCACAGGCCGGGCTTGCTGCATGCAGCCAGGGCACCACCCAGCTTCTCCACCTCTGTGCTTGGCCTCTCATCCTCCCGCCCTCCGTCCTCCTGTATGCCGGGCATTTAGCACTGTGTTTGCTGGCAGGCAGGCAGCGAGGCAGGCGGGCAAGCAGGGAGACGGGCAGGCGCGACACACACGTCGCGATGCTGCCCGTGCGCAGCCCTATGCCCACTAATCTCTGTTTTTTTCAGACACGCACGCAGCCAGCAGGGACCCTTGCGGAGACAAAGCACGTAAGGCTCGTCATCTTAACAAACAGCGGCCCACCCAGCCACCACAGGTACCCCACCGTGCGGATCCAGGTCTCGCTCTGGGCAGCGCTCTCGCCTTGGCGCAGCAGGATCACCCGGGCGCCGTGCTGCACATCCAGCGGAGGACCATAGTTTCCGACGCCAGTCTTGCGCCTGGGAAGAGAGAGGGCAGGGGGGCAAGTGCAGCTCATCAGCAGCTGCAAGGTGGCTTGCAGCGCTGCACACGCCATGCATTACATGGTGCATGGGCCACATAGTAAAGCCCCCCCGCTGCTGTTCAGAGCTGCGCCAAACCGCTGCACTGTAGACCCACCCTCTCCCCCCGACAACGTCCACCCACCGCCCTGCCACCCCTGCCAACAACACAATACATTCATGTTGCTGACCTGCCCTGCAAAAGGGGTGCAGTCAACCTGAACACAGGGGTGCAGTAAACCTTGATACATTGACTTCCCACCCACTCACCCGTAGGCCAGGCGCACGCCCTCCAGGGTGCCATGGAAGCAGTTGCTGTGGTCGTGCCCAAAGTGCAGCGCCTGGATGCCCACCTCCCTGCAACATCCAACACAGCTTGCGCTGGGTACTGTGAGTGGCACAGGGGCATGCACGGACAGCTGGCTGCACGGCGTACAACGCGAGCAGCTGCCATGCCTCCTTCGCTGCCCCACCCCGCAAGTACTGCCTGGCAGGCAGCAGCCGTGGCCATCCCAGCACAGAGTCAGCCACCGCGCACACACCGGCAGCCAGGCCTGGCAGTTGCTCGGCCCCCCGCCCCCCCACCCAGCTCACTTGAGCGCCCGGAAGGCAGTGTCAGCTTCCACCGAGCTGCACGCACTGGGCTCCCGCTTCATCCCCCAGGTTGGCTGGCTGCCCCACAGCTGCAGCACCTCGGCGGGCGGGATGTGCAGGAAGGCCAGCTGGGTGGGCACCTGCAGGGCCAGGCGGTACCGGTGTATGTTGGGGGAGGTGAGCAGACAGGCAGGCGGGCGGGGCAGGCAAATGTGCTCCGGGAGGCTTGAGAGTAGGCCAGGTGGCGCATGTTAGGTGTGTGCAAGTGAGACCGCCTGCTGCAGTTGTGCTTTCCTTCACCTCTGGAAGTACAGCTGCCTGCGCCTTGACCCACTCCGACGTGTCGGCGCCGATGCAGCCCCTGCTATCCAGGCAATGCAGGCAGAACACGTTTACCGTGAGTGAGGTGCACCAGCAGGCTTCCAGGTGGCCGGCAGGATGAATGCTCAGCAGGCTGGGAGCGGAACATGTCTGCACCCGCGTGACCGGCAGGCCTTCCTGCCAGTCCCACAAAAGGATGCCTCACCAGCTGTCAGAGGCGCTGCCGCACCCCTTCTCGTTTGTGTCCAGCATCCAGATGCGCGCCATGGGGGCGTCCCCGGTGGCGCTCAGCACGTCCAGCCAGTAGTTGCTCTGCCCGCTGAGGCTGGCTGGGCCCTGCAGGTAGACAAGGCTGGGGGCAGTTAAGCAGGCAGGCGCTGGGCAAGCAGCGGTGGCAGGCACATGGGCAGAAAGGCACACATTGCGGCAGAAGCGCATGAGCTCTCCAGAGCCGGCTGCCTGCCTCTCTCAGGCAGAACGTGGCATCAAGCTGCCTCAGGGTGTCAAGACAGCCCGCCAGCCGCGCTCACCAGCTGTGTGAGGGAGTGCCCGCTGCTCTCCCGGTCCAGCGTCAGTATCTCCCACCCATCCAGGTCAGCCTCCCGGTCATGGTTGCCCAGCACCACAGCATGCGGCACCCCGGCTGCCTCGGCTGCAGCATTCAAGGGTGAGTGGCAATCAGGGTGGCCAGGTGCGCTATGGAGTGACCCAATGAAGAAGAGCAACGGCTCCCTGGCCTGCATAGCTTCGTGTCGAAGAGGGGGCTGATCAGGCGTCAGCACGCCCTCTCTAATGACAGTCAAGTCCAGCCACATTCCACCCCACCTTCCTCCCTCAACCCGCCTCCGAGCTGTTGCCTCACCCGGCGCGACAACCTCTGCCCAGTGCTGCGCGAACCAGCCGGTCTGGTTGCGCTGCCGCTCCTTGACCGCATCCCATCCTATCATGAATCCTGCGGTGAGGCAGGCACTTGCAAGAGATGTGGTTGTGCCATTTGATGCAAACATGCACGAAACATGCAAGTCTGGCATGCCAGTGCATGTGCCTTCTTGTTTGGGACATGGGCACCCCTGCCGGGCAGGCTGCACGTGCTGCTGACCTGACACCATGTCACCGCTGAAGACGGCCAGACCCAGGCCCTCCTGCTCAGCCTGAAGCACAGCCGTCTGGACCTGCAAGCAAGGCGGGGGAGTCGGGCAGCCTGCTGAAACCACGTTCGGTGGGCATCATGCTTGCCATGTGAGTGCCAGGTGGCACCGCCAGCCAGAGATGAAGGCTGCATGCATGCGCCCACCCACCCGCTATCACTCACATCTGTGGTGCGGCCGTCACACCAGAGCACGCTGCCGTAATGGAGATCCGTCAGCTGCACCATCTTGAACTCGCCGCTGTCGCTGAACCGCAGCACTGGGCAGGCGGTGGCAGCGGCATGCGCGCAGGCGGCCAGGTGCAGGGTGAGTGCTGCCAGCGCCCACAGGGGCGCCGGCGCTTGCACCATGGCCCTGGTGCGACGCTGAAAGAGGTCTGTTGAACCCGGATTGCGCAGGTATCCTGCACATAGGCGTGGCACAGCAGCATCGGTCGTTGTGGGCAGCCGGCTCGGTGCCCAGGCGCTGGCACCCGGCGAGGCGGGTGGGCGCTGCCCCTGCCCGAACCGCGTGCCGAAGCCGGCTCTCCACTGCTCACCGAGATGTGCAACCCGTCGAAACTTGTCCACAGGCGGACCACGCCGCCTGCGAGCTCCCGAGAGGTGTGCCTCGAGCAGACCAAAGTCGCCTGCAAGGCGCTTCTCCGCGAAGATGCTCGTGTTTTCACGCGTATATGGCTGTAGCAAAGGTGCTCTGTCCTTGAATGCGCTCCACAGAGCCTCGGGCAGAGGCCGCCTATGTACTTCGGTACCGCTGCCAATGCGGCAGGTGAGCAGTAGCACAGTACAGCCCTTGGCTTGGCCTGGAGTTCTCACACAACCCCCAATAACAACGCACGCATGCTGCGGAATCCCCCTTGCCATCCTCCGCCACCAAACCACGTGTAATCCAGGGGCACATCTTGTGAGCCGCTGCGCGCGGCGCCGGCCACAGTCGAGTGGAGCGGCATGCGGGGGGCCTGCTGCGCAGAGCGCTGCGGCAGTGCCACATTGCGTGCACCGCTCTAGTGGCTTTTACAATTCAAGCCTGGGTCTCTTTTTTGTTTGTAATGCCCACATGCCCCCTCCACCCGCTTAACCTGCCCTGCTGGCAGGGAACAAGCTTAAGCAGGCGCTGCCTCTCGCTCTGCCTAGTGCCCCAGCAGGGGGGGTGGGGCCGACCCTTGTAGCTTACTGTGGCTTTCAAGTGGACATCATCGCATTGCATTAGAAAGCCCAACGAGGCAGCACGACTGAAGAGACTGAAGGCGAAAACGAACTGGGCACGAGGGGATGAGATGCAGCCAGGGATGGCTGTGGCTTGGTAGCAAGAGTAGACGAGGCACCAGGCTGGGCCGAAAAGGGTTGAGACATGGTTCGGGTAAATTGATGGAAACTCGGTGAGCGTGCACGGCTGTAATTAGTACAAGGGGCACAGGAAGGCAAAGCAAGTCACGTCATCAGCAGGGGGAGCAGCTGGTGGGGGTGCAGGCAACATAGCGTTGGGGGGCAGAGTCGCCGGTGGAAATGATGGAAATGGATTGCACCGGAGGCCGGCAGGTGGGGCAACATTGCGTGGTTTGGGACAATGGCAGCGTCAGGCTGAGGCACAAAAGCAAGCACAAAAGCATGGATCAAGAGGGGTCTGAGCTTTGGGTCGGTCACACAGTGCAGTCGTGGAAATGAGCAGCAGCAGGACAGCCTGAGGCAATTCGGATATGAGGCTAGATGGTTGGGAAAGCGGCATTGCTGGCGCTGAAATCAGTGCTGAACTTGATGCGCAGGCCAGGGCGCCTGGTGCGCAGCTCGTGGCTTGCCTGCACGAGCCTGGTAGGGCACTGCTGGCAGCTTGGATTTTCCAGGCAGAGATCGAGGCGCTGCAAGGGCGAGTGGTGGGCAGCCCAGTGCCATCATGCCAGAAAGCGCGCCACTGCCCGTCCTCTACGCCGGGACCCAGCTTCCCTGCATCATGGAGTGAGAGCCGCTGCAGCTGCCCAGCCTTTTGTAAGAATGCGGGGCTCCGCAGCGCCAGGTCGAATCTGGTGTGCTGCAGGCTGCGCTGCCAGGGGCCGCAAGGCAGCGCGCAGTTTGCTTCGCCCACGGGGTAGACGTCATACGGTTTTTCTGTCAGTACCGCGGCCCACTGCAGCCGGCTGAGAGACGCCAGCGCCGGCATGCATGCCTGGGACGGATTCACATCGCTGAGCCAGAGTCCAGTCAGGTGGGTGAGCCGTGGCAGCGCAGCGGACAGGGTGTCGCCATTGTTGCCCTCTTCCCCCTCGTCAATCCACCCCCAGGAGTCGCACATTCTTAGGGTGTGTAGTCCGGTGAGCTGTGACAGGGAGTGGGCAGCCTGCTGCTTGTAACCACCAGGTGCCGCAGGGTGCCGAGCTGGCGCAGGCAGTCGTAGGAGTCCGCGTGATGGTTGACCATGTTCAGCAAAGGGAGCTGATCTGCAGGCGGGGGAGCAAAGCCAGGGATGTCTGAGTAGGGCAGACGCTGGCAGGGCCCGCTGAGTAGCGGCACTGGCTCATGCACCCGCAATTCCTGATTCAAGCAGAGCAAGGTCAGAGGCAGGGGACACAAGCGGCAGTTCAACTGTACCTGGTGCGGGACGTCCTCCTGCTGCTCATGGAGGCACAGTCTGGTCAGTGAGGTGGGCAGTGCCACACTCTCATGTAACCAGACCTCATGCAACGCGTCCACGTCGAGACTCTCCAGAGAGCGCATGCCCTCCATGGTGGAGTAGAGGTAGACGGAGTGCATGCCGTGCAGCGATATGCGCCTTAGGGTGCGTGCTGACGCTGTCCAGCTGCCGAGGGTGTAGCGGAAGCGATGATCAGAACAGTCCAAGTGCAGCTGCTCGAGGATGCCGCATGCCGCGATGCAGGCATCAATATTAGAACTGATTTCTGCAGCAATTTCCCGAATGATCTCTGGGTCTTGTAGATAGAAGGCAGCCATGTCCAGCTGCACAGTCAGGCTGCGCACTGCCGTGCTGTGCCGCAGCAGCCACCGCAGCAGCGCCGCCAGCGGTGGCTCGGCCAGAATGCCGTCCGGCAACGAGTCGATGCTTGCAACAGATAAGCGACCCGCACCGGGGGAAGAAGAAGAAGAAGATGACACACACCGGGTGACGGGTTTGGGGGAGATCGAGCTGTGCACGGAGAGCAAAGCATCCCCGGCATTGTCTTGCCTGGGAGCGCCGGCGCCATCACAACCCTGGTCTTGCCTGGGAGCGCCGGCGCCGTCACAACCCTGGCGGCACATGCACAATCCACGATGGATGTACTGATCGCCGCTGGAAGTTGTTTTCATGGTGCAGGTGCATAAGTAATTTGCATGCTAATGTCCCATATGTTGTATGTGTCAGTCAGCAGTGGAATTGAGGTTGGGGAGTGCAGGTGCCGTAAATATGTCATCGCCGGGTAAAACTAGTCGAGCTATCAACACTGTCGCTGCCCATGCTTCGCTTCACATTATGGCACAGGCGCAGCCGGCCTTGGCATTCTTTGCCCCCGCCTTGTCCACAGGCACCGCGGCTGGGGCAGCTGGCGCCTTCACCGCAGGCACTGCCTGTGCAGGCGCTGCACCCGCTGTTGCTGCTGCATTAGCCGCCGTCTCAGCAGAGGTCCGGTTCGGACCAGCAACGGCCGGTACGGGCGGCACCTCCGCCGTCTCCGTTGCAGCCGCTGCACCCAATTCTCCACGCGCCCCCTCCTCCACATCAACCGATGCCGCATGCTCGAGGAAAGCAGCAGCAGCTGCCTGGACCGCCTCTTGCTGGCAGGCATCCTCAGCTGACATGGCAGCCGGCGCCTCCTCCTCTGCTATTGGCCCCACCGCCTCCGGCCCTTTCAACAGGTCGAGCTCAGGGGCGAGCTGGGCAGGCGTTGCTGCAGCAGCTGCTAGCCCCTCCGATTGCGTTGCAGCAGCTGAGGCCCCCTGGGGCGCAGCAGGCCAGGCTGATGTGGCGCCAGCAGCTGTTGATGAGGCCAGCTCATTCCCAACCTCCCCACCCTCCTGCTGCTCCTGCTGCTGCTCCGATCCTGCCGGCAGCTCGGAAGCACCGCTGGCGCTGGCTCCGGAACCCTCCACTGGGAGCAAGTGCTCCTGCTCCTGCTCTGCCCCAGGCTCTGCCTGTGCAGCCGCGGCGGGGGTCTGCGCCACCTCCTGTGGAGCTGCCGCTGCTGGCGCCGCCTCTGCCGGTGCTGGGGCCGGTGCTGCCGCTGCTGGCATGACCGCTGCCGGCTTGGCAGCCAGCACCCCAGGGCGGGAACTCCCAAAGCCCAAACTCAAGCGCCGTGCTGACGTGGCAGTGGGAGACATGATGCCTCCCCGGTCGGTGCTGCTCCTGCGACTGGCCTGCGGGCTGGTGGGCGTGGCAGCGGCTGCGGTCGCTGCGGTGGCTGCGGCAGCGGCTGCAGCGCTGCGCGCCTTGATGGCCCCAGTGGGGCTCAGCAGCCGGCTGCTCCCGCTGATCGCCCTGCCGCTGGCTGAGGGGCTGAGAGCACGGCTGCCGCCGCCGCTGCTGCTGCTCGCAGACTTGGTCAGTGTCCTGCCATTGCTGCTCCTAGGGCTGGCTGCTGCTGACCTGGCGGTTGGAGTGGCACGTGGCGATGTCATGCCTGTGCCGCCATTGCTGCTGGCCAGCTGGGCGACTCTGCAGGAAGGCAGGCAGGAAGGCAGGCAGGCACCTTTCAGGGGCGGCGGCAGGAGCAGAGGATACAGGCAACAGGGGGCCAGGCAGGGACGCAGGCAGGCAGGCAGCCAGCCAAGCAGAACAAGCTCAGGCAGTCCTCATTTGACAGGCAAAGTTGGTGTGCTTCAGGAGGCTGCATCACACACAGGGAGATGTCACACCAGTGATGCCCACGGACTGGGCTAAGGCAAGCGGCAGCTGCTGGCAGGCTGCCAAACTCGGGCATTCCGCAGTAATAAAACAGCGTTCACGTCTCACGTGCCTTGACAGTACACCACACACCTGGGAGAGGTCACACCAGCAGCGTCGCCGGACCTGGGTGTGGGAGCGGCAGGCGACAGGGCACGGCTGCCTGCGCCGGCGGTGGATCGGCTGCTGGCGCTGGCGCTGCGGCTCACGCCGGCAGGCTGCCGGGCGGGGCTGAGCGCCTTGGTGGCGGCGGCTGAGGCGGCCGCTGCTGAGCCTGCTGAGCCTGCTGAGCTGCCGCTGGTTGCTGCTGCCCTGCTGGCAGTGCTCAGAGAGCGCTTGGGAGCGTCTGCCTTGGCGGCGGCTGCAGCCGCCGCTGCTGCCGGCCTAGCGGGCAGCGTCGTCGCCCGGGGCACCCCGGCAGGCCGGGGGGAAGTAGCTGCTCCAGCTGCTGCCGGCCGGGATGCAGCTACGGCCGGCGAAGTGAAGGAGCGAGGCTTGGCCTCGTCAGCGCTTGGCTCAGGGGCGGCGCGGGGGCTGGGCGGCGGCACCGGCTTGGGTGATGCGGGCCGGGGAGGGGGAGGTGAGGAGGGCGGGGAGGCCGCGCTGCGGAACCTCTCCGCCGCGCCTGCACAGAGGGGACAGAAATGGGGGCTTTGGCTTTTGAGCACAAGGAACAGCAGCGGACGCCATGGACGCAGCGGCAGCATGCCCTCACTGCTGCCCCTGCTCCTCATGCGCCCTCGATGCAAGCTGCGCTGCCGCTGCAATGGCTGGCTGCCCCAACACCCAGCCGCCGACTGCCATGCAGGCAGGCTCACGGGGGCAATGCACAGCCTTGAGACACATGGAGCCACGGGGCACCCAAGGCCACCCCCTCCCTTCACATCCAAACACAGGCGGGCGGGCGGCCTGCCTTGATTGGCACGGCACTCACGTGGGCAGGGCACCGCTTTGACAAACATCTGCTGCAGGCGCGTGCACCCGCGGTCTGCGGCCAGCGTCAGCGCGCTCTTGCCCGCGTGGTTGATCACCCACGGGTCGGCGCCGCCCTCCAGCAGGGCCTGCCTCAAAGGAGAAGGATGTAGTGGGGTGGGGGGCAAGGTCAGCTGGGTGGTCTTGGACCAATGGGATGGGTAAACTGTTACCATATCCTTGCAACATCAACATCACACGCTTGAACACAACAAGCCCATCTCCTTCCCGCCCAGGTGGCCCCGCAGCCCTCGCATTTCCCTGTTGCTCGTTTACCTCATGCCGCCCTCAGCTTCCCTGCCTGCTCGCCTAACACATGCCACCCTCATCACCCCTCTCGCTCACCTGCCCCGCCGCAGCGTACTGCTCCGCCTTGTTGTCCGAGTTGCCGTTTTGGAGCAGCTTGCTGTCCTGCAGGGCGGCAGACGGCAATGGCAGCGAGCCGAAGAAACACACGCAGTATGGGCAAGCGAGGGCAGAGGTCTAGGGCAGGTGCCCCCTGGCAGGCAAGAGCAAGCAGGCCATGTGGGACCGCTCAGTGGTGCAGCACCTGCACAGCCCAGGAGCGCATCGAGCCCACGGGTGCACGTGCTCCAACGACGGGTTCCACAAACAGAACGCTCTGCAGGGCCGGCTCCAGGCCAACTTGCAAACCACAAGAGGGTGCCCTTGGTGTCCTGTCGCCGCCCCTCCCACCGCCCTCCATCCATGCACGCCCCAGGGTACAAGTTGGCGCCCGTCGCCTGCCCTGCCCTCCCCTCGTGTGCATCGTCTCCCCCCCCGCCCGTCCCCCTCACCATCAACAATACTCAATACGCAATGAAGCGCCGTGTTGCCCTCGCCCCATGCCGCCTAAAACAGTTGTTGCTCCCGCACGCCCCTCCCCAGCATGACCTCCCCTCACGTGCTCCACCTCCCCTCCCRCCCTCCCCCTTCAACTTCCTAAAATCCACCAGATCGTGCGCCATATTGCCCTTGGTGCCTGCTGCCGCCCCTCCCCAGGCCTGCCCTCCCTCGAGCATGCCTCCCGGGTGCAAGTTGCCGCTCCCCAGCCCTCCCCATCCCTCATGTGCAGCACCACCCCTACCCCCTCACCTTCCAAAATTCAACCAGCTTGTGCAGCGCCGTGTTGCCCTTGCCGTCGCTTGCCCCGGGGTCGGCCCCTCCCCGGATGAGCGCCGTGATCACCTCGCCCTGCCCCAGCTTGGCAGCCAGCTCCAGAAGGGTGAGGCCCTCTGGGGTGGTGGAGTTGGGGCTCACTCCGTTGGGGCCCACCAGAGCGGCGGCGGCGGCGGCGTGGCCCGCCTGTTGAAGGCAAATGGCCAGTGCGAGGGAGGATGGGGCGGGGGTGGGGAGGAGCGGTAGGCAAGGTGCAGGGGTGGCGGCAGCACTGCTTGGCACTTGCGGGTGGGGGGCTGCCCTGAGCGGTGTACAGCACAAGCGCCCGTCCCCACATTCCCACCCAACAGGCCCCATCCCCGCACCCACTTCTCTCTCAACACATGCACCAAACGCCTGCGCCAGCAGCCACCCACCCAATAGCCAGCAGCAACGCGTTACACCCCCATCCCACACCCCATTCCACCCCACATCCAGACCCACACCCCACTACCCTCGCCGCACTCACTTCAAACATGCCGACATCCCAATACCAATACCACCCTCACCCCGGGCCACCCACCTGGATTGCCAGCAGCACCGGGGATGCACCCGCAGGCGTCTTTGCCCCCGGGTTGGCGCCCCCCGACAGCAGGGCAGCGCACGCCCCCGCATGCCCCTTCTCCGCCGCCAGTAGCAGCGGGGTGACGTGCTTGGGCGTCTGTGCATCCACGCCGGCCCCTGCCTCTAACAGGGCAGCCACCGCCTCTGCCTGGCCTGCCTCTGCTGCCTTGTGCAGGGGTGTGAGGCCGCCCATGGTTTTGGCATCCACGGTGGCCTTGGCTTTCACCAGGGCAGAAATGATGGAGGTGTGGCCGCCCTCGGCGGCAAAGTGCTGCAATAGTGGGTGGGGAGGAGGGGAAGGGAGGGGGCAGCGGTGGGGAGGGTGAGCAGTGTGGAGTGTGGACGCCCTCGGTGGCAAGCCGCTGCAGGGGGGGTGAGAGAGAGAGAGGAGGGGAGGGGGTCGTGGTGGAGAGGGTGAGCAGTGCTGGTTAAGGCCCCCTTCAGCGGCAAAGCGCTGCAATTGTGGGTGGAGCGACGAGGAGAGGGGGCAGTGGTAAGGCAGACGAGCAGTGTGGGGTGTGGCCACCCTCTGCAGCATGGTGCTGCAGTGAGCGGGGGCGGGGCACGGATAGCACGGAGAGGTGCAAAGGCAGGGTGGCAGGGATTCATGCTGGCACTCGTGGCACAAAACCTCCCGCCCCTGCATCTCCCCTCATCCTGATCCCTAGCACGTTGGCTGGCAGCGACGCCCTGCCTGCCTGCACCCACCAAAACGCATTTCGCCAGGGCCGGACAGCCATGCGAATACCCTGAACCCTTCTCACCAGTGCGGTCTGCCCGTGTGCTCCCTTGGTGTTTGGGGGCGTGCCGCCTGCGAGCAGGCGGCGTACCGTCTTCAAATCTCCCTTGGCCGCCGCCTTGGGCAGCTCCTGAGCCGCCGACATGGCCGCTGGCTAATGCTCACTGTGTTTGTGAGGCGGTCAATGACACGCACCTCTGGTGCAATTGATGGGACGCTCTGCACAATGGGGCACGGGGAGGGTGGGGGGAGGGTCACACATTGAGGCCTGCAGCTCCCAAGACGCCGCTTTGCACCGTCGTCACCGCTGCCGGGCGCAAGTGCCAGTACAAACCGCCGCCTCGCACCTCGAACCCTAGGGCTCCGCGTGTTTGGTGCCGCGGTTAGTGGGTCGACGCGAATCAGACTCTGAGAGCGGCAGTGGAGGCGCAGCGACTGTGGCCGAGATAAGCTCTTGGCAACGATGAGAGGGTTTGTGGGTGCTGTTGGGTCGGCAAACGGCACTCTGCTGCCGGCTCGCGCCGTATCAAGAGAACTGCGGAACTTGCAGCGTCGGTACAGACAGCACAGCTGTTTCGAGCTTCTTGTCCCTCGGGGGTCGTCCACCCGCTTGCACGGTGGTCGCTGGAAGGATAGTTCAACGTTAATTCACGGCGTGTCTGCAGTTGAGCCGCGCGGCGGCTCCTCGAGAGTTTCTGCCCGCGCCTCCAGGTGGCAGTGATGTGGAGGCGCCGGCAGCAATCCTGAAAACGCCAGTCCTGCTCAAACGTCAAGATTTGGAGAAAATGTGGTCATGTCTACAAAGAGTGATGCTCAGAGGCAGACTCTGACAGCGCCGCTGACAGCGATACCAAGCCAGCGTTAAGCGATCTGTGTTTTGCTGGCAGCACCAAGCCATGACGGAGGTTGGCACTGGTACCACACCCGCTCTTGCTCACAAAGATTTCACCCGTTGCCGTCATTGACCCCACAGCATGGCTCCGAGTCGCCCGCTCGGTCATCTACAACATGCGTGCAGATCGGTGCCGCCGGTGCTGCTGCTGTGCCTGCTGTGCGAGGTGGGATCGGCAAGCTCAGCGCTCCTGCTCCGGGCCATTCCGCACCTCTTGCTGCTCCAACAAAGTCACACCGCATTACACACAGAAGGTTGCAAGATGGCTGAAGAACGGGGGCGGAAAACTGGCCACACTGAGTGGGGAGATGGCTACAATGAAAATGCCAATCGCCAAAGGGGCACAGAAAGGAGGGATGTACACAGAAGCCCGGCGCGCCACAAGACAGGCGCGCCAGACAGCAGCTGGGACAACAGAAGAGGCGCACAGCGGCCCACAACAGCTGGCATCGGGAAGCTCATCAACAGCTGGCGTCAGACTGGGCGAGCAGGCTGGCCCTGTTTACCGTGCAGTCCACCCGCCGTCAATGGCGAGGCAGGCGCCGGTGATGGCGGCCGCGTCGTCGGTGCACAGGTGCCGCACCAGCGCCCCCACCTGCTCAACCCAAGGCAGCGGGGCAGAGCAGGAAGGTGGTTCAGGTGCGGTGGTCTAAGGGGAAGGGAGGCTATGCATGCAACACAGCCCTCGAGTGCCAGCTCAGTGCGCCTCAATTCCCCGCCACAATCTGTGCACCCATCCGCGCAGCATCCTTCCCTACGGCCCGCTTTAAAGCCCCACCCCTCCTCCGCCTGCCCCCTTGCCCCTTCCCTCCCTCCCTCCCCCAACTCCCTTCCTGCAGATCCGCGCCTCTCGTCCCCTTGGCCCCTGGCCTCCTCCCACGCCTCCTGTCCCCCCGCTCACCATCCCCACCTCCCTCGCCAGGCCCGCTGGCCCCTCCCTCTCCCAAACCCTCCTCTCTCCCCCCTGCCTGGGGCCTCCGACCCTGGTGGCCCCCTCCCTGCCCCCCCAGCTCACTGGCATTCAGGATAGTTTGCAAATAGACTGCGTTATTTTGAAAACAATCCGCAGCCCCCTCCTCACCTCCTCTGGCTTCACAAACCGCTTGATGGGCTGGTCCACCAGCAGCACATCCGTGATCACCTTCTCCTGCACCATGGAACACAGCAGAGTAACAATGGCAGAACACACCGTCAGCGTGAGTGAATGCGCTGCACACGAAGGGCCGGCTGCCCAGCAGCGTGTTGGTGATCACCTTTTCATGCAGCAGGTCAACAACAGACAGACAAAGTATCACGTTGATTGTGAGTGCAGTGTGCGCATGGTGGGGTGGCTTGCTCACAGCATGGCACACAACCCGGTGCTGTCACAGGTCGGCCGACCTCTCACAACGGCTGCTCCAGCTCCCTTCCATCGCTCACTTTCAGCTGCCCGGCACACCCTGTCCCATGGACCATTGCTGCCTCCCGCCTGGACTTGACATGTCATCGCTTGATTGATGAGCATGCTGCGCCCACCACACCGCCCTGCTTGCACCCCTGCCTGCCCCTGCCACCCAGGCCAAAGCCCCCTCTCCTGGTGCTCGCACCCACCTTGGGGATCCCCCTCGTCCGCGCCTGGTTCTCCAGCTGCCTCTCTATCAGCTCAGTCATCACATACCTGCATTCAAGTGTTGTGTAAAGGGAGGGGGGGTGGGGTAATGTGGGAGGATGAGGGCAAGGCGGGTGGGGCAGCCAAGGTGTGTCTGGAGGCGGGCCAGCGATGGGCAGGTTGGGGTAGGTGGGAGGGCAGCCGTGAGGCGCGGTTGGGTTGCGAGCGGCGATGTGGTGGGTAGGCTGGACAGCCAAGGGTGGGGACAGAAGAAGTGATGTCGCGAGCCGGGCATGTGCAGGTGGCGCAGCGCTGCGGCTGCCCTGGCGGGAGCAGGGAGCGCGAGCGCAGCAGAGCACGCCAACTGGCAGCACAGAGTCGTCATAAGCCAGCACAGGGCCAGGCATGCAGTACCCATGACAGGCAGCGAAGGCGCCAGTGGGCAGCACAGAATGCGGCAGGGAGACATAGTCACATTATGCGGTGACTGGTTTAAGCAGCAAAAGCAGGCAGGCAGCGCTCACCCTGGGCACACCGCGTTCACCGTCACGCCCGACGTGGCAACCTGCACAAGAGGGGGAGGGGCAGGGCGGTGCACTAGGTGCCGGGAGTGACATGCGGGTCTGTGTCGCAAGTTTCTTTGCGATCAGACAGACTGTCAGCCCGGAAAAGCAAAGCAAAGCAAAGCATGCATGGATGCCAGATGCCGCAGGCGTGCCACCATGCCACTCCATCCTGGCAGCCCTTCTCCTCCTCCTCCCTGCAAGAAGGACAGCTCCCACCCTGGCAGTGGTAGTTGTACCGCCCCCAGCACACGTGTACCTCCCCTGCCCCCCCACCTCCAGAGCGGCGGTCTTGGTGAAGCCCGCGATGCCGTGCTTGGCGGCGTTGTAGGCGGACTTGAAGGGGGAGGCCACCGTGGCGTGCATGGAGCCTGAAATGAGGGGGCAAAGGATAACGTTGGTGAGGCAAGAGGGCGAAATGACAGGGCTGCAGCCGGCTGAACAAGCAGCCCAACACTTTGATCCACGCAATGACAAGCCGTGCCAGCTGCCCCCAACCCACCCTGCTTTCACACACAACCGGAACAACATTGATGCACTCAAGGGACCACAAGAGAGGGGGGCAAGGGGGGTTAGTGCCGACGTACCACACCAGTCGACACATGCATGCACGGAAGCTACGCAGCTCACCGGTGTTGACGATGCGGCCCCAGCCCGCGTCCAGCATGCCGGGCAGCGCTGCCTTGGTGGCGTGGAAGGGCGCGTTGAGCACTACCTCAATGATCTGTGGGGGGGAGCAGCACGATTCTAAGAACAAGGGGCGAGGGTGAGCGCACGGATGGTGACAAGCACAGGCGCATGGGATGCAGTCAACCACTTGTCCACGGGTGACATGTGTGCCCTGTGTGCCCAGGTGACATGTGTGCCCTGCCCAAGCGCACACATGTTCACAGGTAAGCGCACTGCCATCCGCTTGTCGTCGGAGTAGTCGCGTGCACTGAGCACAGCAGCGCGTACGGTGCACACAAACCAAGTAGAAGGTAGGGGTAGGCCAGCTAACCACCATCCACTTGTCCTTAGGGCACTCATGTGCGCTGGCCACACAGCCAGCACACAAAGCACGCACCCAGAGCAAAACCCGTTCACAGGCCAGCTCACCGCCATCCACTTGACTCCCGTGCACTGAGCACAGCAGCGCATACGGTGCACACAAAGCAATTAAACAGGCAGGGTAGGCTAGCTCACCGCCATCCACTTGTCCTCCGGAAATTCGTGCACCGGCGCCACATACTGGATGCCCGCGCTGCAAGGGGAGGGCAGGGGACAACGGGGGTGCAGGGCAGCCAGTTACTGGCCTGCGGTGGCATGCGGAGCAACGGGGCGGGGAAGCGATGGGGGCGGAGGTTGCCGGGAGGTCGTGGCACCAATAAACACTTGAAAACCAGTACACTTCTTTGTCGGGCATGGGCAGCCATGTGCACCCTCCCAAAACCGAAGGACCACTCTAGCCAGCTTGTCCCAAATGGGAGCGTTAGCAGCACCAGGGGGACCAGCGGACATCCTCTTGTTCACCGGGATGTGCAGCTATCTGCTCCCTATCTGCTCCCTGGCCGCCCCGCCGCTCTAACAAGCTTGTCACAGGGCAGGCGGAGTAGGAGCAGCAGCAGCGGCAGCAGCAGCGGCAGCAGCAACAGCAGCAGCAGCTAGCAGCAGCAGCAGCAGCAGCGGCAGCGACAGCAACAGGGGGCCAGCAAATCCCCTCGCCCACTCACTTGTTCACCAGTATGTCCAGCTTCCCAAACTCCCGCTGCACCTGAGCCACCATGTCGCTGCGGGGGCACAAGGGGCACATCAAGGGGCGGGAGGGGCAGAGGTCCGGAGGGTCATGTTGTTATAGCTGCACGCGCCAGTGCGCCCTCTGTAGTGTTCATTCTTGCGTGGGGGGTGCGGGGGCCGGCATGGCATGCCTCCACAATACTCCCACCATTTTGCCCGCTTAGTCATCAACCCACCACCCGCCCCACGCTCTGACCTCCTTCCCCCTCGGGACGCTACAGCGCACCTCCCCTCCTAGGCCCCAACTCAGTGCGCATGCCACCCAGGCACCCACCGGATCTCCTGCGGCTTCATCAGGTTGGCTGTGGAGGTGCCGACGGTGGTGCCGTACTGCTTGGCCACGGCATCCGCCTTCTGCCGAAGCTCCTCCTCAGTCATGAGGCCGTGCATGACAGTCGTGGCGCCCCCCGCAGCCAGCTGCTTCAGAATGCCCATGCCAATGCCCGTGCTGCTGCCTGCGGCGGGGGGAGGGGGTCCAGGAAAAGGGGATGGGGCATTGGCGGCGGCGGTGGCGGCGGCGGCGGCGGCGGGAAACAGGGTTGCACGGCGCCGGGCGACGAGGACCCCTGCGATGGCTTCCCCGATACATGCAAAGGCTGCTAAAGTCCCGAAACCCCTGAACGGGGCACCACAATAGCAGGTTTGTTAGTCAGCCCTGCGCTCACCCGTCACCAGGGCGACGCGGCCCTTCAACACCTGGTTGAGCAGCATGTTGTCCGATTACAGCTGCTAGACCTGGTGCAAAGGGGCTGCAGTCAGAGCGGCACTCGGGTCGTTCCGGCAGCCTCCGACAGGTTTGTGGGCGCGGCAAGGAGACAAGGGATTTGTGACTAGTGTCCCGAGCCGGACGATCCTCGCATACATGCTTTTTTTTGCGCTGCCTACATGGCGCCGCATGACTCCAGCAGGCAAAAGCCGCCTGCTCATGAGGGTCCAAGACACCGCTGTTGCTCAGCGCTGAAATTGAGCGCAAGCGTCGGCGTCGAAGCTACCGGCAGCTGCCGCGCCCCTGAACCTTGCGTCTTGGCAACGGTGGTCTTGGTCGGCGCAAGCCGCCGCCAGCGGCCAGTGCGGCCAGCGGGAGTCCCAGAAACGCGCGAACACGGCGCCAAGGGCGCAGCAAGTGTGTGGCACAAGCAGTGGAAGAGGCAGAGGCACCCCTGCGGGACGACGGTCCCACACTTCCCCGCCGTTGGGGACCTGCAGGAGCCAGGCGGCGGCATGGACAGCGAATCTCCACAACAAGATGTGCCTGCAGAGCTGCAGCACTGCCCACCCACAGCGCTCGAGGTGGGCCAGCTGCTGACCCGCTGCCCTGTCGGCAGCTCCTGGCTGCCAGCTAGTCGTCTCCCCACAACCGTTGTGCCGGCCGGGCAACCTTCTTCATGCCAGCCCATGGCCCTCCCCTGCAGGGCTACGTGCGGC
Organism: Chlorella sp. ArM0029B; assembly: GCA_002896455.3. NCBI lineage: Eukaryota > Viridiplantae > Chlorophyta > Trebouxiophyceae > Chlorellales > Chlorellaceae > Chlorella > Chlorella sp. ArM0029B. The sequence continues at coordinate 370,949 of JTEE01000080.1, read as the reverse complement.
GCCGCATCCAGAGCTTCAATGATCAGCTAGAGCTGGCGCAGTGGCTGGGTCCAGAGGCAGCAGCCGCCCTGAGCACCGCCACCCGAGAGCTTCTGGCGGCAGCCGAGGCGGCAGAGGGCGGCAGCGGCGTGGCCAGCAGCGGCGCCGGCGGAGCGCCCGGGCTTCAGCTCGTGTTTCGCCACGACTGCAGGTGAGTTCTGTATCATTTACTCTTTGGTTTTGTGTGGCTGATTGTGCTTTGTGTGGTGTGTCTGCTTATGTCGGCTGATGAAAGTGCACCAAGCCACCCCCCGACCCACGCCCCTGCAGGCACCTCGGCTGCGCCGACGCGCACTGCTTGCTGTGCAGGTGTGCACCACACACAACCGCCACTGCCAGCCAGAGTTGCCGCCCCTGCACACACAGCTTGCTCAGCGATTGCAAGCCACCTGCGGACATGCCGGAGCATGGTGACAGCCGGGGCCGCATCTTGTGCCCGGCATCCAGGGGCATGCTCAGCTTCAACAATGCAGCCTGCGTTCCTTCATGTTAAACACACGTATGCATGGGTAGATGTCAACAGCCACCAGTGGCATGCCCCCTGGAGCCCTCCATGCCTGCAGCCAGAACCAGGCGCGCCGCTGCCCCAGCAACTTCTGCTCAAAGTATTTGAGCGGCGACGTGCTCAAGGCGGCCTGCGGTGCGGGCATCAGGTGGGGGACCTGCTGCGTGATGTGCCTGCACTCCCGCTACCCGCCCCTTCCTCTCTATTATCCGTGCTGCGTGATGTGCCTACACCCCCGCTACCCGCCCCCGTCCCCTCCTTTGTGCTGCCCGACTTAGTGTGTGTGAAGTGTGTGCTAATGTGCAGCATTGCTGGCGGACAGGGCGGCAGGCCAAGGGTGGTGAGGGCAGTGGGGTGGTGGACGAGTGAGGAGGCTACGGCCTGGGAGCGCGTCGCACAGGCTTGGCATGCTCAGCAGGGTGGTTTCTAGGCAAGCGTGTGCCTCCTGTGGGCACGTGTGAGAGGGAGCTGCTGTTACAGTACTGTGCTCACTCACACCAAATCCCATTCCTCGTCCTGTTGCCTCCCGCTCGTCAGGGTGGAGTTGGTGGATCGTGCAACGGGCCGGCTGGTGCCCAACCATGACGCCATCCAGCTTCAGGCAAGCCAGCGCAGGGGGGCCATGCCCGCGAGCCGGGGTGGGTGCTGAGGCTGGGTGGGAGAGGAACAGGGGAGGGGAGGGGCAGGCTGGGTGAAGGACGGGGAGGGAGGGCAACGCTGGCATCCCTGCATGCATTTGCTGTTTGCAGAGGAACCTGCCCGCTGCCACCCCTGGGGCACCCAGTCTTATGTCTCCACAAAATGGGTCGTACGTTTTTGTTTTGCTTGCCATTTAGCATCCACCTCAGAGCAAGCAAGGTTCTTCACTCATTTCCACTCTTCTACCGTCCGCCCCGCTGCCCCCCAGGTGTGCATCCTGGATGGGCGTGCATACCAGGAGCTCGGCGCCAGCGGGGCGCCAGGGGATGCTGACCTGGACCGCATCACGCTCAGCGCCAACCAGCAGGTGAGGGGCCTGGGCACTGCTGGCAGCGCACAGGCTAGTCTAGTCTAGTCGTTACAGCTTTTCGCATCCCCTAAAAGAGGATTCAACTTCAGGACGAACCAAAGCCTGGTAGGCTGACGAGGCATGCACCACAGCACACTGGCTGATTGAAGGAGCGAGTGAACAAGGCGGGAGGTGCACCGGTGTGGCAGCGGCCTGCTCATGCGCCGGCTTTGCTGAGTTTGCGATTCCCTTCTCATCCGTGCTCAGGTGCCTGCCCCGGTGACATTGCATGCCGTCGCCTTTTGCCATGGTTGACTGCAGGGCCAGCCGCTGCTGTCGGCTGCCAAGGCGGCCGTGGGCAGCGACGGGAGGCTGCTGGTGCCCATGACCGGCGGCTCCGCCCAGCTGCCCGACCTCAGCATCACAGGTGCGGCCTGCTCAGTGCGGCAGGAGAGGGGGTTTATGCTAGCAGCCTGCAATGACTGTAATAGACGGAAGGAGCAGATGGCTGACTTTCATGTGTGCCACTGCCCGACCTCAGCATCCCAGGTGGCGCCTGCTCACAGGGGCAGGAGCGCCTCCACACACACACACACAACAAAAGCAGAGAGGGGGCCGCTTACCAGAAGCCTGCAATTTCCCGAATGCGTGCTTGTCTCTATCACTGTCTCTATCAATGACTGTCTCCTGCTGCCTGCTTTAGCTGCCATCCTTGCAAGCAGTCTACGCCTGTAGCAGCTCTCCCAACCGCCGCCTTTCCTCATAACCAACACTACCCTACCTCCCCGGCTTCTCCACGATCTGCAGGCAGCAGCGAGGCGCTGCTGTCGGGCCTGAAGCCGCCCTTTGTGCTGCTGGCACGGGCGGTGGAGGCGGGCAGCGGGCAGCGCCGCGCCGACATCCCGCCGGTGGCCTCCGAAGGCTTTGTGGTGAGCTGGCCCCAAATTTGTGTTGTATTTCCTTGTGTGCTTTATGTGCTGCCCCGCACATAGCTGATGGCCAGAGATGCCTTGTGTTGACGGTGCCATGCATTCAGCCCCCTGGACAGCCCTGTACGCTGCCCTGCCAGCCATGCCCGGGTCACCATGCTTGAGCTCATGCCCCCATGTCCCTTTTCCTGCAGGTGGCCACCCCCCGCGTGCGCACCGCCTCAAAGAAGGACATCCCACACCTGTCGGACCCGGTGTCCAAGATTGCCTGCGTGGGGGCGGCCACCCAGGTGCGTGCATGGGCAGGTGGACAGTGTGAGGGCGGGGCAGGGACGATCCTGAGATGCTGCTGGGCTGCTTGTGAGGCGGTGAGGGACGAGTTGGTTGGTGGGGCAGGTTGATGGGCAGGCACACTGCCAACGGAACCAGACCAAAGCGACACCCATCGCTGCCATGAATCACCCTCATGCTGCCCACTCCCCCGCCATTCAGTTTCTCCCCTTCCCAAACATCACCCCACCACACTGGTACACCCGATAACGCAACACCCAAACCCTGAACCTTAATTTTCCTACACCCTGTCTGTTGCAGGCCAAGCTGCGGGACCTGCCCAAGGCCGCTGCCACAGCGGGGGTGCAGGGGCTGGAGCTGCCGCTACACGCTGTCACCACCGGTGAGGGCTGGAGCGTACGGGCGGACGCCGGACGTACATGTTTGGTGTTGTAAAGCACTGGCATGCCGGGCAGGGAGGTGTCGTTCCAAACCGGTGCTGGTCAACACGATGTTGAGCGGGTTGCTGCACAGCCAAGTAGCTTGGTTTGCTTGGGACCACCACTCCAGCTCAACCTACAACATCCTCTCCCGCACCCCCGCCACATGCAGTGGGCGAGTTCCGGCAGCTGGTGGTGTGGGCGCAGGAGGACGCGGGGCGCTGCGAGCAGGTGGGTGGGGGGCGGAGGGAGCAGCTGTGTAGGAGCAGAGGGGACATCATATTCTGGGAGGTGGCCCAGCATCCAGCGCAAGGTGCAAAGGGTGAGATCAGGGCAGCAGGTCCCCCTTCCGTCCGTACAGCCTCCCGCCTCTCCTGTCCCACCTGCGCCCTCCACCGCCCTGCCTTGCTCCCGCACCTTGCCCGCCCCCTCTCCTGCGCCCTGCACCACCCCCGCACCTCGCTCCCTGCCTGCCTGCCTGCCTGCCTGCCTGCCTGCCTGCCTGCCTGCCTGGACCCTCGCTCACAGGGGCGCACCCCCGCACCCATCTCTCTCCCTGCCTCCCTGCCTGGGCCCTCCCCCACAGGTGCGGCGCATGCTCAAGCTGGCCAAGGGGTGGGAGGAGGCGCGGGACCACGCGCTGAGGGTGAGCCGGCAGACTGGCTGGGGGACGGGGCATGCCCACGCCTGAGCTGGCGGGGGCACCTTTTCTGGATAAGGACACTGTTACAGGGGTAGCTTGGCTGGGGCTGCCACATCCTGGAGAGTCATGGAATCGTGTGACGCAAGGTTACATGTTAGTGTTGGTTAGAGGGAGACGTCCTGAAGAGGCAGGACGCAGCGCCGCTGGACCGGGCCGCCAGCCGGTGCCACCCTGGCCGCTGCCAGGTCAGCACTGCTCCCCTGCCGCCCAGGACCCCCGAGCTCCTCTCTCTTGCTTGCTTATATCTAACCTCGACCACAACCGCTGCCTCTCTTTGCTGCAGGCGGTGGGCACCGACAACCGCCTGCGCGCTTTCTTCACCGATGACTCACGCACGGCAGGCCTGCTGTTTGCCTGCCAGGGCGCTGCCCCGCTGCTGGATGCGCCTCTGGGTGAGCGGGTGCGTGGAATCAGTACAAGGAATGAACTGCTTGAAGGAATGCTTGTATGAACACGAGCCGTGCACAACGGTTTGGGGCAGCGCGCTTTTGCAGTGCCATGCACACGCGGCTCTGGTTGGGCGGGTGCATGTTGTTTGTGTGTATGTATGTTGGTGGTGGCGCAAGGGCAAGCAGAGGCAAGGGTGCTGTGTGCGTGACTGAAGGCGGGCCACACGCAGATTGGACAAGGGCGAAGCTTGTATTTGCCAACACCCGCTGCTCACAGCTATTGTCCTGCCTGGCTGCACCCGCCCCATCCATTGCAGCCACTCTGCAAGCGGCGGCCGACGGCAGCGGCCAGCCCTCTCTCCTCGCCATGCTGCTGGCAGCTGACACCAGCCTGGGAGCCGGGCAGTCGCTGGGTGCCAAGTCGGGCAGCGGCATGGGGCAGGCGGTTGAGGGGCAGCAGGTGCAAGCCAGGACGATGCTGCGTCAGGCCAAGGTGGGTGGCGCCAGCGTGTTCATGGTTTGGGAGATGAAGAGGCATACCTTATAATGCCAATGCAGTCATACAAGGGACTAGAAAGCACGTGAGGTGCATGGGCCCTGCCTGTCTGCCTGCCTGCGCCATCTGCTTGCTCTTACAGTCGCATCCATCCAACCCTCCCAACCGGTGCTGTTCTGTCACTGTGCGCGCACCTGTGCCCACCCGCCTCCTCCAGGCATGCTGGGCACGGCGTGGTCACCCCGGCTGGGCGGTGCTGCCCCTGGACTCCGGCGACTTTGAGAGGCAAAGCCTGCACCTCCAGCAGGTGTGGTCTTCTTAAAGACGGAGCTCAATTTCAAGAGTGGAGAGTAGGCATGCAGCCTGGGTTTGCTTCGTTGCCTGCCTGCCTGCCTGCCTGCCTGCCTGCCTGCCCGCAGGCCTGCCCGTCTGCCTGCATGCAAATCGGCCCGTCTGACTGTATGCAAGCTTGGTTGCTCCTTTGCCAGGCTGCCTGCTGCTATGACAGGACGTAAGGCCACGCACTAGCCCCAGCCCACATGCTACCCCCTGCCCGCTGCAGGTCATGCTGCCCATACTGTCCATGCTGCCCATGCCACCCATGCTGCCCCCGCTGCCCGCTGCAGGTCATGCTGCCCACTCTAGCGTCTGCAGCCGCGGTGCCACCTGTGCCTCACAGCGGCGGCAGCAGCAGCCTGCGCTCACTGCCCCAGCAGCCGACGCTTCAAGGGGAGCTAGTGCAGGCGGCGGGGCAGCAGCCGCAGGCACCGTTTGCTGGTCGTGCGGCAACTGCGGCGTCACTGCCGGGGCCAGGCGGCCTGGTAAGGGCGGCCCCCCTGCCAGGCCCAAGCCCGCTGGCCGCCTGGCAGCTCAGCAGCGGTCTGCCCTCTGGGCTTCCCATCTCCCCATTCCAAGCAGACCATCCTCCGCTGCTGCCAGACCCACCGCCAGCTGGCCTCGCTCCTGCTATGCCTGCTGCCGCCACCGGCCTGCACGGCAGCATGGGCGGCGGCAGCCTTCAGGCCGGCATCGGCGCAGCAGGAGGCAGCTTGACAACCAAGCTGCTGCACTCTTTTGCCCCTCTGGAAGGGCAGCAGGGGGCGCTCAGCGGCAGCACGATCCCTGCAGCTGTGCCGCTGCACTTGCCGGCAGGCAGCACGCACCCTGCGGCAGTGCCGCTGCACTTGCAGGCTGGCAGCATGCCGCCGGTGCTATCCGCAGATGCGATCTCTGCCCGCCTTGGCTTCCCTTCATCGGCCTACGGCAGCAACGAGCCGCCGCTCTCAGCAGCAGCAGCCGACCTGCACGCCAGCGGGACTGCCGCCTGGTCGCTGCCCGGCAGCCCGCTGGCAGCGGAACCGGCTGTGCCAATCACACCGCCCCCACTGGGAGGAGCTGGCAAGGGGCTGAGTCAGCAGGGTGCACAGCTTGCAGAGGCCTCCGCCCCTCAGGGGCCACGTGCGGGCGCAGGGCTGGCGGCAGCCGAGCAGCCGGCAGCCGGAGAAGCGGTCCCCACCACTCGCTCGGGCGCTGTGGACTGGGCCGCTCTGCTGCTGGTGAGTGCTGGGCGGGGGTGGGAGACGGAGGTGTGTGGCTGAGGCTGGCGTGCAGGATGCCGCCTGGCAGCATGAGTGTTTGCCATGTTGGGTGAATAGGAGGCGCTGGTCGGACCAGGGCTGGTAGCGCCTTTGCCCTGCGGTGCACCGCTATAGCAGCAAGCATGCCAGCGCGGGGCGCATGCCATTCTCTCCTGGTGCACTCGAGCCCTGCTGGCTTCGTGGACTCTTGTTGGTATAGTCGGATTGACCTCCTGCTCCTTTGTCTGACTGCAGGAGGCTTACAGGCCCGAGGGCACCGGCGCCCGGCTGCCAGCTGTGAAAGAAGCAGGAGCCGGGGGCACCGAGCGTCTGCACCCAAACAGGATCTCTGCCGAGCAGCTGGGACCGCTTTTCAACGCCTTCAGCCATGCCTCAGGTGCCCTTCTGTCTTTTAAAGTTTGACTTGAACCCACCTGCAGCCACATGGGGGTGCACTTGCTGCCTTGGCAGACTGATCCGTGTTGCTTGCCGGCCTGCTGCCGCTTGCTCGTGCCGCTGCCTGGACTTTTGAGTGTCAAGCGGACACTTATCTCACGTGTGCCCGCTCCCCTCCCTCCCCTGCTGCCTCCCTGCCTGCCCACCTTCCTGCAGCCGCCGCCCAAGAGTTTGCCAAGCTGGGGACCCTGGCCAACGCAGATTGGGAGACAGTGCTGGCAAGCCTCGACTCACTGCCTCTCTTCCCGCCGGGAGACACCCTGTTGCCGCTGGCTGGGGCAGGGGGAGGGCCGGGACCCAACGGGCCAGGCCCGGTGCCCGACATATGGTCCAGGCTGCTCTCCCTGAGCCCCTCCGACTTGGCTGCCGCAATGAACGGCCTGCATGGCGGGCAGCAGGCGCAGCAGGCGCAGCAGGAGAGCGGCGCCGGCGCCGGCGCAGGCAGTGATGGGCAGGCGACTGCACCTGAGCCTGCTGGGGCAGAGCAGCAGCAGCAGCAGCAGCAGCCGCCGCCGCCGCAGGGGCTGCAGCACCAGCCGCAGGGGGGCAGCGGCAAGGGGGAGCGTAAGCGCACGCTGAGCAAGCTGAGCCCGGTCAGCAGCGGGCTAGAAGAGATGATGAGGCGACCGGGGAGCGCCTGAGTGCTAGTTGCCATTGAGGCAATGGCTGGGGAGGCTGGCAGGGTTGTGCGTGCCGCCATGCTAGCGCTGGTGTGCCATGTTTTTTGGGGGGGTGGCCCTGCGCTTGTTTCAGGTTTTGTGTTGATGACCCTGCCCCGGATGCAATGTTCTCGTGGTGCAACCACCCCGTGGGTTGGGGATGTGGCCAGCCACCCCTGCTGAGTTTAGTCATCCCATTCTTTTGACACATGTAATGCGGTAGATTCACAACGCTGGCCAGTGCCACAGTGTGGCTTGAGGCCGAGGCATGTGGGGAGAGGAAACTGTCAGACATGTACATTTCAAGTCCAGGCGGGAGCCAGCAAAGGAATCATCGGACTGTGGCTGGCGGGGGGCCGTGTTGGCCGGTCACATGCCATGAACATTGTTCAAAGCTGGCGGCCCAGGGCTGCTGGCTGAACCCACCATGTTTTTGGTGGCTGGTGATTTGAGGGAGGCTAGTAGACAATGGAATTTGTGATGACGAAGGGGGCACTGAGTGCTGTCTGCCAAAGAGCTGTCTTGGTGCCCATCTGGCGTTAGCGCGCCGCTGCTGTGGGAACTGCCCCGTGCCACACCCATTCCTGGCATGAGACGACAATGGCGCAGGCGCACGGGGAAGCGCTTGCAGCGTGACCCAGTGGGGATGACCCAGTGGGGAAGCGCATGGCAGCTTTGTACAGCAGCCAGACCAGCTGTCCTGCTCCTGCTGGCTGCCGCCGACAGCTGGGGCTGGGACGGGCACTGCCAATGGCCGCGCACCCTCACCTCTGCTGCTGCCCGGAATCATGCTTTGGTGGCGGGGCGTACACAAACTCTTGCATTCACATTCCCGTCCCTATGACGTAATCCCCCAAACGCGTTGCTCCTGCTGATGTGGCGCCAGGTCAGCGTGCTGGTGGCTGGTTAAAAAACAGCCAGCGCGCCCCAACAGCCCATTTCGACAGTCTGCACTGCCTACTTTGGCCTTGCTAGTCTCCTCAAAGCCTTCGCAACCAACGCCTCGCTCCTCAGCACCCCGCCGAAAGCAACAATGCAGTTCTCGCGCCTCGCCTCGGTCTCCGGACCTCTCAGCCGCAGTGCCTCAGGTGCGGGCCTGAATGCGTGTGGGCTCTTACATGCGTTGCCGTGGGGCACCGCCGGCTGGTGGCGCCCTCCGATTGGGGCAGATTCGACTGCCATGCCACCATCTCACGCGTTTTGCTTTGCCCACCCCGTCCCGTGCCTGCAGGCTGCTTCAGCAGCAAGCTGTGCATCATGCCTCGGGCCCGCTTCGACGACCTCCAGGCTGCCCAACTCAAGGTGGGTGCCAGCGGCGGTGCAGGGATGTGGTGGGTTGGGGTGGGGTGGATGCGTGAAATGGTCCGACAGGCTGTGCAGCCGGCGGAAGTGCAGTGTGGCATGGTCAGTACGGCCCCACCCTGTGTGACGTGTACGCATGCCAACCTCTCCTCCTGCCCCGCCCCGCCTCGCCTTCTCACCCGTACCCTGGCCCCTGCCGCTGAATCCTTCCCCCATGCAGGCCGACACTGCCCCCTGTTTCTCGCGCTGTCCCAGCGGCGAGATCCCTGCAGTGCATGCCGATGCCGCTTCACTTGCGGCGGTGCACGCAGAAGAGCAGCTGTGCAGCAGCAGCAACAGCTGGCCCAGCCTGTCCTCTGCCGCCGCCAAGCCCCTTCAGGGCGCCTGGCTACAGCGGTGTGCCGCCCCTGCCGAGGCAGCTGCGTCCCTCCCCGCCGGTCCCGCCACCACCGCCGTCACCGCCGCCACCATGCACTACGACTGCAGCGCTGACGCAGAGGATGTGGTGCCCCGCCCCATGCCGCCGTACGTGTCCCCGGCACGTCGCGCTGGCGTTGGCGCCACCATGCTGGCTGGCTGCTGCCCGACACAGTACCGGCCTGCTGCCCCCGCTCCTGCCCCCATGCCGACACCGTACATCCAGCCTCAGCGCCGTACTCCTGCCCAGCAGGCTGCTGCCGCTGAGGCCGGCCGCCCCGGCAGGCGGTGCACCTGGCCGCTGCTTACAGCGGGCCCCTGCAGCATGCCCTGCCACATACCTGCTGAGGCGCCGCGGCCAACATACCTCTTTGCCTTGTGCAGCTGCTGACATCCGTACTTTCCCAGCGCTGCTGTGCCAAAGCACTGCTTTTCTTGCCCCGCTGTGCCAAGCGGCCTTGTTCCATTCCGTTCTGCCCTGCCCAACTGCCTGTCCTCCCTCGTTACGACTTGTGCCTCCTCACCACTCTCTGTCACCCAAACTGCCCGCACCGTCCCCTCCTTGCCCACACTTGTGACACCCACGCGACTGCTGCTGTGCTTACCTTACACTTGCTTGAACTGAAGTACATGCAAACCTGAAAGCTTCTTGAAGTCAGCAGAGACGGAGGATGCCGTGAAGGGCAATGAAACCTTAGCACCTGGGGGCGTGGGGTCCTGTGGCTTGGGGCGAGTACCTGCTGGCATCAGTTGCTGAGGGCAGTCACTGCTGTCCCTGTGCCCGTGCTTCATGTGCTGGGGTGGCAAGTTGCAAGTGGCCATTTTCACATTTTACAGTCAAGGAGATCGGGAAGCAAGGTACAGATACGTGCAGTGTGGCGAGTGTGGGATCACGGGTAGGTGTGTATGATGCGCAGAATGACCCACATGCAGGCAGGCAGGGTGACCACGGAAGCCAGGTACTGCCAAAATAGCAGAGTGGCCATCTCCCCCTCTCCCGTGCGGTACAGCACCGTCAGGGTCTGCAGGGAGGTGGGGGTGAGGGTGGTGAGGGTGGCGAGGGCGGGCAAGTAATGTATGGTCGGCAGCAGGGAGCACGGCGGGCATGCTCAGCATGGCACAGCACATCACGGCACATGCGCTGCGCCATGACCACATTGAGCACGAATGCATGTGTGGCAGCGTAAGACAGCACGCGCAGCACGGCATTGCACCGCACATCGCGGCGACGCAAAGCGCAGCGCCGCGGCATGAAGAAAAGCGCGGCACAGCACGGCGTGAAGCAAAGCGCAGCACAGCACGCATGAAGCAGCACAGCACAGCGCAGCTAACCTGCATGTTGATCGCGGTGGGTGTGGCGTTCGAGAGCAGCAGCCTGCAGTGGCCATCGGACAGCGGCGTGCACGGTCAGGGTGGGGGCATCCTTTCCTACCTAGGCACATCATCAAGCGTCAGCAGGGGCATGCCAAGGCGGGAGCAGCAGCGGGAGCAGCAGTGCGAGCAGGAGCAGCGGCGAGAGCAGGATCGAGAGCAGGAGCGAGAGCAGGAGCAGGCGAAGGAGCAGCAGCGGGGAGCAGGGACACGGAGCGAGAGACGGAGCAGCAGCGGGGGCAGGTGCAGGAGCGGGGGCATGCCATAACATGACACGTCAGGAGCATGGCAGGGTGTGTGTCGCACGTGAGGAGGAACATTGGGTCCGGGGATGTGAAGAGCTTCAGGCGCAGAGCTGCCACAACCAGGCCTGTCAGCAGCGCGGGCTGCAGCACCAGCCGGGTGAGAACCACCGACACAGTGACGCGCAGCGGCAGGCGGGAGGCGCCCGGCCCCCTGCAGCAGGGCACAGACGTGCGCAGCAGATATGAGTGCTGGTGTTACCATTGGCCATTGACTGTTGTAGGGAACATCCCAGTGTCATGAAGAGTTGGTGTGAAGAGTTGGTATGTGAGACAGGCGGGAAGACGGGGCACGTGCAAAGGTTGCGCAGTTGCGGCGAGAGTACTGGCGCGCGCACATCCAACGCGCACGTGTGGCGGGCGCAGCGGGCGCAGTGTGTGCAGGAGGCGCAGCGTGCCTGCCAACGCACAAGCAGCGGCGGCCCTGATGCTGTGATTGCGGCCCACCTGTACAGCACCGCCCCGAGCAGCGGGATGGTCGTGGGTATGAGCCCGGCCCCCAGAGTGTCCAGCGTCTCGCTCACCACGCGCAGCGGGGGGTGGGGCGAGTAGAGAAGGGATTTGAGGGGTGGGATGCAGCCCACAGCGATGCCTGCACAGGTGCAGGGGGCAGCATAAAGCGGGAGAGGGGTGGGCTGAGAGGGATGCCATGTACTTGTGGGGCAAGCATGGTGAGGGGTGGGGTCAGACGGAGCAGAAAGATGAGATGAGCATGTCACAACATCAGCAGCGAATGGGGCAAGCACTCCTAACGGCGTGTGGCAAGGGAAGGGGGCAGTGTGCAGGCTCAAGGGTGCGCAGCAAAGGCAGCGCCCAGCCGGCACTCACCCAGTATCGCTGCCTGCGAGGGCAGCGGGAAGGCGGCCCCCCACTCCACCGCTCGCAGGTACCGCCACGCCGCTCGGGCGTGCCGCGCCGGCCCTCTGCCACCTTTGCCGCCCCTGCTGCCCCCTGCCTCCTCCTCATCGCTGCCCTTGCCTCCTCCAGCCGTCCCCAACAACGCTGATGTGTCGCCGCAGTCGTCCGAAATGTCAACCACTCCGCTGCCGCTGCGCACAGGGTGCGGCTGTCCGGGCGTCCACCCCAGCACCTCTGGCAGTGGGTGGGGCTGGAATGCTACGGGCTGATATGCTACAGGCTGCAGCTCCAGGCCAGGCTGCCCATGCTGAGCATGGAATGGCCGCTTGAGTGGCTCAGAAGGGCTGGACAGCAGCTGCCCCTGCCGTGCCACGGGCTGGCCGCTGAGTTGCAGCATGGGCAGGGGGTGCTGCGCCGGCAGCAGCAGCTGATCCCGGGGGCTGCTGCCTGCTGAGGTGGATCGGCTGCGCCTGCCTTTCAGCAGGTCCGACAGGGTGGGCTCCTTTCGAAGAGGCCGTGCCCCCGGCATGCTGAGCGGCAGCACGCAGTCTGCCGCCGCTGCCCCTCCCCTCTCCGCCCCCGCCAAGCTCCGTGCAACGTCCTTTCCCTTGCTCTCCTCACGACCGTCTGCCCCGCGTGCCGCCGCGCCCCTCGCCGCCCCGCTCCTGATAAGGTTGATGGCCAGAGTGAACTGCCACAGGGTGGCGGCGGCAATGTCAAAGGCTGTGTAAGCGATGCCCAGGCGCTCGCAGTCCTCCCCCAGTGACCGGTAGAACAGAGCATCCTTGTCGTGGCACAGCGTGGACACAAAGACTGCAGCAGGGGTAGGGGCGGGGGGGTGGAAGCAGCAGGGTAGGGGCGGGGAGTTGGAAGCAGCAGGGTAGGGGCGAGGGGTGAGGGGTTGGATGTGAGGTTGACGAGTGGGGTGGGGCAGGGGTGGAGGTGCAGAGGGATGAAGGACAGGCGGCAGGGCACGTGGGGGTGGGCGTTGGAGGGAGGATGCAAGGGGGTGCAGGGGCCAGTGGTATCGCACCGCCTCGGTGGTAACACAGCCATGACCACGAACAGCAGCGAGGCAGTGGCAGGGAGGAGGGAAAGGCGCACGTTGCCACACAGCAGGGATGCAGCGGCAGGGAGGAGGGCACAGGGCATATCTCCACACAGCAGGGAGGCAGCGGCAGGGAGTAGGGCAGGGGGCACATAGCTCACCCAGCAGCAAGTGCAGAGAGGGCAGAGGGCATATCGCCACACAGCAGGAAGGCGGCGGCAGGGAGTAGGGCAGGGGGCACATGGCTCATCCAGCAGCAAGTGCAGAGAGGGCAGAGGGCACATTGCCACACAGCAGCAAGGCAGCTGCAGGGAGGAGGGCAGGGGGCACACCGTGCACCCAGCAGCAAGGCAGCTGCAGGGAGGGCAGGAGGCACCCGGCTCACCCAGCGGCAGGTTGCCCACGTTGCCAAACGATATGGCACAGATCACGATGTTCCGGAACTCTGGCGGGGTGCGGGTAAGGCGGGCCACCAGCAGTCCCACAACCAGCCCCACCACAATGCTGCAACAAGGTGGCAAGGCAGGGGGCATGAGGGGGGAATGTCGGCAGGCAGGCGGGGTTGGGCACGCGGCGCAGTGCAGCACGTGTGCATTCAGGGCCCCTGCGCCAGGGGTCTGCGCTGCCTTTGCTGTCGCAGGATAGCCCCACCCGGGCACAGCAGGCCGGCTTTCATGCTGTTCCCCTGAAAACAGACACAAGCCGGGAAGCAGCTTCCTCGGTGCGTCGCCTTCTCCGGCTAATGCACGTTGCCGTCGCAAGAGAACCCCGCCCAAGCCCAGGGACGGCTGCCCCTCTGCCCCCCTCGAGCCCTAATCCAGCCCAGCATTGGCTTTCTCTGCCTGGCCCCCTCCCCGCTCATTGCATATGTCCCCCGCCCGCCACCAGCCCTTACAGCACCCGCCCACTCAGGCACCCGCCCCCACCTGACGGTCATGTTGGCCAGGAGGGGCCACAGGTGTGCAATGGAGCTCAGGCTGACGGCCTGGACGATCTTGCCAAAGGTGAGGGCGGGGGTGAAGACGTAGATGCACATGCGGGCCACAGTCCGGCACCCAGCCTCATTCAGCACGCCCTGTGGCGGGGGCGAGGTGGGGGGATCCCGGCAGCAGGAGGCAGGCGTCAGTGTGAAGGTGCACCGTAGAAGTGGGTCCTGCGTTGGGTGCAGCGTGGTACAATGCAAGGCTGTGCCGCCAGTACACGGCACCAGACACAGAAAGCCTGCGCTGCCTCCCCTCACCTGGTGTGCCATGATGGCCCCCACCACTCCCAGCAGGCACACGATCAGCGTCGGTGTGGCGGAGGTGACCAGCAGCGCCCAGGCCGAAAAGTCTGCATCCGCTCCAGCTGCTGCCGCCATGGCGAGCTGGCGAGCGTTGGCAGGCAGCAGCGGCGGGCGGTGGCAGCAGCGGCGGCGGCGGGCGGTGGCAGTGACGGCGCCCTGCCAGTCAGCCGCGGTTGGTTCGCCTCTCGGCGCCACTCGATGTCGATAGCGATGCCGGTAGCTCAAGCGATGCTGATAGCTCCGGCGCCGCCAGAAAGAGGCGATGCGAAGTTGGCCAGCGAGGCCGGACTGGCCCGAACGTCCACTGGATGTAAGGGACGTCTTGTACAATTGATTGGGCCAAAGCATTGCCGCGCCCAAGGGCCCTGCAAGCCGCAAGACGAGGTGGAAACTTGCCAGCCTGGCGCGCCAGAAACGCCGCTCCTGTGGATCCTGATGCTCTTGCCTTCAAATCTGCAGCACCGCCGAGCATCAGGACACGCAAATGCGGCCGCCGACATCGCTGCTGTCGGGCTCTGACAAAAATCAAGTGATCACAAACCCTCCCTGTGACAGCCAGGGCACCCTGTCGCGCCATGGACTGGCATGACGACACAGTGGATGGCGATGATGGCGCTGGCGTCGAGAAAGCGTTCACCCTGCTGCACGAGGGTCCCTCCCGGCAGCAGCAGGGCAAGGCGAGCAGAGACGAGTCGGCCGATGACATCACTCGCTCGCTGCAGCTGAGCGCCTATCCCGAGCTGTACAAGGGGGAGCCAGAGGCGGCCCGCCTGGCACGTGCCGCCGCTGCCACCGCCTGCTGGGGCGCACTTGACGCCAACATCCAGGTGCGTGCGGGGGGAAGGAAGAGTATGCTGTGGAATGGGGCGGCAGGTTGCAACTATCACGACATGTGGCATCCTGAGGACCTTTACGCAGCAAGCTGACTTCTTGCACGCCTGGGCGCGACTAGAGGCTGGGCGGCGGCGGCAGGAAGCCCCGTGCCCACACTGTCGCCCCTCTGCCCACCGCACCCCTTCCGCCGCTGCCCGCCTGCAGGCGACGTTGGAGGGCACAGATGCCGGTGTTTTCCAAGCCCTGCTCTCTTTTGCCCAGACCAGCCACCGCCAGACCTGCGCCGGCCTTGCCGCCGCCCCGTCAAATCTGGACAGCTTCCACCGCCTACCCACGGGGCTGGTGCTGGCTGGCGGCGTGAACAGCGCAGACCACTGCACCACCTTCCCCAAGCTCGCGGAATTCCTGCGCTCCCACGGCTGCTACGTTGCCCTTCTGCAGCCCGCCAACTTTGGGCACGTCGCCGGCGATGCCGTGGGCGAGATTTTGAGGCAGGTGTCCGGCCTGGCAGGCAGCCGAGCAGAGCACTGGGCAGCGCTGGCGCAGTGGCACGCAGACGAGACTGCCGCTGAGTCCGCAGCACCGGCGGCGCCTGCGGACGGCGCGTCAGGCGGCAGCGCGGCGGCGGCAGCGGCGGTAGAGGGCGAGGAGGAGGCAGCAGAGGCGGGCGGCAGCAAGCAGGGGGAGGCACGGCACCTGCGCCACCGCCCCGCTGCGGGCAGCGGTGCAGCAGGTGCTGCTGCCTTTGCCGCACAGTTGGCCAACCGCCAGCGGCCGGTGGTTGTGGTGATAGAGGACACGGAGCGGCTGGATGTGCAGTGCCTGCGTGACTTTGTCGTCATTGCCAACGAGGTGGGTGGGAGGGCAGGGGGCACGTTGTTGGGGCAGAGGCACATGACGATCTGAAATGGATGGGTGCAGGTCATTTTCAGCGGTTTGACCACAGCGGTTTGACCACATCCCCCTCTCGGCAAGCCCCGCTGGCACGACCGCCAGCTGCCGTTGGAAGCCCAATGGGAACCCTGGTCTCTTTTCGCTCCGCGTGCTCGTGCCTCTGTGCAGGGGTGCCGCGAGGTGCCTCTCACCCTGGTGCTGGGCCTGACCACCACGGCGGCTGCCCTGTCAGTCATGCTGCCGGCCAACATCATGGACCGGTGCCTGGACATACAACACTTCCAGCTGGTGAGCTTTGCTTGCTTTTTCGGGCTTACAGTCAGTCCGCAAAGAAACTCACGACACAGACCCACGTGTTGCAATATGGGATATGTGAGGGCAAGCATAGCATAGCATGGAAGACGGGGTTGAGGGTGATCTGGGCAGGTGCCTGGGCATCCGATACTTCCATCTGGTGAGCTCAAACATGCGTTGGGATATGTGAGGGCAAGCATAGCATAGCCTGGAAGGCGGGGTTGAGGGTGATCTAGGCAGGTGCCTGGTATTCAACACTTGCAGCTGGGTGAGATTCGAAGTGTGTGTGCAATTTACCTGCTTTTGCCTGAGGCAGCTCCTCTACTGCCATTCTTTCTCTTGATTCCCGTGTGCCAGCCAGCTGTTGCGCCCCCACCTGCCAGCACACCCCCTCCGCACCTCCTGCTTGACTGCCTTGCTTGAGGGCCTTGCTTGACTGCCTTGCTCAAATGCAGGCCACAGCTTTGCCCCGGCTGGACAGCCTGGTGCAGCAGGTGCTGCTGGGCGGCAGCGGGCGCTGGCCGGGCCTGCTGTTCAGGTGCGGTGCCAGCCAGCTGGCACCAGCCACCCCCCCTGCTGCAGCAGGGCGATGCCTCTTCTCGCTGCCCACACCCTCCACACCGCACCATCCAGGAGCAGGGCTGCATACCACCAACCCACTCTGCCCCTTTCCCCCACACCGTCCTGCTTGCCATTGCTGCAGCCAAGCCATCTGTTCACATTCTTGCAGCTGCCAAATGCCCGGCCCCTTTCCTCAACCATCCCTGCCCTGCCTCTGCCCCTCGCTCTCCTCTGCTTCCCGCTGCTGCAGCCAAGCCATCATCGGCCAATTGACAGACAACTTCCTGAACCATTACTACAGCACCGGCTGCGTGCGGCAGGGTCTGCATGTGAGCTGGGGGCTGGGGCCCGCAGGCTGCATATTTGCCGGCTTTGCCTGCCCATTTAAAGCTCGGGGTTTGCTGCGTCTGTATGACGGACTGCCGGCACGGCCAGGGAAACGCGGCTGCTGCCCTGTGCAGGGCGCGGCTAGTGCATGCGTCACTGCAATCGTATGAAACAAGCCCTCAATGCGTCCTGTCTCCTTGAACAGACACTCCACCCTGTCCCTGCCAGAGGGAGGCCCATGCTTGGCGCATTCTTGCTGCGCCTGCCTGGCCTGCCCACGCACCCCTGCGTCACCCCTCCCTCCGTGCTGTGCCAGGTGGCATCCCTAGCCCACTTCCGGTCCCAGCCCGCCAGCGCCCTGGCAGCGGCGGCGGTGGAGGGGAGGGAGGCGCTGGAGGAGGCGTGTTCCGCGCTGGAGGGGGCGCAGCTGGCACAGGTGGGCTGCCGGAAAACCCGAAATTATAAGCCCTAAACCCTAAACCCGAACCCTAAAAGCTGGCACAAGCGGACTGGCGGGGGACAGCAGCACGCAGCTTCACGGTGCACAACCCCTTGTGCCGCCCGCTTGCTCCCTCCCTGCCCAGCCAGGCAACGTCACCACACATCTCCTAACAAGGGAGTTGCTTGTTCCAGCCTGTCAAAACTGCCTGGGCGCTGGCTGAACCACGTCTCGTCTGCTGTCGCTGGACTTGTGGGTGCCCTGTCATCTGCAAATGCCTGCCGCACTCGCACTGGCGCAATGCCACGCCCCCACCCTGCCCCTCCCCAGGCACCCCAACTGGCCCTTCCCCTCTGTATGCTATGCTATGCTATGCACCCCGCAGGCCAAAAAGCTGCTCAAGTGCCGCAGCCCCTCCCAGATAGCTGACTGCGTGTGGGAGGCGATGGTCGGGTGGAGCCGGTGGGCCGTGGGCCTGCAGTGGCTGGTGATGGCGGCGGAAGCGGTGGGGCTGCGCAGCCAGGGTGAGTGCCGGTTGTCTTTGCACCGTCATTTGTTGTGTGTGTGACGGTGCTGCTGCGGGGTGGGGCGTGCAGGCAGGGCGCTAGCCGTAGCCAGGTTGAGTGTTGCTGTCTTTCCGTTGCTTGCAAGCATGTGCTGCTGCTGTTGGTGCCGACGGCGTGGCTACGCAGAATGGAAGCCCCGCTAGCACAGCACCGCCGCCTGGCTCATGTTGGCTGCCCCGCTGCCCCGCTGCCCCGCTGCCCCACCGCTGCCCTGCAGCCTTCCGCCCCTGGAAGCTGATTGAGGAGGCGCTTCGCCAGGACTTTGTGGGCAGCCAACTCAAGGAACTGCTGGTTGAGTTGCTGCCCCGCCTGCGCAAGCTGAGCCCTGCTGCGGCCTTGGCGCTGGCAACGCAGCTGCAGCAGCGTGCGGCAGCTGTGTGGGGCGGGGAGGAGGCGGCGGCAGAGGAGCTGCAGGGGATGGCTGCGTGGTTGGGAGAGGCGTCAGGCGGGCAGGCAGAGCGGGAGCAGGCGGGCACGGCTGCTGCGGCAGGGGGAGATAATGATGCAGCAGAGGAAGCCGAGCGAGCCGGCGGCAGCGCCCAGCAGCAGCAGCAGCAGGAGCAGGAGGAGGAGGAGGATGAGGAGGAGGAGCGGCAGGTAAAGAAGGGGAAGAAGAAGAAGCGGGACGTCTTCCACACCAAGAAGTCTCGAAACGAGGCGCTGCTGAGGAAGGCGGCAGAGCAGGCGGTGGCCCAGGGTGGCAGCGCAGCAGCGGCAGCGCAGCAGCGGCTGCAGGAGGAGGCGTCTCCAGGGGTGCGCCTGGCGGCCTGGCTGGACCCAGCGCTGCGCTCCCTGCTGGGCACGCTGCCCACAAAGCTGCCCGGTGAGCAGCTGGTTTAGGGCGCCACATTTGGCTGGGAGATCCTTCGGGAAGAGATGCCCTGGGGGGCTGCTGTGGCTGCTGCGCAGCGTTGAGAGTTGGTTTGGGCGTGTGTGCCTGGGGAACAAGTGAAGTGCCAGGGGGTACTGCTTTGGCTGGTGCGCGGCGCCAACGCACTGCTATTTGGATGCTGATCGGCGTGAGCCAGCCGCGCTTGCCACTCGCGCCCTCCTCCTCCACAGCCGTGCTTGCCTCCTCCCTCACACCAGCACACGGTTTCTTCCAGTTGCCTGTCCGTGCTGACGCCACTGTGCATCATGTACGCTCCGTTTCCGTGCAGGTGCCGTGGTGTTCACGTGCCGCGATGCCACCTCGCTGGACTGCCTCACCGCTGAGCCCCGCGTGGTGAGCTGAGCTGGCAGGGGCGCTCAACGGGTCATTCGGGTGGGGAAGAGCATCACAGCTGGGATCCACGTCAGCTTGTGATGTGCACTGCAAAGCGCTACCTGCCTGCTTGCTTGCATGCCCGCCCGCCAGTTCGCCTGACCCGCCAGGCACTGCCCCACACCCTGCCCTCCCCCGCAGCACCGCACCACAAACCTGCTCCTCGCCTGCCTTGTGCTGCCAGCATGCCCGGGCGTCAAAGCCTGCCGCTTGTCTGACTAGCTTGCAAGCCCCTGCTCCCCGCCCCGCTGGTAGGCGCTTCACCTGGCGCTGTCTGAGCCGCACCACTACCTGCCGGGCCTGCCCGAGGGCCTGGGGGTCAGCTCTGCCTTGGAGGACGCCTGCCTGGCCTACCGACTCTTTGACCAGGCAAGTGGCGCTGTGGTGCTCTTTGCTGTCTCCATTTGGACGGGACACGCATGCCGCTGCCTGCCTGCATGCCTGCCTGTTGCCTGCTCTCTTGCATGCTTGCTTGCCTGCCTTTGTGCCTTATCAGCACTTTGATCAGGCCAGGCAAGCATCTGACTGGGACGTATGCTAGCACGGACGGGAGGCAGCCTGCCCTGGCCTGCTGCTGCCCCTGTGTTTACACAGAGTTCCCTCCCCGCATGCATGCCTCGCCATCCTCTCGAGCGTAAGCCACTGCCCTCGCCTGCCCCTCCTCCAGTCATCATGGCCGATTTCTGCTCCGCCCCCACTGCTCCCCGCCTCTCAGCACCCCAGCTGCATCGGCTGTTCCCAGCCGGAGCCTGCGGCTTAAAAGTCATCCATGATCCGCCTCCCCCTGGCCACCTGTTGCCCACATGCACCCGCCCTCAACTGCCAAAGATCGGTTTGCAGCAGGACTGACACCACCACCGCCCTGCCCCTGCCCACATGCCCACAGGACCCAAACTGCGTCAACCTGGCCGACTGGTACCAAGCCTTTGCTTCTGTGCACGGCCACGGGCAGGAGCAGGAGGACGGCGAGGGCGGCAGCGGCAGCGGCACAACTGGGGCCGGGACCAAGCGCAAGAAGGCGGCGGTCAAAAAGGGCAAGGGCAAGGCGGCGGCGGGCGGTGCCAGTGGCAGCGGCGAGGCAGGTGCTGACGAGGCGGCAGCGCTGGCTGAGCTGGCGGCCCGCTTCTCTCAAGCCACGGCAGAGCTGCAGTATGTGGGGCTGATCAAGCCGGCCAAGCGGCGGCGGGGCGACTATGTGCAGCGCATGGTGCACATGCCTGCAGCGGCGGTGTGAGCCCGTTTTGGCGTGTGTGTGGCACATCCTGTGGCGTCCCCAGGGGCTGGTTTGTTGTACATTCGTAGGCCACACAAGCTGCTCAGCTGCACAGGCCTGTGATATGACCATGTCAATGAGTTGAGCAGGAGGGTGTCGGAGGAGCAGCTGCATGATCGTGTGTACTGACACCGTTCAGGACATGCAGGTTTAGAACACCAGGGCAGGCTAGGGCTGGGTGGGGTTGTGTTGCAGCCACGCTGGCGCACATCGCGCTCGCCCTCCCGGCGTTGCAAGGCACAGCAGGAGTTCGACCCTGGACCAGCTAGCAGCCAGGTGCAGTGTTACTTGGGCAATGAGGCATGCTGGCCTGCCGGTGCTGCCCGTCTGTGGCGCCCCGTTGTGCCCGCTGTGGTCGCCAGGTTGGCGTAGCGCCGCATCGCCAGAATACGCCCATCCACTGCACCCCCCTCTGCTGCTACTTCGTGTGTGTGGTTTGCTTGAGGTTCGCAGACAGCTATTCTGCGCTGGTTCGGATAGACCCTGGGATGCCTAGTGTCACAGTGGGACCGTGAGTCTACATGGCACCAGCAGATGCAGCGGCCCGGCCTCATTAAGAATGTGCCGGATGGTGTTGAAGGCGGTCTGAGCAGCGCCTGAGGGAAAGCGCCTGCCAAGATGGGAAGAGGGGGGCAGCAGCTTGCGAGCGAACCTCCTTGCCCGCTGCCCCCGCTGTGGTTGCACGCCATGCGCATGTCCTTGCATCACCCTGCAAACACTGCACTGCCGGCCCGATTCCCCTCGAACTCGCAAGCATACCTGCGGGATGCCTGCCTCACGCGCAGGGCACTTGTGGCCGCCCCTGTAGATCCAAACTGCCGGGAGAGCTGCTCGACCCTTGGCATGCATGTGCCGAAAATGAAAAGTTGTCGCTTGCAGACAGAAAGGGCAAACAGGACTTCAGTGGGAAGGGCCAGCAACACGATTTCCCAGCTGATGTTGCGCCCACCCGTCCACCACGACGGTTTCCTCCTTCCCTGCCGCCCTGCCGGGCTGTCTGCGGCGGCGGAGCGGCGGGTGGCGAGGTGCCGCAGTTGGGGGCGGTTGGCGGCGCACAGGCGTGCCGGCTGCCCAAGGGCCTTGCTGTCGCTGTTGCCACCTGCCGGGCTTGAAGTGGGCATCTTACCACTTTTCCATGATCTACGAACCCCTAATAAAGGCCCAATTGAATTGCCGCTGCCCCCCAGCAAGCATCCATCCTTCTGACAACAGTGGCGCCAGCAAGGCGGCTGAATTCTGGTATCGCTGTGTGGCTGCCTGTCGATCTGCCGTGGCCTTCCGCAATCCAGGAGCAGCTTCAGGCACGTTGAACCACACTTTGCAGCCATGTCGGCCACCATCGCGGTTCTCGCCCGCGCCTACGGCTGCTCATCCCCGCCCGGCCGGCCTCCGTGGCGCAGGTCGGTCCTTGCGGGGCACCGGGCTGCTCACCTGAGCCGAATAGCCCCTGGGTTTTTTGTAGTCCAGAGCTGAGCCGGAAGGGTTTCTCTTGCAATTTAATCAGGCTGTCATGTGTTGTCTTCCCTCCTCTTGCAGGCTGCCTGCCCCTGCACAACACCCGCCGCAGGCGTGTGGCCGCGTCCGAGTCTCCGCCGCCCTCCGAGTCTCCGCCGCCCTGGGACTGGACCCCGCCCCAACAGGAGCCGCCCTCTCAGGCGGGCACGCAGAACACGCCACCAGCACCGGTGACACGCAACATGGCGGTACATAGTAATTCTAATAGTGCAGGGCTTGGAATCAAGCTCTTCTTAATTTCCTGCTGCCTGCTCATGGCCATCCTCTCGTTCTGGAGCGGCGACATCGGCCTCGGCCTTGAAAGCCTGGGGGTGGCCATATTTGCTGCGATTATTTTTTGAGCTGGGCCACTAGTGAGCACAGGTGCGTGCTGTGTGTTGGGTTTTATGGGCAGGGGAAGGCAGGGAGAGGGCGCGTACAAGACCGTTTGTTGCACGCGAGGGGAAATCCTGTTCCTACTGCTTCCCTCTGGCAGTGTTGCTACCGCTGCTGCTTCCCTCTGGCAGTGCTCCCAGCAATCACTCCCAGCCAGCTGCTGCGCTTGCTTTCAGTGTGTGGCGGCTGTGTGTGGTCCAACCTCACCACCCCTTGCCTTCTGTGTGCCCCTCATAACCAAGCGTTCCAGCGTGCAACCGCCGGCGTATTGCCTTTCAACTCGCTTGCTCCTCACCGGCTTGTGGCCCTGTCGTCCCCCCCCTGCTCTACAGTTCCACTGGTCAAAAAAAAGTGCACGAGAGGGGCAGTACCGGCTGGAGCAAGGCGCACACCAGGCCACATCGCTGGCCGTGGCGCAAGCTTGGAGCGTTGCCATCTCACCCATCCATGTCAGTGAGGCCGGCGAGCCTGCGCCATGCCCTTGGCACACAAATCAGCTGAGAGGGACGGTGGGCATTTTCGGCTGCCTGGCGAGCCAGGTCACCACACCCCTGCATGCATTCCCACAGAGCTCATACCTTTGTCCTTCTTTACATCCTCTGCTTTGCACCCCAGGTTTGCGTGTCCCTGCCCTCGGGTTGCCTCCAGTTTGCAAGCCGCAGCTGCTCCCCCATTCATCATCCAGTTTGCGTCACCATGTAGTACCGGTGTCCCTCCCTCCACCACCCCCCCCACC
>JTEE01000080.1:296362-328666 GCA_002896455.3 Chlorella sp. ArM0029B | reverse complement strand
GCCTGCCACCCCCACCTCGCCGTCTGACCGGCCTGCTGCTCCTGCCACTACAGGTCTTTGTGACGGTGACGGCGGCAGATGGCAGCACACACGAGCTGCCGGCGGCTGTGGTTGCCAAGGACCCCTCACACGAGCTCATCCTGCTGCAAGTGGAGCCGCCTGCCGGCGGCCTGCGGGCCGTGCGCCTGGGCACCTCGGCCGGGCTGCGGGTGGGGCAGGACGCAATCCTGGTGGGGGCGCTGCCCACAGGCGACCTCTGTGTGTCGGCAGGTGCGGTATGGAAAGCATTCATCTGATTCAGTTGGACTTTTTCCAGTTGCCAGTGCGTGGCTGTTGGTCGGGTGGGTCGGCAAGGCAGGCGGGCAGCGCCGGGCCAACGCGCGGGGCGCAGGACAGTGACGGGTGGTTTTGCAGGGGAGGTGGGCGGCGTTATGCTACCGCATGGGTTGCCCCCAGAGCTAGTGCATGGAGATCTGAGCGGAGCGGCTACGCTGCCGGCAGCGTGCCAAATGGTATGTGGATGGGGAGGCTCTGGTAGCCTGCTGCTGACCCAGTGCAGTGTGGATGGGCTGCGCTGCAGCCACAGCAGGGCTTATGCGGTGGGCCAGGAACAGGAGGTTGAGGGCAGTTGAGGGCATCTGACTCCCCATCGTCTGCTTGGCCGGTTGTCTTTCACGCCCTCCGCTTCCGCTCCTCCCGTCCCCTCACCTCACCTCCCATCCCCTCATCCCCCGCCGCCCTCCCCTCCCCTCGCCCCCCCGCAACAGGCGTGCTGAGCGCCACGGGCCGCGCCATCCCGGCCTCCAACAACCAGGCCATCGCCGGGGCGCTGCAAACGGATGCAGATGTGAACCCGCAGACCCTGGGTGGTGCCCTGCTAGACTCTAGTGGCCTCCTGGTGGGCATGCCTGTGGTCACATACTCCAGCAAGCGGTCGGCCCGCTCTAGTGGGGTCAACTTTGCCCTGCCCTCGGACCTGCTGCGGGAAGTGGTGCCCCGCCTCATTGTGTACAGAAGCTCCGCGATTCGGCGGTGAGCACTGCGGCGGGCGGCGGCGAGCGGGAGCCGGCGGACGCGTGCCCTGTGTGCCGGGGCTGGATTGTTGAACAAGTGTTTCAAGTGTGAGACCATGCAAATAAGCGCCGCTTTGCGTGGTACATGTGCATGCAGACAAGTGTATGTATTTGTGTAAGTAAGACCCCCTTGCTGAGATTCCATCACTGGCTGGCTGGCTCTCTCAGACTCGACCTCTCAGATGCATAGATCGGTGGGATCACGGAGTAAAATTACCCGCGACCCTACCGCGGGTGTAGAGAGTCCAAGGGGCCCTCAGATGCATGGCAGGCGTTACAGCGGCCGCCCACCAACACGCTGCCTGCCTGGCCTTAAGTGACAACTTCAATTCAAAGTTACAAGGGCAGCAGTTGATTTGAATCGATGGGAGATGAGATGGATGCGAGGGGATATGTAGGGCTGGGGGAATACAAGGGGAAATACGAGCTTGGAAGGGGAGGCATCTCAAAATGCTGTCCGGCTGGAGGTGTTGCGTTCAGAGGGCCGGGGGGCAGCAGGCATGCAGGGAGTGCTCAGGTCATTAAAGGGTTGGGGGGCCTAGGCGGGCACGGGCTGCGCTTCTTCTCTCGGAAGGCAGATGCGCCCGCTCGCCGGGGTGATGGGAGGAGAACAGTGCTGGCAAAGCCATGGAGCAGCGCGCACAGCCAGCGGGCGGTGCACTACTTTCGAAATGGGGGCCAGACAAGATAGCCCCGCCTGGCACCTTGGTGGCTCAGGTGCGAGCGGGGAACAAAATGGGGGAATTGGCAGGGAGGAAAGGGATTGACTGGAGGGGAGGCCAGCGGGGCGGCGTGCATGGCAGCGCACGCTAGCCGCTCTTGGTCGAAAAGGGCGAATGAAAGAATGTCGAGGCGCTGAGAGACGCATGCTTGCAATGGGATGGGAAGAGTTTGGGGCAGCGGCCATGCACAGCAGGAGCTGGGCAGGTCGCATGCCTGACGAATGGAGGGGCGTGGGGAGGCATGTAAAGTGGGACACGAAAGGGGATGGACGTGCGGAATTTGGAGGGGGCGGGATGGGCAAAAGTACAAGGGCCCACGGAAGGTGTGTGAGCAAACCAGCGGCTGCCGGCCAACGGCGGCAGCTCTTGACGCAGAGCTGTGCTCTGTGGCCCGCAACACGCAACAGTGAGCAAGGAGCAGCGGCAGCACCAGCCATGGATCCGGGCTGTGTGCTCTCTTGGTGGCTCTTGGTGGCTCTCCTCAGCGACAGCAGCAGCAGCAGGAGGTCGCCAGCCCCGCCGGGGACGGATGCATTGAGTCAATAGAGGGCGGGGAGACGAGGTCGCGATATGTGCGAGCAGGAGCAGCGGCAGCAGGGGCGCTGCTGCGCCAAGTGCGGCGGCGGCATCCACGCTGTTTTCATGCGGCAGTCATGCGGCACTCATGCGGTGCCGGGGCGCTCCTGCTCCCGCCAGCTCTCCTCGGGCTCGTGCCAGCTGCGCGGCTCAATGCCCCAGGTGGCGTGGATGTAGTGCTCCAGCTTGATCCAAGTGTTGGTCTCTACAGGGAGGCAGGGCGGGGGACGCAGGGCGGGGCGGTCAATGGGTCAGTGGTTGCAGGAGGCAAGAACGCAGGCAGGCGAGGGTGCCCATTCTGCTATGATGCATCGATCATCACCACATGGCATCCGGCCAGCACCTGCCTGCCGCGCAGCCCTAGACTGCTGTCTGCCCCCTCCGCCCTCCACCCCCTGGCAGGCGTGTGCCCACCTGCGCTGGTGCCGTCCAGCAGCGGGTTGCACCACCCGCTGACAATCGAGTACTTGCAGTCAAAGGGGGCCAAGTGGTGGGCGCCGTGCTCCTTGCGGGAGACAAGCAGACCCGCGTCCTGAAGGGAGGGTGGGCGGATGAATGGATGGGGATGAGGGGTGGGGCACCAAGCGTGTTGAGGGTGTGCAGGGGAACGCGTGTGTGCAAGTGGGGTAACATCAACCAAAGGTCCCACCCTGCAGGCAGGCAGGGAGCTGCCTGCAGGTGCCCCCCCTTGATCTCGAAGGGCCAGGCGCCCTCAGCCGTCAGCACACCACCCACCACCAGCTGTCAACATCAAGAGGAAGCTGGCTACCTACACCACACGCCTGCCTGACATGCCGCCACTGCCGCCGACAGCTTGCAAGCGAGCAGCCCCGGGCTCACAACCCCCAATGCCACGCACACGTCAAGAGGAAGCTGGCTGCCCACACACCTGCAGTACGACCCTGACACACCCGCACACCACACCTGCAGGGCGACCACAACGGCCGGCAGCTCGCTCTTCTTCATGTGACTCCAGGCGTGGAACTGCTGGGACATGCAGCAGAGGTAGAGGAAGCTGGCGGACCAGGCGTCCCACCACACGGGGGCGCCCAGGGCCGCCGACGCCAGCAGGGCAGCGGCAAAGGGGGTGGCCGGGGCAAACAGCTTGTGCATCTGCACAGGCAGGGAGGGGTTGGGGTTGGGGGTGTGGGGGAGGGGGCGGTGTGAAGGGCAGAACGAGGGCAAGGGGTGGGGCTGGCAGGGCTGGCAGCGCAGGCAAGCGCGGCAGCACACATGTTCACATCGGATTGCTGCTGCGGATGCTGCTGCTGCAGCTGCTGCTGCCGTAGAGAGGGAGCCACCCTGATCAAAACTAACTACTGCTGCTGCAGCTGCTGGCATCAGAAGGGAGCCGCCCCGATCAAACTAAGCCCCTCCTCGCCGTGTGCTCCCGCTCCTCAAACCCCCCACAGGCAACCCCACTGGCCGTGCCCCGTTGCCCCCTCACGTTGTTGCAAAACTCGCGCTCCGTGATGGTCCAGGGCCGCTGGTGGTGCCCCTGGAACGCCGCAATCTGGCCGCCGAACAGGGGCGTGCTGGCGCTGCCATAGTTGTCCACACCCCTGCAGCCAGGCAGGGCGGGCAGGCAAGCAAGCAGACGGGCACCGTGACATCGCGACCAGCCGGCAGGGCAGAGCCAAAGCAAAGCCAACATGCAGCACACCAACTGAATCAATCAATCAATCAATCAACTACGTTTCAAGTCCAGGGGGAGCCAGCAAGGTCTCATGGGACAGAATGTGCAGGCAATTGTGCCGCAGCCCCAAGCTTAGCTTGAAAACCAGGCACAGCCCCAAGTTTATAAACCACCAGCTGCACCCCCAAGCTTGAGAGCAACCAGGCGCAGCCACAAGCCTGGAGGCACCCGCCGCAGCGCTGCCGTGCCCTCACCAGTGGTAGAATGCGGTGCCCACGTCAGCCATGAAGTAGGCTGCCAGGGCGGCCGCCCCAGCGCCCACAGCGGTCTCGGGGGAGTCCACCTGGGCGAGGCCCTGCGCCAGGGTGGCGCCCATGAGGGCGGTGGCGCCGCCCACCCAGGCGCGGTGCACCCACGTGGACTTGAGCTCGTCGGCAGACTCCAGCACGACGCGGCCGCGGCTGCAGTGAGAAAATGGGCGGAGCGGCGGTGGGTGTGGGGCGAGGTGCTGACGGACACAGGGGGCCAAGGGAGGCAGGGGGCAGGCGGCGGCGCCTCCAGCGCTTGGCAGGCAGAGGATAGCCAGCAGGCGGTGGGAGGGATGCAAGGCAGGGAGACTTGTGGAGGGGTGCAGCAAACTATGGGGGCAGCGAGGGTGGGCAGGCAGCGTCAGCCCACCTGGCTGCTGCCGCCACTGCTGCCGGCGTGAGCCTGCTGGAGGTGCTGGCCACCTGCCGAACGCCCTCATCAATGGGCGCCGCAATGGCAGAGACGGCCAGCCGCTGACCTGCCCCGCGCCTCCCAGCCGGAGAGAGGGCTGGTGCACTTCGCGCGCTAGCCGGCGTGACGGTGTGCCGGCTCGCCGTCAGGCTGCCGGTGACCGCATTGCAAGCACTTGCGACAGGCATGGCGGAATGAAAGGCGAGGTGGAGGAGTTTGTGGTAGGGCCGCCCGGTTGTGACCAAGCCGCCACAGAACACCGGTCGCGAAGCGTTTTGTGACCTAAGAAATGCGTAATCAATGTGGGGGTGTGGACTACTGAGGCTGCAAGCCGTCCTTGGCTTCAAAATGGTCTTCTCGCCCTCTGCACCCGTGGCGCAGCAGTCAGCGCAGCATGCTCTGCTTCACAAGCCTCTGATGAGGTTTGCGACCATCCGGATCCCTTGATGCTTCCTATGGCGTTGTACAGCCGACCAGGCGGCCACCTGCTGCCCTCCGACCAGCCCTCCTACACAAGCGCGCAGGGGCGCCAGCAGGCTTACAGCAGGAGCAGTTCGGTTCCCTCAAGATTAGCACACTGCCGCCGCGCTAATCCGCAACTTGGGCAGCAGTTGGTCCGGCAGCAGTGCCGCCGCCAACGGCACGGCGCCGCCGCTGTTGCTGCCGCTCTGCCTGGCGGGCAGGAGCAGCTGGCGCCTCCCTCGGCCCGCGTGTTCCGAGCAACTTGCCCCCTGGTGGGGTTGGAGCCTTTCGAGCAAGCTCTGGGGAGGGCCTTCCCACCCGCCCTTCACATGCACCACTTTGTCGTCCTCGAGCTGCTGCCGCCAGGAATGGCAGCCAGCAGCAGCAGCAGCAGCAGCAGCAGTGGCAGCAGCGGCAGCACGGTCACGGCATTTGACTTTTTGCCAGCTGACCCCACCTCGCCGCTCACAGCTGCCACGCTGCTCAGCGGCGGCACTGTCCAAGGTGGGGCACTGTCCAAGGTGGGGCACTCGTGAGCCGGTTAGGTGTCGCGGCTGCATGGCGTCGCCCCGTAGGATCAGTACTGGTCCGTAGGGGGACGTCACGGGCAATGAGCCCCACGCTTTACCTTACCTTACTGCAGCAGCCCGGTGCTGCCGACGCATGATGTGCCCCGGTGGGTACATTCAGTCATTCACTCGTTGATTACACCGCCGCAGCAACACAAAAGTGTCCCGCAGATGCGTCATCCCAGGAAAGGGGGTGTTCCGCCTACCCCAACCCTCCCTTGGCCCTCCGCCCTCCCCCTGTCCTCTGTGCAGGCATCATGCGCTGCCGGCCGCTGCGGGGCGTGCCACGGCTGCGCTGCCAGCTGCAGGGCACCACCCGCCTGGCAGACCCGCTGGCAGCGGCAGCAGCTTTCCAGCAGCAGTACCACACTGGCCTGCAGCTGCTCAGAAACGACTGCACGCACCACACCGACCGGCTGGTTGCATGCCTGCTGGGCACAGGCGGCGGCAGCGGCTCTGGCAGCAGCAGCGGCGGCTTTGGCAGCAGCAGCAGTAGCAGCGGCGGTGGCAGTGCAGGCAGCAGGAGCGCAGTGGGATGAACCACGTCTGCCTAGTCAGGACGGCAGCTGTAATCATATGGTGCACTGTGTACCTCCGCCTTCACCTTGGAAGGCTTTGACATGACTGTGTGCTTACTTACAAAACTGTGTAGCCTGAACAAACTATGTGAAACTTGGTTAAATATCCAGCGCATTGAACAGGGAGCCACTTGCGGGCACCATTCCCCAGTCCCTGCCCTCGCTAGCGCCGCCCGCCGCCTGCACCACCGCCTGCACCACCGCTGCACCACCGCCGCCATTCTTCCGCATGCCGTGGGGCCGTCGCCGCTGCCTGCTGCTGCCGCTCACTGCAGCTTCTTTGCCTCGCCTGCCACTGCAGCCGGGGGCCCCAGCTTCTTGCGCCGCTGCCGCATCAGGAACATGTAGAGGCGGAACCAAAGGATGGGGTAGACCCACAGCAGAACCTGCAGGGGCAGGTCCAGGCGGGGGAGCGCCGGTGTGGGGCAGAGCGGGCAGTCGGTCAGGACAGGACGGCCAGAATGGGGTGGACAGAGGTGAGGCAGCACATGAGCAGCGGGCGGAGGCAAGGCACGATGTAAGGCTGACGTCATCACAGGCGGTGCCTGCAACCGGGCGCCCCCCTCAGCCAATATCCCAACTGCACCCAGCCCTGTTCATGCACGGCTCCCACCCAAAGCCCTACCGTCTCTGTTATGGCAGCCACCCGTGTGCACAAGCGTCAGCAAATTGTGTGCACGGCGCCATCCCAGCGTGTGCACAGGAACAGACGGCACCGCCTCCAGAGGCGCCAGACCACCGTGTGCACAGGCGACAACCGCACCCTGTGCGTGCTGTCGGACGGCACCGCCTGTCCCTGGCCAACACTGGGTGGTCCCCAGACGTGCAAAGGCGCAAGCCAAGCCCAGCACGCAGCGTGCCGTGCAGCACCCAGGGAGCAGTGCTCCCTCCTTGGCGTGCACGGCCAGCGGTCAAACCCAGCAAACAGAACACAACAAGCACATGTTGAGGCAGGATGCATAATTGAAGGGACGGACAACAGCCTAACCTAGCAAAAACAGAGTGACACTCGGCCCACATGCTGGGATGACGCATCCGCGGCATACTTTTGTGTTGCTGCGGCGCTGGAAATGAATGAATGAATGACACCCGGCCCACTCACGTTGATGAAGGATGCGTAGTTGAAGGAGATGTTGGCCAGGTTGGGCATGCGCACGGAACGCAGCCCGCGCTCCCTGACCAACGGCAGCGCCTCGTACAGGGCATTCATTTCGGCAGACACGCCAATGGGGTAGAGGCCGATGAAGGCGGTGTACCTGCGCGCATGTGGGATGTAGGGTTGGGAGGCGAGCAGGGTAGGGGGAGGGTGTCTACAGTGTGTGGGGGCCCCGGTGAGCAGGGTAAGGGAGGGTGGCCGGCAGCGCTCTTCCCGGAGGAACACACAGACAGGTGGGTGCCAGTCGGCACAGGCCAACAGAGGCGGGTGGGGTGCAGCACATGCACCCAGCACACTGTACGCTCCTCCACCCAGCCGGCAGAGCCCGCCACGCTGTGCGCCACAAAGGAGTGCCGCTATCCTCCCATACCTCTGTGCACGCACACACCTGCACACAACACCCTGCCAGCGCACACGCCTGTTCGCTGCAAGCACCTGCACACCAGCTCCCAGTCCCAGCCCAGCCCAGCCCAGCCACCCTCAGGCGCTCTCTCATGCCCTCACCTCAGCCAGGTCAGCCACTGTGGGCACGCTCCCGCCACGGTGGCAGCATACCAAGGGTACCGAATCACTTCCGACAGAGCCCAAGCCAGGAACATGGCCCCCACTGCCGGCCGGTCCTGCACCTCTGGCACCGCGGCCACCACGCCAAACAGCACGTTGCTGCGCCCGGCCCACTGCATGAGGGAGGTGACGGGGGAGCCGCCCACCAAGCCCACCGCGGCATGCAGGATCTCGAGAGCGGAGATGAGCTGAAAGAGGCCTGCGAGTGGGACGGGGCGAGGGAGAGGGGCCGCGGTTCTGTAAGGTGGTGGTGCTGATGGGGTGTTCCAAGGTGCGGGGGAGGCGGCGGCGGTGTTGCTGTTGCTGATTGTGGTGGGGAGACGATGGGCGGTGGTAGTGGAGTCGGTGGGGCGGTAGGATAGGAGGGTGGCGGCAGAGCAGCAGCGGCACATGTGGGAGTTTGCTTGCATTCCGCCGGCGGAGCCGCAACAGTGCGGCACCCCGCTGATCGCTTCATCTGCCCATCCAGCTGCGATAAAGCGGAGCTTGAACAGGACTCGCCGACTCACCGACCGCACGGCCCGCCGCGGTGTAAGCGCCCGTCAGGCTGTCGGAGGACCACATCTGCTTGCATATCAGCTGCAGGCAGTAGGCCCAGCCGCAGAACTGCGTGATGTTGTATGCTAGCAAGTACAGGCGGGGCAATGCGCCCGCCCTCGCCATGGCTGCAGGTTGCGCCGTTATGATATGTGCGATTAAGACGAGCGGTTGGCCGATGGAAGCCCCCTCAAAATCAGCATGCTGCGCACACGCTGCGCGTCCACGCGTGCCGGCCTGAGCAGCATGCACATTTGAAGTTCACGCAGCATGCACTTTGAAGTTCACGCCTGCAGCCTTCCCATATACTTTGCAGATGGATGTGGTAGCTCAATGCAAGGTTGGTTGGCGTGTTGGCGCCTATCTGAAGTCCTTCGCTCATCTGTGGCAGGCCACAGGCGGCAGCTCGAGCGCCTGCTGGCCCCACCTTGCACCCGCGTCTTCCATGCATGCGCGACGAGAAAGCGATGTGTGGTACTGACATCTTCCCAACTCTTGATCCTCGAGAGGCACCATACTAGGATCCAACAACCGGAACATCACAAGTAAGGTGGCGGAAGCCAGGTGACGGAAGCTGGCAAGCACTGGCGGCTGTGCAAGCATCACGAACTCAGGGGTTGCCTAGCCCAAAAGATCAGGACAACCAGCATGCCGGTCACACCAGCACCAAACGGAGACTCGGAGGGCCGGGTGGAGGCGCCTGCTCGTCCGAGGCCCGCTTCTGCGGCGATGGCGGACGAGCCCTGGGCACCCTCGGAGCAGCGAGAGGCCTTGGGGCCTTCGCAGCAGCAGCAGCAGCAGCAGCCTGCGGCCTTGGGGCAGCTGTGGCGCCGGTTTGACGGCGCGCGGCTGCAGCACCGCTCCCGCGGCGACCGCCTGGCGGGCGCCGTCTTTCTGGCAGTCGTTGTTGCTGCCCGCTTGCGTGTGGGCGTGATGGAGACAGAAGCCCAGGAGGCACACGGCCTGGCCGTGCTGTTCCTCACCATTGCGGTCATGATGGCGGGGGAGGAGCTGGTGGCTGGCGGCCTGGGCTGGCTGCGCTCCGTGCTCGTGTTTGCCCTCAAGCTGGCCGCCGCCACCTGCCCCCTCTTCACGCTGGTCAGCATTGGACTAGTAGACGTGAGCAGGGGGCTAGTGGTGCCTGCCTGCTGGCAGGGAGAGGAAGGGGCATGGGAGCGTGCCTCGGCACCTCCCTTGCTGTGCCTTGCATGCAGTGTGAGTGGGCACAGCAGCGAGGCTTTGCCACAGCATGAGGGCTGCCCCACTCATCTTCAGGGTGCCCGCTGCCCTCCCTCACCCCATTGCCCCTGCCTGCAGCACTCCCCTGGCACCACAGGCGCTCCAGCAGTGGCTGCTGGGCCGCTGCGCACGACAGTGGCCGACCACGCCGCCCTGCTGCTGCTCCTGGGCACCTGCATGACACAGGGTGAGGGAGCAGCGACCTTGCCGCCTGCATTGCAAAGGGGCCACTAGAGTTCCTGTGCAGCACGAAAGCTGCTGCTGTGCATTAGGCAGCAGCAGCGGTGGCTGCGGCACTGGTCGTGGGTCAAGATGTCGTGGGTCAAGATGGGAGAAATCCTAGCCTGATGCAGCCAGAGCGGCAGGAACTGGGGTGCAGCTTCATGTGGCAAGGTGCGTGAGCGCAGTACGCTACACTCGCCTCCTCTGTGTCACCGGTGTCATCATGTGGCGGAGTCACCCGGCCCCTCACTGCCATCCCAAGGGTCTGTTGGTGTGTCCCCCTCCCCTCCCGCAGGCATTATCGCGGATGCTGTCGCTCAACTCGTCTTCTTCTACTCCCTGTCCAGCATTTCAGGCGCGCTGTGCGATGCCAAGGTGGGCATCCCGTGTATTAGCAAACCCTGCCCTGCATTAGTCAGCCCTACCCTAATTACGAACGGCCTCTGCTTGCTGTTGTTTTGTGGCCATCATTGTGAGATGGTGGGCAAACTGTTGTCCGACCTTTGCGATCCGGTAAATTCACACATATCCGTCTGCTGCCAGGTCCAACTCGCACAACTGTTGTTCTGCGTGCCCCGCAGTTCGTCCTGGTCGCTCTCAAGACAACACGCATCCTGGCTTTCATGGCTGACAAGCGGGTGAGCGCATCATGCACCAGCCCAGCCCAGCGCAGCGCAGCCTGCCTGCCTGCCTGCCTGCCTGCCTGCCTGCCTGCCTGCCCGCCCGCCCTCACCGTTGCCACTGCCAGGCCTTACCCCTTGGTAGCTGACTGGTGCCTTTGGCTCAACTTCCTGTCGGTGTCCTCAACCCCATGCCCTTTTGGGCTCAATCTACTTCTTCTTCTTCTTCTTCCAGGACCCATCCAGCTCCGTGCTGTAGTTTTGCCAGTGCCTCAGCCGTGCTCAAAGTCTGCCACCGCAATAGTTTGCCCAGGAGGCCCACGCGGCCGCTTGGTGCTCACAGCAGCAGCACCACCGGCTGACTTGCCCCGCAGGCTTGCATCATGTTCATGGCATCGGCACAGCTGTCCATCGGAGTGGTCCTGCCCATGCTGCTGTCAGTGAGGCGGGAGTCGGCGGCGGCAGTCAAGTTTGCCCGAGAGCACGGCATCCCCGCCTCCAACCGCCGCCTGCGCACCTACTCCTGGCTGCACCGCGCCACCACCCTCAGCGGCAACCTGAGTGCCAGGGTGGCAGCTGGGCTGGCGGGGGCGTACGCTGTGTGGGCGGCTGCTGCCTGGGCCTACCTGGGGTCCATCTATGAATGAAGTGCTCCAGCAGGGCAGCACGCCACAGCTGGGCAGCACGCCGTAGCAGGGCAGCACACAGCAGCAGCGTCGCCACAGCAGCGCTGCAACTGGTACTGCTGCGGCCAGTCGCGGCCTGGCAGGTGCCAGCAGGCAAGGCCATGGGTTGGCCGCTGCTCGTTACACAGACCTTCTGCATCCCTTACCCATACAACCCCGTACGACCAGTTCGGGGAGTGAGCCGCAGTTCAACCATTGTCTTCTACTCAGCGCAGATGCGGGGCATGCTGTTGCCCTTGTTACTGGTGCGGGTTGTGTGCACCAATTGAAGGCAGCCAGAAGATGATGTGACCAACCAAATCAGCATGCTGCGTGCTCGGTGCAGCGCTCGGCGCGGCTCCCTTTGCATCAAAGGGCTCACAGTGTTCCATGTATACGGTGCATGGCGCAAGGTTCGACAGGGGAGCACGCTTCTACGTGTAGCAAGAGCGCTGTCGGGTGCAGCTTCGGCCCAACGCAGCCCTTGCCGCCCGCAATGTGCAAGGCAGGTCGACCATTCAGCGATCCCTGGCATTCCTGTACGGTATCATTCGCCTTCGCCCCCTGTTCGTGTCACTCAGGCACCACCGGTGGGGTACCCCACGCTGCTGGCAAATGGCGGCAGTGGCACTGGCAGCATCGGCGGACGGCAAGAGCTGCAGTCGATTCTAGTCATTCCTGGCTTACGCTTTGTCAATCGCTATTAGTCTGCAAAGCGATCCATACGACCGGCAACGGCTTCGCAGTGTCCAACAGGGCACGCAGAGGCACGAAACGGGAGGTGGCCGAGGCAACCCCTCTCCTTCCACCCTCAATGTACTGGACGGAACTAAATCAGTGCAGTACCAAAGCCAGCGCGCAACACCCCCGTTTTTTTGTTCCGAGCGCCTCATTCTCACAGAGTACTCACTAGTGCAACCATGCTCACTACAACGCCGGACGACAGTGCCGCTGTCGTGGAGGGCCAGGCTGCTTCCCCCTCAGCTCCTGGCACACCCTCCGGGCTCACGCAACAGCAAGAGGCCGCGGAGCCGGCGCAGCACGAGCCGCCGGCTTCTGCACGCCAGCTGTGGCGCCAGTTTGACCGCGACCGGCTGCAGCACCGCTCCCGCGGCGACCGCCTGGCGGGCGCAGTCTTCATGATTGTAATCCTCGTGGCTCGCATGCGTGTGGGTGTGATGGCCACTGAAGCCCAGGAGGCGCACAGCCTGGCCGTGCTGTTCCTCACCATCGGCGTCATGATGGCGGGGGAGGAGCTGGTGGTTGGAGCAGCGACAAAGCCAAAGCATTGTACATGCTGCCCTCCCTGCCCAACTACCCCCCTCCTGCAGCACTCCGACAGCACCACGGCAGTGGCCCCATCCATGGCTTCTGGGCTGCTGCACACGGCAGTGGCCGACCACACAGCGCTGCTGCTGCTTCTAGGGACGTGCATGACGCAAGGTGGGTGGGTGGGGCAGATGCTGAGTGGGCCTATAAGGGAGTGTGTGCCGGATGTCGCAAGGAACTCAGTGCCACGCAGCGCAGCCAAGTGAGCTGATTCACAACCTTGCCGCCCCGAAGGCATCGCAGCCTCCTGTGCTCTGTGTACCTCTGTGTGCCATACATCATAATGCTGCAAGTTATTATTGCCGTGGTGGACGCCATTGCGCTACGCTGCGCCCCCTTTCTGCGCCGTTGCACATCAAAGCAGCAGCGGCGGAGACATCACGAGTGGGCACCACGAGTGGACGCCCTGGTGCTGGCTGCAGGGGCCGGCTGGGCTCATGCTGCTGCCAGCCAACAAAGGCACCTGGCCTACATTCCTCCCCCCATCCTCCCTCTGCAGGCATTGTGGCGGATGCCGTAGCTCAACTGGCCTTCTTCATCTGCCTCTCAACCGTCTCTGGCGCACTGTGCGACGCCAAGGTGGGCGGCCCCCACGGTTGCGCAGCTAGCTCAGCTGTTATGATCGCATGCGGCAGAGCTCTTCCTGCATTGCTGGGTAGGCACCTGCACAGCTCGGCAGGCTCGCGCTCCTGCTTGCCACCCCACAATGCACATCATCGACTCTTTCAAGACATCCCGCCACCTGGCGTTCATGGCCGACCAGCGAGTGAGCACCATGTGCTGTCGGGGGCAGCTCTGCTCGGTGCCATTCTCCCTGTTTTTGGAATCATGGGGTCACCATCAAGCAGTGCTGTCACAATCCGCTCAACCCCCGCCTGCCCGCCTGCCCGCCTGCCTGCCCCGCCTGCCCCGCCTGCCCGCCCTTGCAAGTGTGGTGGTCAACCCCGCCCCCTCGCCCACGCTCGTCCTGGCCCACCCTCTTTCTGCCCCAACAGGGCTGCGTGATGTTTATGGCGTCGGCACAGCTGTCCATTGGCGTGGTCCTGCCCATGCTTCTGGCAGTCAGGCGGGAGTCGGCAGCAGCAGTGAAATTCAGTAAAGGGGACGGCCGGCTCATCCCCGCCTGCAACCGCCGCCTGCGCACCTACTCCTGGCTGCACCGCGCCACCACCCTCAGCGATGCTCTCAGCACTAAGGCGGCGGCTGGGCTGGCGGGGGTGTATGTTGTGTGGGCGGCGGTTGTGTGGGCGGCGGTTGTGTGGGCGGCGTCCTGAAGTTGAATCCCCTTTCAGGGGATGTGAAAAGCTGTAACGACTAGACTAGACTAGTGTGGGCGGCTGCCGCCTGGGCCTACCTGGGGTCCATCGACGCACGAGCTGCCTGATTAGGGCAGTACAGCACAGCAGAGCTGGTCCAGTCGGTCCCCGCATAGGGCAGCAGGACAGCAGACGACGGCGGCTGACAGAATGGATCTCTGCAGTATCTGCTGAAGTGGGAAATCGCCCTGCTGTGCCATGCTGCGCCAGCTCAGCGCGTCCGCTGCCCTCCCCATGCATGCTTACCGCCTCGTGCATGCCTTCAACCCTGACATCATTGCCTGAGTATGCTCACCTGTGAGCTATGCGAACTGGGAAACGAGCAGCCGCTGTGGCGGGGGCACAACGGGATGCTGGCCGGGGCCACCTGCCACAACACGTGTCGGATGTGTGTATGGGGACCTCTTCAACGAGCACCGCCCCATGGCCACCATCAATGGACCTCCCCAGCATGCAAGTGAATGCGCAGAGCCTCCCGGCACACGACAGCTGTGTGTCTATGTGTGTGTGTGTGTGTGTGTGTGTGTGTGTGTGTGTGTGGTGGTGGTGGTGGGGGGGGGCGGGTGGCGAGTAGCGGGCGGTACAGCTGCCGGCAGCAAGGGAACCCCAGGCCTGCCATGCAAATGCATCCATCAGTTTCTCTCTTATAAGTTTCCATCATGCAAATGCATCCATAAGTTTCCATCAGTTTCTCTCTTTTAATTAAAAACATGTCAGACACGCCGTCAGCTGGCCGTCTGTCGGAGCGGCCGGCCGGCGCTCCTGCCCCCTCAGCTCCGCGTCCAAGGCCCGCTGCCACAGCCGCTGAGCCGTCGGGCGCCTCGCAGCCAGAGGTGCCGGGTCCTCCGCGCCAGCAGACGCCAGCTGCAGGCGCCGGCCAGCTGTGGCGCCACTTTGACCGCGAGCGGCTGCAGCACCGCTCCCGCGGCGACCGCCTGGCGGGCGCCGTCTTCATGACGTTCGTCATTGTCGCTCGCATGCGTGTGGGTGTGATGGAGACTTCCACTCAAGAGGCACACGGCCTGGCTGTCCTGTTCCTCACCATTGGCGTCATGATGGCGGGGGAGGAGCTGGTGGTTGGAGGCCTGGGCTGGCTGCGCTCCGTGCTCGTGTTTGCCTCAAGCTGGCCGCCGCTACCTGCCCGCTCTTCACGCTGGTCAGTGCCGCGAGCGCCTGGGGTGCTCTGAATTTTGGTTAATAAACTAGAATTGTGTCCGGAGAATTGGACTATTTGAGGTGTGCAAGCTTGGCAGCGTTTAATTGTGCAGTGCATGCTCTGAAGGGTGTGCATGCTGTGAGGGAGCACAGCACCCATGCAAGCCCTTGCTGATCCTCTCGGGGCAGTGCCCGCCGCCCTCCCTCCACCCGTCCCCTCCGTACGCAGCACCGCCCCAGCGCCACAGGCGTACCCCCTGTAGTGAATTCTGGGCTGCTGCGTACGGCAGTGGCCGACCACGCCGCCCTGCTGCTGCTCCTAGGCACGTGCATGAGTCAGGGTGAGGGGCCAGCGGCAGCAGCTGCGGCGCGGGAGGCCACCGCCTGCCGCACGCCACCTTGAGACTGCCTGCTCCCTGCCGCACGCCACGTCATCACAGCGAGGGGAACATGCTGTGCTGCCTGCAGGCACGGGGTTTGGGAGTTTGGGTTTTGGGTTTTGGGTACCTACCTACTGGGTCTGGGAGCCTCTCTGGCGTGAGCAGCACTTGGCAGCCGAGCGCCGCATGGGCCCTGCCCAACCGCCTGGCCGTGGTGGCTTGCCACAGGTTTTGGCTGGGCCCATGTGCCTCCCTGCAAACTTGCTGTTCACTCCCAACTACAGAGACTGCCTGCATCAGCATGCAATGCAGGCCTGCCCCTTGACCCCTCCCTTCCTCCCTGGCAGGCGTTGTGGCAGATGCGGTGGCGCAGCTCGTCTTCTGCCTCTCCCTCTCAACCATCTACGGCGCATGCTGCGACGCTGTGGTGGGTGGGCGCAGAGGCCGGCGCAGAAGGGGCCCCACTCATGCGGCGTGCTACGCGCATAGCCGTCTCGTTCATAATGGCTTCGTAATTCAGCACTGCTTGCAAGCTCTGTGCACTGCTGCTGTGCGCTACATAGCTCTGCTGTGGACTACAGCCTGGCATGCGATTCCACCCTTGCCCAGGCACCTACGCCCCACCCCACCCTGCAGCTCACCCAAACCTCCCTCCAGGAAACCAAGCTTCTGGGGTTCCTGGCAGACAAGCAGGTGAGCGCTAAGGGCAGGCCGGCGCCGGCGCCAGCGCGGACACATGGTAACCTGCCTGCCTGCTGCCTGCCTGCCTACCTGCCTAGCCTGCCTAGCAGGTGGCCACCCTCCTGCCGCGCCTGCCTTAGGCCTGCCTGCCAACCCCTTGCCTGCTACAGCTGCCCTCCGACAGTTCACCTCCCTCCTCACCCGTGCTGGATTGATCCCACTGTTGTCTTCCCCGCAGCCCTGCGTCATGTTCATGGCATCAACTCAGATGACTGTTGGAGTGGTGGTGCCGATGGTGCTGTCGGTCTGGCGGGAGTCGGCAGCAGCGGCAAAGTTTGCCGCACAGCACGAGGGCATCCCCGCCTCCGACAGCCGCCTGCGCACCTACGCCTGGCTGCATCGCGCCACCACCCTCAGCGACAGCCTGAGCGCCAAGGCGGCGGCTGGGCTGGCGGGGGTGTATGTTGTGTGGGCGGCTGCCGCCTGGTCCTACCTGGGTTCAATCTACGGGTGAACTGACGCAGCGCA
Source organism: Chlorella sp. ArM0029B (assembly GCA_002896455.3). Lineage (NCBI taxonomy): Eukaryota > Viridiplantae > Chlorophyta > Trebouxiophyceae > Chlorellales > Chlorellaceae > Chlorella > Chlorella sp. ArM0029B. The sequence goes on along the minus strand of JTEE01000080.1, from coordinate 311,938 downwards.
CATCCTGCTGCCTGCTGCTGCGTATGTGAACACGAACCCTGCTCATGCCCTGCTGGTCGACGACTTTTGCACCATTCTGTCACTGGCAGGGGCGTGGGGCAGCCACGAGTGCCCGCTTGTCTTCCAGTACAGCACCCTTATGCAATTAACTAGTTACACTCTAGTCCACTGGGACCTAGCAACGGTCTCTTGGGTAAGGGTGGGGGAGAGTGTGTCCAACGAGTCAAAGCTGTAACGTTGGACCTGTGTGCAAAGATCAGTTTTGCAGCAAAGAAGAAGAACATTTTGCGATGAGGCTGGCTGACTGCACCAGCCAGGCCGCGGGTTGAACATTGCAGGTGGCAACAAGTTTGACAGCTGAGCTGCGGCAATGCAGGGCTTGTGCAAGCAGAAGGCAGGAATGGATTCAGGGCAGACAAGCGAAGCGGGTGTGTTCGTGTGAGTCGAGTGCAATCGAATGCGGCACCCCGGCATGGGCGCATGTAAGAACCGGGGCGCCGGCGCAACCACGGAGCACACGGGGCCAGTGAGGGGCGGCACGGGTGCGCTAGAAGTCTTGAACATTCAGTGCATGCCTTAGCAGGCTTGTGTCAGGGTGCCGCCCTGCTCGGTGGCAGCAGCGGGTGCTGCCTCACAAGCACCGAGTCGGCGTGGGGTGTGTGAGGCATACATGGGCGGAGCATGAGGTCTCAAAGGCTCACTGCAGACCAGGCAATCACGGCGAGCCACATCAGCAGCAGCAGGCCAAATATGGCGGCCAACTTGGCGCCCCAGGGTGCCTTGGTGCGCCGCCGCCTCTGCCCGCCTCCACCGGTGTCGCATGGACAAATGTTCACCCAGCGCAGCCCAAGGCGCATCGCACGGACAACTGGGATGCGCATAGGAAGGCAGAATACTGGTCGGGTCGCATAGCAGTCGTAGTCCACGAACACGATCTTCAAGCAACGAAGGTCCCCGAGCTGCTGCCACTGGGCAAAGGGGCCGCCTGCCAGCCCTGGGTTGCCCTCGAGGCACAGCATGATCAGCTGTGGCATGGAGCGTAGGTTGGGGACGCGCAAGAGGCCGCAGTTGGACACGTTGAGCGTCTTCAGCTGAGGCAGCGCCAGCGCCGTCGCCTCCCAGCCGTCTGAGAGGGCGTTGCCTGGCAGCGGGAGCAGGTTGCGTGCGGGGAAGGACGGTGAGCGCACCGCTACAAGAGTGCTCGGAAGTCGAGCTTGTGCACATCCAAACTGACAAGGGGATGCACCCCTCAAGCGGCTTGCCTAGGCAGCAGCAGCAGCAGCAGCACCGCAGCGCAGCTAGAGCGGCTCGAGGTGGTGCATCGCAAGCAGCTCAGGCAGATCGTGAAGGGCAGCAGCGCGGCGCCACCCGTTGGCAGCGAGCCACCCCGGCACATCCCCGACACTGTGCTTATGGCCACCTGCGCGCAGCCCAGCATTGAGATGCAGCTGCTGCGCCAGCGAGGCTGCTGGGTGGGACACATCCTGAGAATGCCTGACTGCCGCATGGCAAAGCAGCTGTTTTTTGGTGACATTGTCTCATCCGCACCCGCACAGAGCCGCATGCCCCCCTCCCTCCTGTCCATGTATGCCGCTGACGTGTCTGCCAAGATTCCCGCTCTGAGCTCCGTCGCCTGTGCGAGGACCGCCCCGACCTCTTTGAAGCCGCAGCCAGCAAATCGCAATGGAACAATTACTTCTCTATCAGCAGCTAGACCACTCACACACCCCCCGGTGCTGCACCCACACTTTCGTTGATTCATACAGCCAGTTTGTTTTTAGACCCTGTTTTCATGTTTTCATGTTTTCAGGGCCTTGCGGTGCATGCCTCGTCAACCTCTCAGGATTTGGTTCGTCCTGAAGTTGAATCCCCTTTCAGGGGATGTGAAAATCTGTAACGACTAGACTAGACTAGCAGCAGCACCAGCAGTGTGCACGATGCTGCCTAGGCAACCCACCTTGTAGGCCGAGGTTCACCAGGTTGGTGAGGCGGCTCAGCTGTGGGGGCAGCCGGGTCAGGCCGCTGTTGGCCAGCTGTAGGGACGCCAGCTGAGTGTGGCACATCAGGCTGGCAAGCAGCGGGGTATCTTGGAGGCGTGGGAGCGGGCGGGGGTACGGCTGGTGCGTGCTCGCAAACAAGGTCAGCACCTTCAGCGCCGGCACTGCAGCCCAGATGGTGAAGGAAGATGGGGAGGCATGCGTCTGGGAGTGCGATTCAAAGTGACCGCAGAATGGCAGCAGTGGGCGCAACCAAGCCCGAAGCTCCCCCGACGTGCACATTACTGATTGATTGAGAGGCCCATTGGCGGGCCACCTCAGCACAGGCACACTCACTGCTGGTGGGTGGCGGCAGCTGGAGGCTCCCCAGTGGGTCGAATCCATCGAGGTGCAGGCCTTGCAGCTTGTAAGGGCGGCACTCAGCCAGCTGTGCGCTCAGCCGCTGTGCACGCTCTTCCGAGGAGACAGTGAGGAAGGTGAGCTCGGTCCACAGCTGCCAGCCGGCAAGGCGCAGCGCACTGCAGCAGCTCGACAGGCTGCGGCGGTCGGCTTTCCCAAGGTGCTGCCCAATCAGCGCCAGAGCATCGGCTGGCAGGCCGGGCAGCCCGCTGGGCCCGCTGGGCTGCCCCACATCCTGGTGCTCTGGGAAGTCTACAGGGCGCGTGGTGGCCAAGGGGATGCCTGGCATGCCTGTGCTTGAGGTGCTGGCAAGGGAGCCTTCCTCGGCGGGCGGCGGGCCGTGTGTCACCACCGCCGCACGGCCGCCGCCTTGGCGTCGGTGCATCATCTCGGACCTGCGGGAGGGCGGCGCTCCCTATACTCAGTTGTGGCGCTGCCTGCACTATTCCCTGCTGGGTTCAGGCGCCACAGACACCTCGCTGCCGCTGCGGCCTGACCAAGGCGACCTCGCTTGCCTGACTTTTAGCCGTCCGTGACTTTTAGCTGGCGTCCGGACGGCAGGAGTGCTAAGGCAAGAGTTGGGGACGCAGATCTAGACTGTACTGCGCGATATGCCGGAGCCGCTGCAAAGAGTGCTGGCACCGACCTTTCCTGCCGCCGCCTGGCCGCCGTCTTGCTGGAGGTGCCACCCGCTTACACCTGCGTAGGTCCCTGCGCAGCAACATGGCCCCATTCCAGCCCTTGCTGGCACGCACACCACGCCTCCCGCTTGCAAGAAAGAACAGCCACACATGCCCCCATGCCGCAACCCCGCGGGCAACCCGAGGCTGGCCGCTCTGGCAGGCTGTGCAGCTGCAGCTGGCAGTAGCCTTCAGAACGCCCCTGCCGGGCCATGCCCAATTCACATGTCAAGCTGGCAGCAGAAACGTCGTAATGCACATTTCACACAACGCACAACGAGACAAAGAGGGGAACGAGTAGGGAAGGGCAGACACTAAGGGGCAGAGGATGATGATGATGTGGTGCCCACTTATCTTCCAGGACCGAAATTGTCGGCATAGAAGGGCACAGAGCTAGCAAAGGGAGTGGGCTTGCAAAGGGAATGGGCTAGCAAAGGGAGTGGGGTTTGTTCAAACGGCAGGAACACCTGATCAAGCCAGGCAGGGTCCTAATGCATGCAGAGCGCGCTGCTGCACGGGGCGGGCACCCAAGTTTCAGCACCCCGGCACGGGCGCCACCATAAGCCAGGGCACCGGCGCCAGCACGGAGCACACCGGGCCGGTGAGGGGCAGCAGGCCACGCAGGAGCCTCCACAAGTCCTGTAACAGCAGGTCCTGCAACATCAATTGCAGGCAGTCGGGGGTAAACACGCCGCCATGCTTGGGTGGCACCACCGCTAAAGCGTGCAGCTTCACAAGTTCCGAATCGGCGTGCCGGTTGTCGAGGAGGCACTCGTGCAGGCGGGTTGAGTGGCGGTGTGCCTCGTTGTAGACCAGGCAGGCGATGCCGACCAGGACAGCCACCAGCAGCAGTCCCCACATGCCCGCCTTCTTGGCCCGCCACAGCAGCCAGGTACGCCGCCGCCGGCCGGTGCTCTCAGACATTTCTGACATTTGAACATGCACAAGTTCCCTGTCAGCTGCTCCAGCAGGCCCCAGGGGAAGGGGAAGCCGGGCCAGCGCACAACGCAGGACCTGTCAACCTGCAGCGCTCGCAGGTGTGGCAGGCCTGCCAGCTGGCGCCACTGGGATGCGCTGGCGCCAGCCAGGCTGGGGTTGCCGGCAATGCAGAGGCCGCGCAGCTGGGCCAGAGGGCGCAGGTTGGGGAGGCGGTGCATGAAGCAGGTGGAGAGGTCCAGGTGGGACAGTTGCGTCAGCGCCATCACCACCGGCTCCCAGCCAGAGAAGAGGGGGTTGCCTACGGCAGAAGGAGAGGCCGCAAAGGGTGTGCTGCTGATGCTGTTGGTCATGAGCACCACCACACCACACAGCAACCCACACCACAACACACAGCATGGCAGCAGCTGGGATCCACAGTGCCCCTTCCCTGCGGCAGCCCCCCACGCCGCCGTGGCAACCCACCTTTTTTAGGCCCAGGATGCGCAGGTTGGTGAAGTGGCTCAGCTCTGGGAGCAGCTCGGTCAGGCCGCTGTTTGCCAGCTGTAGGTAAGTCAGCTGAGTGTGCCGCATGAGGCTGGAGAGCAGCGGGGTGCCCTCTAGCTCTTGTGAGGCTCCCCGGCACACTGGTTTTCACGACAGCCCTCAGAGCGTGCACTGCGGACAGGAGGGATAAGCGGGGTGGGGGTGCGTGGCGTCGGCACGGAGCTGGCCAGCATGGGCAGTCTCTTGACTGCGGGCAGCTGGGCGTGACTACCATCACTGCCTGGGCTAACACTTACACAAGCAGCAAGCGTGGTTACCAAGCTGACCTGGTTGTGCACACTCAAAGACACACTGCCAGCCCTGCGCAAAGTGTGCATGCTTGTGCCCCAGCGCAGGCTTGCTTACTGCGTGGGGGAGGCGGCAGGTTGAGGTGCCCGATCTCGTTGCCGTGAAGGGGCAGGGCCTTCACCCCAGACGCACGGCCGCTCGACAGCAGGGAGTGCAGCTCGTGCGCTTGCTCTTGCGACTGGACGCGCAGGGACACTTTTGTGGACCACAGCTGCCAGCCCGCTAGGCGCAGCGCTTGGCAGCAGCACAACAGGCTGCCGAGGTCAATGCTGCCCAGGTGGCGTGCAATCAGCGCCAACAACTCGCGGGGAAGGCCTGGCAGACCGCTGAGCTGCTCTTGCTCGCGCAGGAGCGCAAGCGCTGAGGATGGAGAGCCGCTTTCAGTGGCAGCGCTGGCGGGCGAAGCGGGCGAGGCGGGCGCCGTGGGCGGCGCCGGTGCGGGCGGACCGCCGCGGCTGCGGCGCCGGGCAAACATCTTCAGGCGGGTTGGAAGGGCAAGCTTGAGCTGCATGCTTTTGCTAGGTGGCAGCCAGGCGTCCGACCAGCTTGGGTCTCGTGCAGGAGACCCGCGGAGTGAGGCGCCTGCCCCTCTCACCCTCTCCTCAACTGGCCACCCCTGGCTGACCCCGAAAACTGGGAGCCACGCTCAAGGGGTAGGAGAGTAGGAAGGGTCGACACAACCTGCGAACGGCCTGTCCCACGCCTTCTGCGCTGTGCTCCCTAGACTCGTGGTCGAAGTGCTTTGATGAATCGCTGGTGGAGGCAAGATTGTCAGCTTCAGAACAGCCCGCCAGTGCCAGAGTGTGCCGCCACCCTGCAGCGCCTGCACGGGTGGCGGTGACCCAAGTGCCAAGCAGGGTGGCAGGAGGGAGGAGCGCGATACTTGTTGAAACCTGCGAAAATCCTAGCTGCCGCAGCAATTTCCATCGTGTTCAGCGTCCCCATGAGCTTGAATTGGCGACCGCAGCAACGGAAGACGGGCAGGCACGCCCGCCCCTGGCGGCTGCTGTGCCGCCGCATGCCTTGCCACTAAGAGCTGTGCGTCCCCTTCGTGCTTTCAATCAAAACCATGCAGCTTCCAGTCCAACGCATGGTATCGTGCGCACTGGGGCAGCACGACCGCAGCAAAGGGTGCAGTGGTGTGAACTGCCAGCGGGCGGGAATGGTTGCGCAGCCAACCTGCTCACACAGCCAAGTCGTGCCAGGGAGCAGGCCCACAGCCAGCAGAGCCAGTGGCTGCTACGATTCGCACGCCACCTTGAACAGTACTGGCTTGCAGTATGGTTGCAGCCGAGAAGTTCAGCAGGCACTGTGGGGCGGGCACCGTAGGCTGCAGCTGCATGAATCTGCAGCTCTCAGCCGACCTCTAGTCAAAAAAACAAAGTCAAGCACGCCATCCGTCCTTTGCTCAGTTAACCCTTGATTTCTCAACTCGTTACACCCGTGACCCTCTATCTCCTGAATGCTTCCCTCATCATGAACCCCACCCTCGCCTGCCAGAGTCGCCAGCTGGCCTCGGCAGCGTGCCGCCTCCCACACCAGCTGCCCCGCCGCCTGCCGCCCTGCCCCCTTCCCAGACCCAAGGCCCCCAGGCCGCGCTCGACGAGCCACTGCAGGGCAGCACCGGTGTTATCGTCTGTGGGGCTGGCGGAGGTTGGCGCTGCGGTCGCCGCTGCCGGGATGGCCGCCACTTGGGTGAGCGGTGCAGCATAGGTTGACACAACTGCTCTTGCACGAACGTTCCGTGCCAACCGACACTCGCTGCGTGCTGCAATCGTGCGTATCTTCCTATTCAAAGCGACGAAGCGACTTCGGGCAACTGCCTGCGGCCAGGGGTGCCTCCCCGTCTCCCTCCTGCCGACTCGTGCTGACTCACCCAACTACCGCCTCCCTCTCCCCTCCTCCCTCCCCTGCCTCGCACTGCCTGTACATGCCTGCAGGTGTACAACGCTGTGCGCGAGGTCTACCGCTTCAGCCCCGCCCGCCTGTTGGTGCAGCACCTGCCGGGCGTGCCGGAGGCTGCGGCGTGCCCGCAGCGCTTCCGCCGCTACACCTTGACCCACAACGACCTCACCGGCATGCTCTGCCTCTCCATTGGTAAGTGCGACTCACTTTGCTTGGCATGGTAGGTAAGCAAGTCAGGAGGCAAGCACATCAAATCAAAGCAATGCAGCACTCTCCCTTTCACGTCTCTGTGGGGGAGGGCCGAGGGCCAGGGAGGTCAGCCAACGTCAGTGCATGGGCAGGCAGCAGACGTGCACGAACGCTGCTGCTTGCCGCCAGCCAGCACCACCTGCTCTGGCCAGCCTTGCCCGCCCTCAATCCCCCCTGCTGCCTCACCTTTCCTCCATCCACGTTCCTGTCTCCCTTTCATCTCCAACCAACCTCGCCCTCCCCTCGGCCTTCCCCTGCCCTTCCCTGCCTCCCCGCTCCCTCTGTCCATCCTGACCTGATCCCAACCTCCCCTCTGCCTGCCCCTCCCCTTCCCCCTCTGCCAGGCCCCAACTTCCATGCCCCCCAGCTGGAGGGCTGGTACACCCGCCTGCTGCAAGATGGCGTGCTGGCAGAGTGGCAGGAGCCCTCTGGCGACACTGCCGGGCCGCCCAGCCTCCACATCTTCTGCACCCTCACCGTGCTCGCCTGCAACGGCAGCCAATCCACTGCCGCCAGTGCGAGCACGGGGGCGCCTGCTGCCCTGGCTTTCCCGCCACCTCTGCCCCGCCTGCCCGCCCTGTCCGGCCTGCCGTGGCCGCCCATGCCGCCTCGCCTGCGGGCCTTCATCTTTCAGAAGGACATGCCGCTGGTGCTTGCAGATGTGGCCCATGCCGAGCGTCGCCTCCTCCAGGCCTGCCCCCACCTGGCGGCAGCACCCATCTTCCTGCACCTCTGCTGCCACCTGCCGGCCCTGGACAGGGTGGTGCCCTGGGGGGTGCTGGGGGACTCCTCCACCTGGGGGGGACCCCTCCCCGTCTAGGCAGAGCGGCATGTCATGCTCATTGAGCGTGCGGCGACTTGTTGAGCATTCGCGCGTGCCTGGGATATGTACTGTTGTACGGTGTACAGCAATGTGCCCTTTTATGCCAGCCAGTAGCTTGCCTTGAACTACCAGGCAGGAGGCCTGCACAGGCCCCTGATCTCCCCGCCCCAACTTGCCCCTGCGATTCGTGTCCATATGAATGGGGACTGGAGCGGGAGCACTGTGGCCCCTGGTCTCCCTACCTCGATTCGCTTTCCCTGTTCCTGTGGGCGTGCCTGCTTGTCTTCCATTGGTGCGCCCAACAACCTCAAGTTGCTCTGGAGCTGTTTGCAACCAAGTAGCCACTGCAGCCAACCTTTCGCACGTGTATGCCTATCCGTCCAGTCCACCTAGTCTAGTTTAGTCTTGACAGCTTTATCTAAGCCCGGCAGTCCACCTGCCTGTTTATACCATGTGCTCTTTGCCGGCTGAAAGCCCCGCCCACCCAACCACATGTAAACACCCTGAGCAGCCTTTGCATGTGACCCTTCCTCTATGGTTACACTGCATGGATGCACTTCCAGAAGCGTTGCATCCTCCCATGGGGAAGGCTGGCAGGCGTAGGTGCAGGAATGGGCGCCAGGGGGCGGCGCTGCGAGCTGGCGGCAGGCAATTGCGGGTGTCCCTTTGCTGCAGGGATTGTGTTCTTCTGACATACTTCCGGCACCCAGCAGTCTGATTTGGTTAGGGTTCCGCTAAAGCACCAGCGCAGAGGACACGCCGCCGACCCTTTCACTGTTTCTCGAGCCAAGTCGAACCTCCCCACCCCATACCAAGGGCTTCCAGCGCTGCCAGGCAGTGCCTCTGTCGGGGGGGTCCGCCAGGGTGCACCACGTGGTCCGGTGCCCAGGTGAGCCCTGAGCGCTGCTAGCAGGAGGGGCAGGCGCCCTGACACCGCGGGCCCCTTGGACGAAGTTCTTCGAGCCCTGGTGGGCACCTAGAGAAAGCAGGCGCCTAGAGAAAGCAGGCGACTCGAGCCAGGCGTGGCTTGCCCCTCCCACGCCGCCTGCAAATGCCGTCCCGCCGCCGCGCCCGCCGCAGCCAAGCGCCGCGCGCCCCCGCGTCCCCCGTCACACCTCCAGCGCTGGCCAGCACTCCGAGCGCAGCGCATGCTGGCTCTCCTTTTTCAGCTCTTGCTGTGCTGAATGAGCTGGGGCAGCTCAGCGGGCTGCCAGGCCTGCCCAGCGAGGTGCTGGCGCTCATTGCACGCCACCTGGGCGGCCGTGACCGAAGCAGCCTGTCGAGAGCTGCTGCCGAGCGCTCCGCCTGGCGGGCTGGCAGCTCTGGTCACCTCGAGTTTATCTGCACGTGTGGCGCTCTCCAGAGCGGGCGCAGCAGCTGAGCTCCCTGCTGGCGCGCTACTGCCCGGCCTCGACGGCAAGCAGATCGGCACGTCACCCTGCCGCCCCCCGCCTGCAGTGAGCATGCCTGCGCCTCGCATGCATGCTTGTGCATTGTGTGGCAGTCTGCAGGCGTGCTTTGAAGGTTCTGAGTGAAAGCCAGGCACCCTCATGACACAGGACCTCCTGGCAGTGCCTGCCAGGAAACCAGCTGTGCCGACAGTGTTGCCCGCTGTCTGCTGCCACCGTCTGGGGCCTACGGCTGCCCCCCAATCTGCCGCCGCCAACCAGCTCTGTAACGACACCTTGCATGCTTCCCGCCCCACCTGCCCCTCCCGGCTTCATGCACTGCAGTGCGCGCTCTGAGGGCTGTCCTGACAACCCATGCGGCGCCCATGATGCCCTTTCCGCTGGCCCTAAAAGAGCTAGAGGGCACCCCGCTGCTCTCCAGCCTCATGCGGCACACTCAGCTGACAAACCTAGAGCTGGCCAACAGCGGCCTGACCCGGCTGCCCCCACAGCTGAGCCGCCTCACCAACCTGCTCAACCTCGGCCTGCAAGGCGCGCTGGGCAAGTGCTTGTGGCCTGTGTAGGAGTGGCATTGGGTGCCGGCAAGTGGCGTGGTGGCATGCCATTCCCTATGCCACCCACCTGCCATGGGGCATTGCCAAGGCCCAGTACTAGCGCCAAGGTCCCCCAAAGCCAGCGGCAGGCATTACTCGGTAGCCGAATCGTGGCCAGACGGCGCCTTTGCTCAATTTCCCATTGGCTTACTCAACCCCACGCCCTCGTGCTGCAATGTTCTCCTTCATCTGTTGGCAGTCGCAGTGCTACAACAGCTTTCTGCGCCCTTGCACCGTCTCCCTCTGGTGCAGGCAACGAGCTCTTTGCCAAATGGGAGCCCGTGGTGATGGCGCTGACGCAGCTGACGCGGCTGGACCTTTCCAGCTGCTTTCTGTACCGCCTCCCCAACCTGCGCCCGCTGGCCCAGCTGCGTGAACTGTGCATCTCCGGCAACCCCAGCCTGGCTGGCGCCAGCGCAGCACAGTGGCACCAGCTGGCAGAGCTCCCACACCTGCGAGAGCTGCAGGTTGACAGGGCCTGCGTTGTGCGCTGGCCCGGCTTCCCCTTCCCATGGGGCCTGCTGGAGCAGCTCATTCAGAAGCGTGTACAGGTGCAGATGTTTGAGATGTCCTGGAACCCTTGGCAGCGGCGGCGCACCAAGCTGCTGTGGTGGGCCAAAGAGGCCAGCGTGTGGGTGCTGCTGCTTCTTGCCATCGTGGTCGCCCTTGCCTTCCTGGCCTGGACCGTGGCGGCCTACCATGCCGTCAACATCCGCCTGTGCCTGCTCTTCAACACCCACGCCGACTCGGTGCTTGTGAGGCAGCACCCGCTGCTGCCAGCTGAGCAGGGCGGCGCCACACCCCTCAACTGCCAGTGGGCACTGTGCGGGGCGCTGAAGATGCAAGACATGTGGAGGCGCCTGCGCGGCCTGCCGCCTCTCACCGGCCCCGTGTGCTCCGTGCTGGCGCCAGTGCCCTGGTTCATACAGCCGCCCGTGCCGGGGTGCTGAAAGCCGTGATTATGCAGCAACCTGCATGCAGCCGCCCGCACTCGACACTTCACCGAACCCGTTCCACTGCGCTAGCGCTGAATCCGTGCCCTCCTTCTGTCACTGCCCTCTGTTCAGCGTGTCGTTTGTCCCTGCAACGCGATCTGAAAGACCAGCGGGCACCTGGCCTCGGCCTCCAGTGCCACTCATCCCCGACCTGCCCCCTTCTGCTGTTTTGCCTCCTGGTTCCTGCTGTGTTGTCGAAAATTTTCCGCAATTCCCTCACGATGCACGGGGTAGCACGTGCACAGAGGCAGGCGGAGGGTTACCAGGGTGGGGCAGCGGCGGGGCTCAGGTGATGTGCACGTGCCGCCAGCGTGTGCTGGACCATAACGTCCATGGAGGGGACAGCTCTCAGGGTGCTTGGCGTGATGGTGAAAAGGCCACAACAACACACTGCACCAACTTATTCCGCCCGCTAAATGGACCCCACATCACCAGGTGGTCCAACATTAGTCCCTACGGTAGACCCACCCGGCACCTGCCACCCGCCACCCTGGCAGTGAGGCTGTCGCAACAAGTTGTGTCAGGGTGGCCAGTTGGTGCGCACGCAGCTTCCGGAGCGGCTTGTGGTTGCTGAACGCATTCAGGAAGAAACGGGCACGCTCACAGACAATCAATCGATTACATTTTCAAGTCCAGAGGGAGCCAGCAATGGTGTCATGGGGCAGGATGGGGGGTGAATGTTTCAGCATGTAGATTGTAGCAACGAAAACAAAGTGTACGATCACAGGAAAGCTGTTACTGTACAGCAGGTTTGCGCTGAGGCGGCAGGGGGGGCAGGGCTTCTGCTCCAATCTCGAGAGATGGACAACGGACATGGCGGAGGGTTGCGGTGGGGAGAGCAGGGGTCACAGGGGTTGCACAAAACACGGGAATGCCGGGTTGTCGTGGGAGAGCAGTTAGTATGTACTGCTGTACAGCAACTGCTGTACAGCAAGAGGATACAGGGTTCCTGCTCCACACCCCTAATGATGGGCACACGGGCGCGGGGACGTTTTGCGTCGGGGAGAGCAGGGGGCACAAGGGCTTCGGCTAAGTGTTCCGGTAGTACCCAAAAGGCAGAGCAGTGCAAGGCAAACGACCGTCCCATGCTGGTTTTCAGGTGCAAGGCAAGACAGTGTATGGCACACGAGAGAGCACACTGAATCAGATGTGCAACAATTCCATGAGCAGATGATGTAGATCAATCATACAAATACATTTCAAGTCCAGGCGGGAGTCAGCAATGGTCTCGTGCAACAGGGTGGGGGGTGAACATGTGATTTGGAATGTACTTTTTAGCAAAGAATACGAATGTGGAAGGTGCGTGCGCTGGCTGACTGCGCCAGCCAGGGGGCGAAGAGATGGAGGTTGGGAACCGATATGTGAACTGTGTGCGGAGGGTGGTGTAGATGGGCAGTGGAAGGGAAAGTGTGACACGTTTCCAGAGATGCACGCTGTTGTCAAGCGCGCGTTGATGCCGGGCAGCGCTGTACAGCGGCATGCGGCATGCCCTTGTCGGGRCGGGGTCCCCCCCAGGTGGAGGGGTCCCCCAGCACCCCCCAGGGCACCACCCTGTCTAGGGCCGGCAGGTGGCAGCAGAGGTGCAGGAAGACGGGTGCTGCTGCCAGGTGGGGGCAGGCCTGGAGGAGGCCACGCTCGGCATGGGCCACAGCTGCGAGCACCAGCGGCATGTCCTTCTGAAAGATGAAGGCCCGCAGGTCTGGCGGCATGGGCGGCCACGGCAGGCCGGACAGGGCGGGCAGGCGGGGCAGAGGTGGGAGGTACGCCGGCGCAGCGGGTGCCTTGTGTTTTGTGCCATTGCGATGTGCGTTGGCGGTCCCATCGCCGCCGCTGCAKGCGAGCACGGTGAGGGTGCAGAAGATGTGGAGGCTGGGCGGCCCGGCGGTGTCGCCAGAGGGCTCCTGCCACTCTGCCAGCACGCCGTCTTGCAGCAGGCGGGTGTACCAGCCCTCCAGCTGGGGGGCATGGAAGTTGGGGCCTGGCGGAGGGGGAAGGGGAGGGGAGGGCGGAGGGGAGGTTGGGGTTGGGCTAGGATGGGCAGAGGGAGCGGGGATGGCAGGAAAGGTGAGGCAGCAGGGGGATGTGAGGGCGGGCAAGGTTGGGTGGAGATGAAGGGGAGACAGGCACGGGGAGGGAGGAAGATGATGCAGCAGGGGGACGTGAGTGCGGGCAAAGGCCAGAGCAGGTGGTGCTCGCTGGCGGCAAGCAGCAACGTTCGTGCACGGCTTCTGCCTGCCCATGCACCGACCTCCCTGGCCCTCGGCCCTCCCCCACAGAGACGTGAAAGAGAGCAAGCTACATTGCTTTGATTTGATGTGCTTGCCTCCTGACTTGCTTACCTACCATGCCAAGCAAAGTAAGTCGCACTTACCAATGGAGAGGCGAAGCATGCCGGTGAGGTCGCTGTGGGTCAAGGTGTAGCGGCGGAAGCGCAGCGGGCACGCCGCAGCCTCCGGCACGCCCGGCAGGTGCTGCACCAACAGGCGGGCGGGGCTGAAGCGGTAGACCTCGCGCACAGCGTGTGCTGCCTGCAAGTAGGAGCGCCGAGGGAGAGACAGTGGGCAAGGAGACAGGGAAGAGGGAGGGGAGAAAGCCAAGTTTTCTTGCTCCCCTCCCGAGTGAAGCTGCGCAAGTCGTCGGCATCAGTCAGCAGGAGGGAGACAGGGAGGCACTGTCGTGGCAGATACGCAAGCGAGTACCTCCAGTACCTCGTTCGCAGTACCTTTGGATGAATTGATTGAGTCGATGCGTATTCCAACAGTACGCAGAGAGCGGGGGCTGGCACAGGCTTAGGGCAGGAGCGGGGCCAAACCAAGGGCAGTTGAGTCAGCCTAAGCTGCACCGCCGCCGCCGCACCCGCTCACCCAAGTGGCGGCCATCCCGGCAGCGGCGACCGCAGCGCCAACCTCCGCCAGCCCCACAGACGATAACACCGGCGCTGCCCTGCAGTGGCTCGTCGAGCGCATCCTGGGGCGCTGGCGGTTGTGAAATAGGCGGAACGAGTTGGAGCGGAACGTGTCGGGGGCCATGGCTCTCTCAGCAGTAGGAATAGAATACCACGCGAGTGAGAACGGAGTGATTGAGATGGGCAAGCGCAGCTAAGTAGGCGGGGCAGATGAAGGTAGCAGGGGCAGGAAGGTATATAGCGAACACACAGGAGGGAACATCCAGGAGAGAACATCCAGGAGGGAACGTACAGCAGAGAACGTGTTGGGTTGAGAAGGTACCACCTGTGAGCGCTGCTGTGGGGGAGCACAGCGCGCATTCTGCTGCCACTCTCCCCCCGTCAGACAGGCGACGTCTCGGCACCTTGTCTTACTTGTCGCACAAGAACGCTCTACTTGCTGCTCAGAAAAAAGCACCTTGCAGGCCCACCACACAGGGAGCGTGGTCAGCCGCTCCCAGAATGCAGCGCCTGCCACACGTTTCTGCATGCAACCGGGGCGTTGGCGGTGCCCAGGAAACGATATGTGCACCAATCGCAGAGTGGGCACTCATAATCGGGGCCATTTGCGGGTAGGCATTGTTTGGCACAGAATGGTGTTTCTAGGCAACGCACCCACCGGTTCAGGTTGTGCGGCCTCCGCCGTCGCCAGGCTGGCGGCGGCGGCGCTGGCGGTGGCATCGGCTTGATGAACATGAGCGTATGTGGCGAGTTCCTAGTGCATATTGGTTGGATTCTGGCCTGTAGATGCTGTGTTCGAGTGTGTGCAACGAGCCCGCTCGTGAGCAGCTACCGCTTTCGTGAAGCTGGAAGCCGACCATACACTATCTCGCGTCATGAGCAACGCAGGGTTGCCGCCTGCAGCAGAGACCGGGCCTGAGCGTGGCTGGGCGGCCGTTGCCCGCGTGCTGCGCTATGCAGTCGGCATGCTGGATAAAGGCGAAGAGGTGAACACAGAGATGGCTGCTTGGCGCGCCATTGAATTCAATGTGGCCCCGCCGCTGCCGCCGCCGCCGCTGCTGCTGCCGCTGCCGCCTGCTTTGCTTCGCTTTGCTTCCATGCCCACGCGCCTACAAGGCAGAGCTTCTTGCCTGGCCTGCCTGACGAGCCATGTTCTGCTCGTTGCGGGCCCCGCCTGCAGCCGCCACCCATGCCCGAAGGCCTGGGAGATTTTCCGATGTTTGTGCTGCCTCCCTTCTTTGCGGGAGCGGTGCACGGCGGCGTGTCCCAGTACAAAGCGTTGGCAAGTGACCGGCTGGGTGAGTGCAGTGCTGGGCAAGTGTATGGGGTGGCATACAGGGCCGGTGGCGCAGATTGGCTCGGCAGGCGTGGGCTGCACTCTTGCTTGCATGCACTCCTGCATGCATGGGCGAATGGCTCGCGGATTGAAGTTGTCATATTACCAGCATGCATGCTCTGCTTCCCCCAATTTACACCTCGCCCTTCCCCGGCTGCCTCCAAACCTGCACGTCCCTTTATTTGTTTTAATCAGTGAGTTGACGTTTCTCGAAATATTCCAATTCAGCTTCAACCAAGCACTTCTGCCCTTGCCCGCCAACCCCTTCCGTCCTCGGCATGCAGCCCCCGGCCCCTCCCACTCCTCCCTCAACCTGCAGCGCGCCTTTCGCGTGCTGGACTCGGCAACCCGGCGTGGCCTGGCCGTTGGTGGGCTCGCCATGCTCTTCTTTTCAGTAGAGGTCCTCACAAACGTGTGCCGTGGGCACCGCAACTTCTTGATCGAGTCAGCAGCAGGAGGCTTTGCAGTCGGCGGCGTGTTTGCAGGTGGGTCGGGTGGGTCGGGGCGGGCGGGGC
>JTEE01000080.1:251383-262473 GCA_002896455.3 Chlorella sp. ArM0029B | reverse complement strand
CCTCAATGTACGGCTTGGTCTGCTTGTCCACAATCTCGTACGACACAAGCTTGCGGTCACGCTGGACATCACCGTCGGAGAACCTGTGGTGTGATGGGAGGGACAGGCAGGGCGGCGAGCGGAGGTGAGCAGTGAGCAGTGAGCGGTGAGGAGAGGCACGTTGGCCGCAGGCAGGCAGGCGCAGGTGGTGCTGGGCAGCATGGGACATGTGCGGCGGCAAGAGTGTGTGCGCGTGGTATAGGAAGCAATGGGCAGCAGTGTGGGGCAGGCATGGGGCAGTAGAGCCGCCAGGCGGGAATGTGTCCCGTCGCAGGGATCGGTACCAGGCAGCGTCGGCGCAGGCACCGGTGCAGGGACACATATGACGGGCGCCACGGCTGCATGATGCTGCTGCCGTTTCGCCTGCACCCTCCCACCACCGGCCCTGCATGCAGGGAGGAGCTCACTTGCGACCGATGAGGCGCTTGACGTCGTAGACGGTGCGCGTGGGGTTGACGGTGGCCTGGTTCTTGGCGGCGTCGCCAATGAGGCGCTCCGTGTCGGTGAATGCGACGTAGGAGGGGGTGATGCGGTTGCCCTGGTCGTTGGCAATGATCTCCACCTTGCCGTTCTTGTACACGCCCACGCACGAGTAGGTCGTGCCCAGGTCGATGCCAATCACCGTGCCCAGCTTCTCCTGCTCCTTCTTCTCCTCCTTGGCGGCCACCAGGGAGGCGGCGCACAGTGCCAGGGCTGCAAAAGGGGGTGAAAGCAGCACAGTGGGACGCGGGGATGGAGGCCAGCGACATGTGCGCTTGACTGCTGCCAGTGCTGCCAACACCAGCGGTGCAGGGCTGCGGGGCGGCCAGTGGGTTATGCTTCCTACCTGCGCCCAGCAGCAGTGCGCTGCGCAGCTTCATAGTGTGTGTCCCGCCGCGATCAACACTGCAGCCGCTCCTGAGTGAGTGTGGGACTGTGTGGAGCGAGGTGTGAGGTGGTGGTGTATATGTTTGAAGGAATGGCACAGTGATGTGACCAAATGGCGCGTCTACAAGTGAAGTGTCACTCGATTGTACTGCGTGACAACAGCACTACACTGACGTGCAGGCGCCTTCGTGTCTAGAAACTCGCGCCCCTGCGGCCTGCTCAGGCATCCCATCCCACCAACCTGGTTCCACACATCAAAGATGGCACGCCACCGGCTGGCAGGCTGCCTGCTGCTGGCGCTCGCCGCCTGTGCGGCCCTTCAGGGTAAGCGCCCGACCTGGGGCCTCCTGCTACCTGGCCAGGCAGCGGCACGATGATCCAACCCCTCCAGCCCTCTGATGAAGCCCTTTTGTGCTCCCCAATTGGCAACCACTGCAGGCGTCCGTGCTGAGGAGGCCGCGCCCTCTGCCGATGCGTGAGTGCCCGCTGCCAGGAGGCAGCCCCAGTGTGTCTGAGGCCGCTAGAGCCCATCTAGGCAGCCGCCACAGGCAGCGCTGCACGCCGCCTGCTGCCTGCCCGCCTCCCGTATGTGACGTGCCGCCCTTGCGCTCGCCGCCGCCGCCCGCCGCCTCCCTCACCGCTTGCAGCGCCGCTGAGACGATCCAGGCCGTGGCTGCCCCGGCTGCCAAGGACCGCCAGTTCCGTGCCGGTGCTGAGGCCCGGCCCTTCCAGGTGGGCGGGCTTCCGGGGCTGCTGGGGTGGTTGGGTGCTGACGCCGAGCGGTGGGTATGTGTCCCATCTGCTGCCAGCCGCCGCTTCTGGTGCCTGCCAGGGCCCCGCGCACGCAACCCCCACCCTCCCTTGTCACCCACGACTTGGAAACACACTTTGCCCCGGGGTCAAAGCGGCGCATTCCTCACTGTTGCACCTCCACTGCCGGTGGACACGTGTCCCACCAGCGTCCTTGCATCCCTGACATCCCCCTCGCCTATGTTTGCAAGGCAACGCGCTCACACACAACCACACCAGTGCAGCCTCGTGTGTTGCGCATTCGCTCATGGCAGGCAGTAGCACTTGATCCCTCAACTCCAGCTGTGCCGTGGCCCGCTTTTTAAACTCACATGGCAGGCCTTGCACGGTTGGCATCACCGCTCTCCCTTCCACCTGCTTCTGCTTCTACCCAACCCATCTTGCCCTACTCAGCAGGGCCAGGTGTCACGCATGGTGTGCGTCATCAGCCACTCCCCTGCTACTGCTCCACACCATCCATCATATGCATAATACCGCCTCTCTCTCTGCACGCCTACACACGTGCAGGCCGAGGTGTCCCGCATCGGTGGGCATCATCTCTGCTGCTCCCCACTTTCTCTCATGAGCTTATCAATGCCTCTTCCCACACCACCGTCCCTGCCTCCCTGCAGGCCGAGGTGTTTCGCATGATGGACACCTCCACTCCCTCCCCCCTCCCCCCTGCTTATTTCGAGCCCGCCTTGACACTAGCACACCACCGCTGCCTGTCTCCCCACACTGCACAGGCCGAGGTGTCTCGCATGATGGACATCATCATCCACTCCCTCTACTCCAACAAGGACATCTTCCTACGAGAGCTCATCTCCAACGCCGCCGATGCCCTCGACAAAATCCGGTTCCTGTCGATCACTGACAAGAGCCAGATGGGTGAGCATGTGCAACATGTGGATTGGGAGGGGTGATGTGATGAGTTGAGAAGAGAGAGGAGTGTAATGGGAGGGGAGGAGGGCAGAGGGGGACATCTGCTGCCAGCCCACCATAACCAAGGCCAGCTGGCGTTGTCAACGAGGGGCAGGGATGATGTGAACTCAGAAAGCGCGGGCGTGGAATGTAGAAGAACGCACGCCACGCGCCCGCACGCCACGCCTGGCCCCGCGCCCGTCATGCGCTGCACCTACCTGCCTGCTGTGCCCCCGCCACGCCGCCCGTTGTGCGTCGCTTAACCACACCTACCCACCGGCACACACACACGCACTCTTGTCTCATGCTCCCCCACCAACGCCGTGCGCAGGCGAGGGCGAGGACCAGACGCTGGAGATTCGCCTGTCTGTGGACCAGGAGAAGAAGGTGTTGAGCCTGCGGGACCGGGGCGTGGGCATGACACGCGATGAGCTGGTCAACAACCTGGGAACAATTGCCAAGTCAGGGACCTCTGGTGAGGCACACGTGTGACTCGTGTGTGGCATGCTGGCAGGGCCGGGAGGGTGCCTGGAGGGGGGAGGACAGCGTCGTCTAGGTGGTTGGAGGCTTGCAGCGGAAAGGGGGGCATGGGTTGCGTGGCGCGTGCCCAGTTCCAGGACTGCAGGACTGGCAGTAGAGGCAGCAGCAGCGGTTGTCGCCGGCCACTCGCTGACCTCTTGATTCCTCACCTTCCCCTGCTCCTCCCTCCCCCTCCCCCTTCACATCCCTCAAACCAGCGGCTCACCTCGGCAGACGCCCCTCCCGACAGCTGTCCCACGTAGAAGCAGCGGTCGATGGNTCCCCTCCCCTGCTGCAGCCTTCCTGGAGCAGATGCAGAAGGGCGGCGACCTCAACCTGATTGGCCAGTTTGGTGTGGGCTTCTACTCGGTCTACCTGGTGGCCGACTATGTGGAGGTGGTGTCCAAGCACAACAACGACACGCAGTGAGTGGGGAGGGCGAGGGGGAGGGGCCCACAACAAGTTCTGTTTTGTCTGCCTCCTGGCATGCATAGCCCAGCACTTTTGAGCACCGTGTGTGCGGGACGAGGCAGCGTCTTGCAGCAGGGCGGGCGGCAGAGGCCCTCCGCAGCCTGCTGCGCGCTGCCCGGCTTTGTATATACTGCCTGGCTCTCTACTGCCTGCTACGTTGCTGCAGTACGGCGAGCCTGGCGTGGGGCCCTGGCCGACAGTGAGGCGCGTTGTCGCCGGCTGCACCGCCTGTACTGCCCGTTGTGTCGCTGCCTGTACCTCGGTGCTGAACCATGTGTACTGCCTGCCTGCCGGCACCCCTACCCTCCCGGGCCTGTCTCTGCACCTCCCTGCAGGCTCTCTGTCGCCCTGCCCTCCTGCATGTGTTATCTCATTCCACACTTTGCCGCAATCCCAACACGGCCCAACATGCCCTCCTCACCAATCCTCCCTTTCCACCCTCTGCCCCAACCTCAACACCCCGCTCTGCCAACCCCATCACCCCCCCACCTTGTTCCCCACCAGGCCTCTCACCCACCCTCTGCCCCAACCTTGTCACCCGCAGGCACATCTGGGAGTCCAAGGCTGACGGCAGCTTTGCTGTGAGCGAGGACACGGAAGGGGAGCCCCTGGGGCGCGGCACGCAGATCAACATCTACCTCAAGGTGAGGCGTTGCCAGTTTGTGAGTAATTAAAGGGGTAATGTGCTTGGGAGTGTCGTGGAAAGTGCGGGATCAACATCTACCGCCCAAGGTGAGGCGGGGCATTGGCCAGTGTGGAGGTACAGGGGTAGTGTGCTTGGGAGTGTCGTGCGAACTGGCGTGAGTGCGGAATCAACATCTACCTCAATGCCAGGGCGGGGTGGGGGCACCTCCGCTGGTACACGTGCACGTGTGTTGGGTCGCCAGCCATGTTTGGTTGATCCACGATGCACGAGGATGCCTGCAGGGCACACAGATCAACATATGCCTCTAATTATACCGAGGGGGTGGGAGGGGGTGGAGGGTCGTGTGCTTGGGATCGTGGCTAGGGCATGTTGGTAGATGCTGAGGGCGGGATCTCAGATCTACTTCAAGAAGAGGCGGCGGGTAGGGGGCAGCCCGCGCCGTTGGCAGGCGTGCGCGTGTGCTGTGCACTTGCGTGTGACGCTCGCCCGCAGGTCGCAGCACAGCAGAGGGTTGGCGCCCAGGGTCGCCGCACCGCATGCTTCCCTGTGTGTCGATCCCTGCACCCGCCCTCCTCTCGCCCTCAGCGCTGCTTTCCATTCGTGATCCCGCCCCTCACCTCTAGCCGTCCTTCCCCCATCCTGCCAGAAGCGCCCACCGGGATAAATCCCTGAAACCCTGAAACCCTAAGCCCTAAACCCAACTTGCTCGTACTCTTCCCCCTCGCACTTCCCCTGATGTCCTGTCCGTCGGGTCCCTTCTCATCTCGTCTGCAGGACTCGTGCCTGGAGTACGCCCAGGAGGACAAGGTGAAGGAGCTGGTGCAGCGCTACTCCGAGTTCATCAACTTCCCCATCATGATGCTGGAGACGCGCACAGAGGAGAAGGAGGTGGGCTGGGCTGGGAGGGGGGGTGCACATGTGGACGGGTGTACCGAGATTCACGTGTCGTTCACGAAGCAACACTGTCCATGTGGTGTGTGTGCCCTTTTGGTCGAGTAGGAGGGTTATGCATGCTTCTGCCATGACGCACCGACGGGGCATGCAGGGGCAGGTGTGTTGGTGGGGTGGCAGGGACGGTGCCTTGCGGGTTGGCACAGGCGCGACCCTGGGTCTCGCGGGACCAGCTGGGGCCACACACTTTAAACCCTGCCCCCTGCCCTCTGCCTCCCTCTCCTGCTGCGGCCATCCGCGAGCCTCCCCACCTGCCCACCCCTTGCTCCCTCTCACTTCCTCTCCCCTCCCTCCCTGTCATTCTCCCCTCCCCTTCCCTCTCTTTGCATCAGGTTCCCATTGAGGAGGACGAGGCCTCTGAGAAGCCTGTTGAGGAGCAGAGCGAGGAGGAGAAGGCAAAGAAGGCCGAGGAGGCTGAGGAGGGGGAGACTGTGGAGGTGGCTGGTGAGGGGGGAGGGAGCCAGGGGGGGCCTCCTGCCGGTGCGCTTCGCTGTTCTGTTCTGTTCTGTGATGCGCTTTGCTGTGTCGTGCTGCCACTGGGCTGCTTTGTGCTCTGCATTGTTCTGCTTTGTGCTCTGCGTTGTTGTGCCGCCACTAGGCTGCTCCGCTGTGCTGTGTGTGACCACTCCCTGCCCGCCGCCTGCACGTCCTGATTCCTTGCTGTGCACACATGGGCTGTGATGAAGAAAGATATGGCAGAAACTGACTACCATTGATGTCAAACCAAAGAATGTAAAGTGAAGTTGCTGAGCCCATGCACACCATCTCGCACAATCATGTTGCTGTGCTATGCTGCGACTGCCCTGTGCTGCGCTGTGCTGCCATGCTGTGCCTGTGCTGCGCTGCGCAGCACTGCGCTGCTAGGCGCTGCCCGCAGACGCAGCCGGGGGGCAACATCTCAGCGTGTTGTGTGCACCGCTGCATCTCCTTTCCCCTGCCAGCCGCGCCCCTCTTACTATGCCTTCCTCCACTTCTGTGCTTTGCTGCATTTCCCACAAAAGTGAAAGGCACGTTTTTGTGTTTTTTCTTGGCAGGTCCAGCCTGTCTCCCTTCCCAACCTGCCTCCCTCCACTTGCCGCCCTCACCCCACCCTACCCCCGCCTTTGGCCCCGCAGATGAGGAGGAGGAGGAGGAGAAGCAGCCCAAGACCAAGAAGGTGTCTGAGACCATCACAGAATGGAAGCCGCTCAACGACAACCAGGTGGGTGGGTGGGGATGCTGGTGAATTGACAGTCCAGCTCAAGAATGGCAGCTTGTGAGGTGTGAGGAGGAGGTGTGAGGGGCGGGTGGGCAGGGTGGATGGCGCAGACTGGGCAGTGCTGCGTTCACGAAGGGCCGGGAATGTGGGGCGCAAGAGGTGGCGAGGGATTGAAAGGGTGCAAATGACAACCCTAGGTGCGGCAGGGAGATGGGAGGGGCGGGGCGGGGAGAGTATCGGCTGGTTTGGTGACTGGGTAGGGTGGGCTGCCCAGGGGGTCCTGCAGTCCGGCTGTCATGCTGCTGGCAGCAGTGCAGGCAGGGTGTAAGGTGCCAGCTGGCAAGGATGCGCTCCCAGCCCGCCTGCCTACATGTTTTCCTGACCCTCTCCACCCTGCCTGCCCCCATGCCGCTGCCCTGCCCTGCCCGCCCTGCAGGCCCTGTGGCTGCGCCCCCCCGGCAAAGTGAGCGAGGAGGAGTACACCAAGTTTTACAAGGTGAGGAGCGGGTGAATTAAGCACTTCAAGGATGGATTAACAATGTTAATCTGGCAGACAATTGCATTGTGCTTGCAAGGTGAGGAGCGGCCTCCTATTCCTGGGCAGTGGGGCAGTGTTCATTGTGAACTGGGTGGAACGGCACATCCGCAGCCTGTGTGCACCGGCAGGAACTGGGACAGCTGGCCCTGCACGTTCCTCCAACCGCCCCTGGCCCCACGCCCGCCCCCAGCCCGACGCCTGCCCCCTGTCCAAGCGCGACTGGGAGGGCCCCCTTTGCACCAACTTCCAAGTTTCCCTGGCATTCACCCCTTGCCATGCCATGCTTCTTTGCTCCCCCCCACACCAGGCTCTGTCCAAGCGCGACTGGGAGGCCCCCCTGGCCCACACCCACTTCAAGGCGGAGGGAGATGTGGAGTTCAAGGCAGTCATGTTTGTGCCCCCCACCGCACCCCACGGTGAGCGCGCTGTGGGTCACGCTGTGCTGGGCTGTGCTGTGCTGTAGTCATGCTGGGCTGGGCTGGGCTTGGTGTGCTGGGGTTCAAGGCAGTCATGTTTTGCCCCCCATTTGCTGCTTGCGACCGACTCCTGCTGGCGTCTTCTACACCGCACTGCCCTGTGCTACCTGCAACCAGCAGAATTGCCCGCGGTCCATCTTTTTGGGCACAAACTGCTGCCCACGGCAACTGCTGCCGCCAACTTCCCCACGCCAACTGCTGCCCACAACTCCGCTTCCTCACGACCCGTAACCCTTCAACCCTCCCTGCCCACGGCTCCTCTTCCCCACGACCCGTAAACCTGCAACCCTCCTTCCACCCTCCCTGCCCCCCAGACCTGTACGACAACTACTACGGCAAGAAGCCCAGCGTGAAGCTGTACGTGCGCCGCGTCTTCATCTCAGACTCATTCGAGGATCTGCTGCCCAAGTGAGCTCCCTCCCAACCTTCCTGCCCTCGTGGAGTTACTGCATTCCTTGTGGGGGGGAATGTAGCTGGGAGTGCGCCCCATCCCAGCTGTCCTCGCAATGTCCGTCACCCTGCCCTAGTATGTCCCTCCCCCTGGGAGTGCGCCCCTCCCAGCTGTCCTCGAAATGGCCCTCCCCCTGGGAGTGCGCCCCTCCCAGCTGTCCTCGAAATGGCCCTCACCCTGCCCCATCCCGTCCCCTCCTCCCCCCCTCCTTGTCCCTCTCTCCCTCCCAGGTGGCTGTCCTTCCTGGTTGGCCTGGTGGACTCAGACACCATGCCCCTCAACGTCTCCCGCGAGATGCTGCAGCTGCACGAGGGTGAGCACATCGCAGCACAGCGCAGCACAGCACAGCACAGCGCAGCACCGCGGCCTTTGCGCTGCCGCCCGCTGGCCCTTCAGTGCGCCCGCGGGTCGGTCTTTTGCGGCCCTCACCCACACCACCTGCACCGTCGAAACCATTGTGCTCCTCAGCAGTCCAGGGCGGACAAAGAGACGCTTGGGTGTGAGCCCCTCGTCCGAATCCACAAGTGTGGCGTGTTCCTAACTGCTTGATGGTCGTTGCAACCGCAATTCCTCTGAGTGCACCTCTGTGCCGCAGGCCTGAAGGCGTGATTCAGAAGGAGAGGCCGCTCAGGACGACGTGCCTGATCAAGAAGCTTTCAATCTCATCCCCCTGCTGTGTTGCACCTCTGTGCCGCAGGCCTCAAGGTGATAAAGACGCTTTCAATCTCATCACCCTGCTGTGTGAACTGCACCTCTTGTGTTGCAGGCCTCAAGGTGATCAAGAAGAAGCTGGTGCGCAAGGCGATCGACATGATCAAGAAGCTGTCGGATGCTGAGAGCAAGGCACGCAAGGCGGAGGAGGAGGAGAAGGCGGAGGGTGAGTGAGTCGTGGGAGGGAGGGGCGGGGACGAGGGAGGGAGGAGGAAAGGAGGAGGAAAGGAGGGCGAGTGAGCCGAGGGAGGGAGGAGCGAGGAGGAGGGCGGGAGGAGGAAAGGAGGAGGAAAGGAGGGCGAGTGAGCCGAGGGAGGGAGGAGCGAGGAGGAGGGCGGGAGGAGGAAAGGAGGAGGGAAAATAGAGGCTGTTGGGTTCACTGCACAGGGTGGCCCCTGCTGGGCCAGCGGCGCAGAGACATCTCAGTCCCACCCACACATCGCCCATGATTGCCCCAACTGCTCACTAGCCCTCTGGAGGAGAAGGACTTTCACTCGTTGCCCCCCACTTGCTACCTGCCCCACCCACGATCGCCCTCTTGCGCTCAACCTCTGTCCCCCCCTGCAACGGGCGCCGGCGAGCAGAGCGAGGAGGAGATGCAGGTTGCTTTCTCTCACTGAACCCCTCCTCCCCTCCTCCAGTTCACCCCCTCTGTGCCTCTCATTTCTTAGAGTAGAACACCCCGAGTTGTGCGGTTCCACAATGCTGGGATGACGCATCTGCGGCACACTTTTGTGTTGCTGTGGCGCTGTAAATGAATGAGTGGATGAATGACCTCCTCCCCTCCTTGCCCACCCCACCCTGCAGACGCCGCCGAGCAGAGCGAGGAGGACAAGGCGGCTTCCGAGGCCAAGAAGGAGGCGTCTGAGAAGGCCAGCAAGGACTACACCACCTTCTACAACTCCTTTGGCAAGTCGCTGAAGATGGGCATCATCGAGGACACCTCCAACCGGTGAGTGAGCTGCAGGGGGGCCTGCTGGCACGGAATTTGGAGTGGATTCACAGTGTATGACTTCGTGAATGAGCATGGCGAGGCAGTGCGTGCCTTGACTGAGTATGGCGAGGCAGTGTATGCCTTGAATCAGTATGGCGAGGCATCCTTGAGGCCACCTCCAACTGGTGAGGGAGGCAAGGCGTCCTTGCGTGAACTTGCTGTTCGCCGTTTGAAGTGAAACCATGTGGTTTAAGTTGTGCTTGCGAGGTGAGATTCAAGCGGGGTGTGCATCGTGTGGCACACCGCCTGCTGCCCTGCCATTCCCCGGCACCTCGGTCGCCCCATCTCTCCCCCATCCCTGCTCTCTGCCCCCACCCACAGTCGGAGCTGCGCCCTGCTGCCCCTGCTGCGCTTCCCTGCACCCCTCCCATCCTTCCTCCCTCATGCCTTCCTGCGGATGGCCCTGCTGCGCTTTTTCAGGCTTGCAGTCTGGTTATCCGCAAAGAAACTCGCGACACAGACCCTGCTGCGCTTTCACTCATCAGAACCCCTCACCTCCCTCATCTCTCCATCATGCCCTCTCACCTCCCTCCCTCGTCATCTCCCCATCATGCCCCCTCACCTCCCTCCCTCCTCATCTCCCCATCATGCCCCCTCACCTCACCTCCCCCGCAGCCGCCGCCTGCTGCCCCTGCTGCGCTTCCACTCCTCCAAGTCACCCGACAAGCTCATCAGCCTGGCAGACTATGCAGAGCGCATGAAGGATGGGCAGAAGCACATCTACTACCTCGTGGGTGAGGCCCAGGGGGCGACAGCTCACCAGCAAACCACATCGTGCACAGCAGGGGGGCGGCGGCTCACCAGCAAACCACAGCGTGCACAGCAGGGGTGGGGTGGGGCGACGGGTGTTGTGCTACCTCATGGGTTAGGACGGGGGAGGCGCTGGGGGGGAGGAGCAGCAGTACATCATGAAGAAGGGGCGGTACTACGGGTGGGGTGGGTCAGTTCAGGACGCTTGCTAGGCACACGGCTGCCCCACGCCTGCAGGGAGAGTGGCGGCCCCCCTTTGTTTGCGAGCCTGCTAGACAACCGACTTGCATGTCCCTCTTCCCTGCCCCTTCCCCCCTGCTTCCATCTCCATCGAGCCTGCTGGAAAGCTGACTTGATTGCTCTGCCCCGCTTCGCCCCCTGTCCTGTTGTCCTGCCACCAGGCTCCTCCAAGGACGAGGTTGCCGGCTCTCCCTTTGTTGAGAGCCTGGTTGAGAAGGGGTACGAGGTGCTCTACATGACCGACTCACTGGACGAGTACGTCATGCAGGTGAGGCAGCTTCCACACAGCTGCCACGTGTGCAGTCATTGCTTCTGAATGTGTGCATGTGGTGGGAGGTGGTGGGAGGTGATCGCCGTAAACCCTAAGTCCCCGGCTTGAGGCGCAGGTGTGGCTCAAAGTTACTGCTTTGCACCCAAGCTCATGGGAGCACCAGAGTGCCGCAGATGCGTCATCGTAGCATTTTGAAAAGGCAAATCTCCCTCTGTCCCTCCCCACCCCCTAGCCTGGGCCACTCCACTCCCCCCAACC
>JTEE01000080.1:228590-245675 GCA_002896455.3 Chlorella sp. ArM0029B | reverse complement strand
GTGGGGGGCCTGAGCGTGCCGCGGGAGGGGGTGGAGGCGGAGGGTGAGTAGGGCGGGTTGGGTCTGAGATCAAATTATAATGTTGAGGTTGTGACGATTCCACGGGTTGTGTGGGGGACCTGAGCGGGAGGAGGTGGAGGCGGAGGGTGAGTGGGGCGGCTGGGGTTCTGAGATCAAACCAGGATGTTGAGGTTGTGACATTCCGTTCCGTGGGGTGGCAGTACATAGTGTAGTGATATATGGATTGAAGACCTTGTGGGCCCTCTTGAATGCCTGCTCCGGAAGCTGTCGGCAGAGGCTGGCAGGCCAGGCCAGGCACCCCCCTGAACCCTCGGCCGGGCGACCGTGTGTGTGTGGCCACGCTCCCTCCCTCCCTTCCACCCACTGTGCCCACCCTGCCCGTCCTCCTGCTCACCCTCCTGCCCGTCCGCTTGCCTGCCTGCAGAAGCAGAGGAGGAGGAGGCGGCCGAGCTCCCCCAGGCTGTGGAGGGAGTTGAGGAGGCTGCCGAGGAAGTTGGGGAGGCACACGCTGCCGAGGAGGCCGCGCCAGCGGAGGAGGCAGAGGCAGAGGCAGAGGCTGTGGAGGCAGAGGAGGCAGAGGAGGAGGCCAGGGATGAGCTCTGATCTGTTCACAGAACCATGCTGATGTGGCATGACGTGGCACGCCGTGCAGGCCCTCCCGGAGGGCCGGCCAGCGAGCGAGCGACAAACGAATTTGCGGCACACCGAGCCGCACCTTGCTTGGCGGGCGTGGGCTGCACTGTGGGGCAGCAGTGTGCGCAGTGAAGTGTTGAGTTTCCTGCGAGCCCTGCCCTGGTGCGTACACGCCCGCCCCAACCTCTACACTCCAATCCCAATTCCCAGCCCATTTCATTCTCACCCTGTTCTTTCTGGAAACCCCATTCGTGAGCCCTGTTTGCTGAGCACACGCGATACCACTGTGTAACGTGCTCAGGCATGGCAGCGTGGGCGGTTGTGAGCAGGGCATGGCAGGAGGGCAGGCGATGCATGGCAGGACACGGCAGTACTGCCCACCGAATCAGCCACAGGTCGTGCCACGTGGCACGGTCCATATGGCGACTTGTAGACGTGTATGTTGGTGCCATGTGTTTCTGAGACTGCCAGATCATTTAGTGTTGTGAGCCTTGCGTCGGTGCACACCCATTTCACCGCCTGCCCGCGCTGGACATCGGTTTGTGTGTGATGTTGGGTGGGATAGCAAAGAAAGTCGGGTCCGCTCTGCCTGGCCAAATGTGTTGCCCATGGCATCTGGGTCTCTCTGCCTGTCTCTGCCTGATTTCTGCGTACGCCGTGGCTGAGCAATTCGTTGATGTCGAACTACCAGCCCCAGCTCACCCCGCTTCTGCTACGGGTGCTACATGCGCTGCGGTCCTACACGTACCGGGGGCATACAATCATGAATGAAAGCATGCACGCCACAGGCAAAAGTCAAAGCAGGAAGCTGGACAGGCAGTGAAGTGAGGTAAGGCGGCCAGATCACTTTGGATTGATGCATTGATGCACACCTTCAACCAGAAACTGCGTGCGGGTCAGCCACCGTGGGGAACACACGCAACACAGGAGGGGGGGGACCCAACCCCAAAGACGGGGGTGTGGTACAAGGAAGGGTGGGCCCAAAGGTGGCAGGGAAAGTGTGAAGGGGTGCACCAGCAGGGCGCAGCCCGGCCCGCCCCGCCGACCGCAGCCACCATGGCAAGCCCGCCCCGCTGGCAGCAGCGCCATTGGCAGTGTAGGTGGCAATATAGTGCAGCACAGTCGGTCCATTCACAAACTGCCCAGCCAGGCACCTCCCATGCGAATGGCAAAAGGTAGAGGCACATTGAACAAGACAAATGGATGCATCAGAGGCAAAAAGAAGGAAAGCAAGGGGCCCAAGCGGGAGTATAGCGTGCCAAGCAATGCTGAGACGATCAGCTCACAGAGCCTCTCAGAGGACGGCCAGGCAGTGCAGAGGGCTGGCCACGCTGGGCATACTGTGGCTTTAGTGATCAGATCTGGCTGCCAAGGAACTACAGCTGCGCCTGCTCGCCGGCTTGGCCCACCGCTGCTGCTGCGGCGGCGGTTTCCGCACGCATGCGCTTGCACTCGGCGCGGTGCGTGCACCAGTGCGCTGTCTGGCATGCCCTGCAGCAGTACCAGGTGACGCCGCAGCCGCTGCAGCGCCGCAGGCCGTCGGTGTTGGTGCAGCCAGGGGCGCAGCACACGCGCAGGGCTTGGGTGGGCGCGGTGGCAGGGGAGGGTGCTGACGTGGCGCCTGGCTGAGCATCCCCTGCTTCCGCTGATGAGCCCCTGCAGCGAATAGAGGGCGGCGCATACAATTCAATCGAAAAGTTCAGCTGGGCAGGTGCTCCATCTCATGCCGGCAGCTTGCTTGCCGTAAACACCCCGGTGCAGGCCCAGCTTACCTGGCACCATGTGAGTTGGCATTGAGGAAGTGCAGTGCGGCAGCCGCTGACTTCTGCACTCTCGGGATGCTGCTGCTGCTCAGGTGCGTCAGCTGCTCCCTGCCGCCAGCTGCATCAATTGCTGCACAGGTGTTGGGGCAGTATCGTGCCAGGCTGGCAAAAATCGTGGCTGCCTCAAGCTGTACCTCTTTGCTGTCGCTGTCCAGCAGCTGCACCAGCACAGGGATGGCACCAGCTGCAGCGATTGCTGCGCTGCAGTCAGGGCTGCCGAACGACAGGTGCGCCAGTGCGTACACAGCTCGGCTCTGCATTGTGGCCCCAGAACCATAAATGACCGTGGTGCTAGAAAGGAGCGGGACCAGGGCTGGTACGCCGCCAGCTGCAGCGATGCCTGCCATATTATCCTGACTGCCATTTGCCAGGTCCCCCAGCGCCCCTGCTGCCCACCCCTGCACATCCTCGCTGACGCTGCCCAACAGCTGCACCAGTGGTGGAATGGCGCCAGCTTTGGCAATTGCTGCCCTGTTGCTTGGGCTGCCGGCAGCCACCTGTTGCAGGGTGGCCGCAGCGCTGCGCTGAACAGTCGCGTCGTGGCTGTACAGCAGGTGCACCATGGCCGCGATGCCGCCCGCCGCTACCAGAGCGGCCTTGTTCCCCTCATTGTCGGCAATCAGGCTGACCATCGCGTGGCATGCCGCTGATTGCACCCTGCTATCGCTGCTGAGCAGCAGCTGCGCCAACGGCGGGATGACGCCAGCTTTTGCCATGGCTGCCTGGCTGTCGGCGCTGACAAGGCAAAGGCTGTCGACTAGCATGGCTGCTATTCCCTGCACAGTTTCCGCGTAAGTGCTGCTCAGCAGCGCCACCACGGCTGTAAAGATGCCAGGAGCTGCTGCTATGGCCGCACACCTGAGAGGGCAGTCTGCCGACAGTGTTGCCAGCGTCGACACTGCCAGCTGCTGCAGAGCTGTGCTGCTGCTGCTCAGGCACCGCACCAATGGAGGGATGCCGCCCGCTGCTGCAATGCCGTCTCGCTGTGCATGGTCAAGCGACAAGTTGAACAGCACCTTCGCCGCCTGCAGCTGTGCCGCCCGGCTGCTGCCGCGCAGGCTCCGCACCAGGGCGGGGACGTCGGCAACGTCAGGAGGCATGACACCAGCCGCGGCAACCTATAGAGACTTCTGCAAGGGACACGGGGCCACAGGCACAGAGGAAGGGTTTTCCAGTCACCCTGCTTGCACGCCAAACGAAGCAGCAGCGGCGGCTGCGGCGGGGCGGCCGACTTCTCAGCACCTCGTTCTGTCGGGCAGCCCTGGAGCGCACCGCTGCCCAGCATTGCTCCTGGGGGGGGGGGAGCATTGCTCCTACCTCGGAAGCCGAGGCTGGTTTAAGCTGATTATTCACCCGAGCTCTCTCGCCGTGTCCGCCGGCCGGCCACTGCGTTTGTGGTGCACCACAATCGCAGATGCCGGTGGCGGGATGTAGCCGAAAAAATGCGAACAGAGAGGTCGGGGCCGGCTGCCGGCACCGTGCACCGAGTACATCCCTGATCAGCCAGCTGCCACTCCCACGCCGCTGTCCTGCCTGCCTGCACTCAGCCAGCAGTGTGTGTCTTTGGTGAACAGTTTTTCAAGTGAGGGCGGCTTGGCAGAGAAGGTTTGTTCATGTTCGGTTGGGTCCGAGTAAAGATATAAACAGAGAGGTCGGGGCCGGCTGGCGGCACTGTGCATGGGTCCTCTGCCCAAGTACATCCCTTGATCCGCCCTGATCCGCCTGCTGCCACTCCCAAGCCACTGTTCCTGCCTGCCTGCACTCAGCCAGCTGTGTGTGTCTTTGGTGAACAGTTTTTCAAGTGAGGGCGGCTTGGCAGAAAAGGTTTGTTCATGTTTGGTTTGTATGTGTGTGTGATACTGGCTGTCTGGGAGACCACCCCAGGCGCACGCCTGCCGGAAAGGCACCCGAGCGAGGGGAGCAAGGTGGTGTGAGAGCGAGAAAGCGGGTCAGAATAAGCTCAAGAAATCACTGAACGAAACGGGGAGAGCCAGGGGCGCAAGGGCCATGGCAGGAAAAAAAAAGGCAGGATGGCATGGTTGGCTGTGCACTGTGGGCGGCGCTTCACCCCCACGAATGAGAGGGGCACACGGCACGCTGCACGTCGCCGCCACCGCTGCTGCTGCTGCTGCTGCGGTGCCGCCAGTGGGGGCAGCTGGAGGGGGGGAGGTGCTCAGAGCTCTGCAGGGAGGAGACGGGGAGGGGATCGGGAGTGGGCAGGGTGGTGAGCACATCATATATTGTTGGATGAGCATCCCGGCAAGCACGCTGCTGTTCGACCGCACAAAGAGAGCCGGGATGCTTGCAAGCCTGGTAACTTTTCATGCTTCTTGGGTAGGCACCAAACGAAGGCAATGCTTCACATACAAACTGTGTTTTAAGGCTCACCGTCCTTCTTCTCCTCCTCCTCAGCCACAGCCTCCACAGCCTCCTCCACCTTCTCGGCATCTGCAGGCAGGCAGGGATGTGGCGGGAGCAAGCAGGTGTCAGAGGGCCGGGCTTCCAACAACCACGGGCCGTGTGAAGAAGCCACAGCAAGGGCGAGCAAGCAGTGCAGAGCACGGCAGCCTGTGCCCCCCTCGGCTGCTAGCTGTGCATCCCTGAGATGTACCATGCTGTGCCTCCCTGTGCCCCCATGCTGTGCCATGCTGCACCCTACACCACGCTGTGCCCTGCTGTGCTCACCCTTCTTCTTCTTCTTGGGCAGCTCAAAGGCAACCTTGGCATTCTTCTTGATGAACTTGGTCATCTCCTGCACAGCACGCACAGCACGCACAGCACAGCAGGCAGGGTGAGCGGGGCGGAGCGGGGGACAAGGGGAGGGTGGAGGGAGGCCACCATGCACGTGCAGAACCCCCGCAATTCAAGGCAGGCGTCATCGATAGTGTGCACTTGGCAGGCCCGCAGGGGAAAAGCGTGCAAGACTGGGTCACACCAGGCAGGCAGGCAGAAAGGCGGGCAGACAGAATGGCTGCCAGGCAGGCATGCGGGCGGGAAGGCGGGCGGGCACTCACTCCCAGGGTGCGGCCGCCCTCGTAGAGGATGGGC
The DNA here is from genome assembly GCA_002896455.3 of Chlorella sp. ArM0029B. Classification (NCBI taxonomy): domain Eukaryota; kingdom Viridiplantae; phylum Chlorophyta; class Trebouxiophyceae; order Chlorellales; family Chlorellaceae; genus Chlorella; species Chlorella sp. ArM0029B. The sequence continues at coordinate 240,150 of JTEE01000080.1, read as the reverse complement.
TCTGCGCCTGCCTCAGCGGGGAAGAAGATGAGGGTGGGGTAGCCCTGCAGTCGGGAGGAGGTGGGGTGAGGCAGGCAAGAGGCAGGGATGGTGAGTCACTTGCCCTGAATGGATGATTGGGTTGGGACGAGGTGCAGCGCAGGGGTGCGAGTTGCCGCCTGTTGCTCTCACCTTGCTCAAAGTTGCCATGTACAAAATACAGAAAGAATACAACCCATCGTCCCCGTTCAAGCCCTACACCGCACCACACACCAGGCAAGCGCCTCTGGACATGAGCTCTCTCTGAACCACACCCCAGGCGAGCGCCTGTGAGCATGAGCTCTCCCTGAACCACACACCAGGCAAGCGCTTCTGGACATGAGCTCTCTCTAAACCACACACCAGGCAAGCGCTTCTGGACACGAGCTCTCTCTGAACCACACACCAGGCAAGCAAGCGCCTCAGGACTGGACAGTGGCTCTCTGTTGAAGCAACACACCTGCGCCTCGATGGAGGGGTGCTCGTTCTCGGTGCCGTCCATCTTGGCGATGACGACAGAGTCAATCTTGGCAAAGCGCTTGGCCAGCTTCTCGTACACAGGTGCCAGGGACTTGCAGTGGCCGCACCAGGGAGCGTACACCTCCAGGAGCACGTCCTTGGTGGAGTCCATCACAATGCTCTCAACGGTGTTGCCCACAATCACGGACACGCCCTTGTCCAGAGGCTCAGCGGGCACATCGGCTGCGGGGGGTGGGGAGCGGGAGAGGGTGAGCAGGAGAGACATGGACATGCCGCCTGCAGAGTGCTTGCTGGCAGTGCAGCCTAGCCTGGCTCCACGCCGATCCCTGGCCCACATCTGTTGCTTCCACCCCTGTCGCAACACAGCACAGCAGGCTGGCTTCACCCAGGCACCCTGCCCGACGACAAGCTTCCCAGCAACAAACCTCTTCAGGTTATGAAAAGGCAGCTCTCAAGAAGAGAGGGCTCACCAGACTTGAAGAACTTGGCTGCCTTGCCTGCCACCACGTCCTCCCCAAACTTGACCAGAGCCTCGACAGTCACCTCCCCCTCAAACTTGTACTTCTTGCCCGCGCCGCTGTCAAAGCCGACAACCTGGGGCAGGGGGAGGGGGGAGGGAGGCGATGGGGAGGGAGAGGGTGGGCAGGGGAGTTGCAGCAAGGGCAGTAAGCAGCGGCAGGAGCGCGTCTTGCAAGCGCTGCAACGCATGTGGCCTCTTTGCACAGCCCTCTATCTGTTGGGCCCTTGTGATGCCGCTGCCACTGCCCTGCGCGTTGCCTCTCAACTCACCAAGCCTGTTACTACCACCTCGTTCTCTGCCCCACCTGGGGGGTCTTCACCTCCCGTGCCAGAGACATCGCCCCCCCCCACAACCCTCCATTGGTGACCGACTGTCCGTCCTTAACGAACACACTTGTGACCGACTGTCTGTCGTTATGAGCACAACCCTCCTTTTGTGACCGACTGTCCGTCGTTATGAGCACAACCCTCCACTTGTGACCGTCTGTCTGCCCCACCTGTGGGACCTTGACCTCCTTGTCCAGCCCAAAGTAGTCGATGATGGGCTTGCCGTTGTCGCTCTCCGCCTTGGCAGTCACCATGACCACCTTGCCCTTGAGCTGGGAGGACGCCTCCAGCAGAGCCTTGAACAGGTCAGAGCCCTTGGCAAACATCTCGCCGGGGGCAGTGACAATGAGCTGCACAGGAAATGGGGGCCAGGGGAGAGAGGGGGGAAGGGGGCATTGCGGGGTTGAAAAGGCAGTGCTTGGCAGTCGGCTGCACAGGGGCGGTGCCAAAGGGGGAGGGGGTGAGAGGGGGGCATTGGGAGGTGAGGAAGGAGGCAGTGCTTGGCAAACCGGGGCACGGAGGGCGGGGACGCTCGACTGTTGTTGTTGGCAGATGAAGGAGATAGGAAGGGGAGTGTTTGACAAGGGGAGGCTGGAGGAGAGGGATCGAAAGAGAGGGCATTGGGGATGGCAGGTGAAGAGAGCTCGTCTCGGCAAGCACAGCCTCGGGCGGCACTCACGGCGGCCGAGACGCGCGCCTCTTCTCCTCCCCATCAGTCTCACAGGCCACACATGCCCGGAAACCAGCACAGCGTAAAGACAAAAGACCAAGTAGCAACCGTATGTCACCCATACCAAGGAATTTGTTGCAAGCAACGCTGGGCATTCCATTGTTGTTGCTTCCCACCCACCCACCCACCCACCCACCTGGTTGTTGATGCCGGAGCCAAAGATGGCGCCAGAGGTGTCCTGGGAGAACTCGGTGAAGGCGGGCAGCTTCTCAGCCTTGATGAACGCCTCAATAGTCTCGCTGTCTGCGGGCAGAGGGGAGAGGGAGGCAGGGGGAGGCAGGGCAGCAACGACACATGGTCAGGAGGAGGAAGACCGCATCGATCGTCTCGCCTTAAAACGGCCAGACCAGCGCAAGGCAGGCAGGGAGTCAGAGGGACAACGCATGGCAGGAGGAGGGAGGTACGGGGCGGTCTTCAGGCGGCATCCAGGTCGCCAGGCAGCCTCACAGAGGGGCAACCTTGGCTGACTGCTGGTGCCAGGTCACCCTGAAGGCGCTCCCCGCGCACCAAGCACACATTGCTCCGCACAAGGGAGGCTTCCACAGAAGGGAGGCTTCCAACAAAACCACAGCCCCCTCTCTACGCTTGCTTCCAAGCAACGCCGTAACGCCGTACCGCCATGCTCTTGTGCTGCCCCCCCACACTTCACTGCTGCTCACCGAACGCCTTGCCCTCGCCGGATGCCGCCTCAAAGCCAAAGTCGTCGTAGGTGCGGCCCAGGCCAAAGGCGGGGCTCTTTGTGAGGCCCAGCTTGGCTGCCACGTCAGCGGAGGTGGTCTTCAGGAAGGTGGCGTCGTCAGTCTTCTGGGCGACTGCAGGGGAGGGACACAAGGGAGGAGTGGAGGTTTGGTGAGCGGCGAGGTGGTGGAGAGGGGCGGGAATGAAGGGTGGCGATGCAGAAGGAATCAGTGGGAGCGGGGGCGAGAGCAGGGGCGCCGCTGGTTGCTTGCCGGCTGCACTCGCACCGCGCTTGGCGAGCAAAGCTACACATACGGCTGGAGAGGGGCAGTGCAGGCGCACTGCCCCGCCTCGAACGCCTTGCACGCAGTGCCCTCACTGCCCTCACAGCCGAATGGAAAGAAGGAGAAGGTTAGCGGGCACTCACCCGCCTCGTACGCGGCGTGCTCGTCTCCCTCGTACTTGTCGAAGAAAGCCAGCACAAACACCTTGTTGTCCGTCTGTGCCTTCTCAAAGGCCGCCACGTCAGCAATGTCAGAGGTGGCGGGCCCGGTCTTCTTCTTCACCCACCGGATGATGTCGTCACTGAGGGGCAGAGAGGGGGGAGAGGGGAAGCGGGAGGCGGGGGAGGGAGGTACGTGAGCACGGGCAGGTGGGTGCTGTGAAAGATGGGGGATGCAAAGAGCAGGGCTGGGTCTTGGCGGCGCGGCCAGATGCCTGTCACCCCTTGCAACAGCACAGAGCACCCGAGCAGTATGCAGGCGCCCACACCTCTTGTGCTGTTTGGAACTCTTGAAATGAATAAACGTTTAGTACTTTGAAATGACTAACTGATGGACTATGATAGATGATGAGCAAGGCAGGACTCCGATGGACTACGATAGCTGATCAGCAAGGCAGGACTCACGCGGTGCGGCCGCCAGAGTAGTCCATGGCCTCCTTGCCGTCGATGAACCACTTGAGGGTGGGGTAGCCCTGCACCTCGTGCTTGCCCGCAACCTCCTTCTCCTCGGTGGCGTCCAGCTGCAGGGAGGGCGGGGGGGAAGCAGCAAGGGGGGGCAGGGAGACGAGGCGAGGGGTGAGCAGGCGGGGGGCGGCGGGGCGGTTGCGAAGCGAACGGGCGCAAGGCGGGGCCGGCGGGACGGGGCGTCAGGCAGGTCTGGCACACTTTTATGTCTGCTCGCATGCGGTATGCCTGCATGTGTTGCCCTGTGGCTGAGCAGAAGGCCAGCCACCTCGTTTACCTTGGCAATCATGACGTCGGAGCTGTACTCCTTCAGGGCGGTGGCGGCCTTGGCCCACTCGGGGAGGAGCGCCTGCAGGAGCGTGGGGGGACACAGTACCGCGCTGGGCAGCGGCCAAGGGGCATCCCTGCCATGCTGCCGCAGCGCTCCGGCCTCAAGGCCCGCCCAGCGGTCCTCCGGCTGCAGTGTGCCATGCAGGGGTCCATGCCGCGGGCGTCCCGCGCCTCACCTTGCAGTGGCCGCACCAGGGGGCGTAGAACTCGACCTGCGGGGGGTCATGGGGTGCCGGATCAGCGCTGGCGGGCCGCGATCGCGGTGCAGGGCGCGTGCAGGCACTTGGCTCACCAGAGCATACTTTGCGCTGGCCATCTTGTCCGCAAAGTTCTTGTCAGTGAGCACCACCACATCCTTCTCATCCACGCCGTCGGCGCCGTCGTCGGCGCGGACGCAGGCAGCCAGGCTGCACAGGAGCAGCAGCCCCAGGGCGATTCTGCGGGCCATGGTGCTCCCAACTACGAGGCGGTGCGTCAGAAGGGTGACTGGGCAGGGAGGGAGGGCTGGGCAGACCGGGAAGGCCGGTAAAGGGGCCCACTGCAGCACCGATGTACAGCACTACAAGAGGTCGTGTCACAAATGCTAAGGAAGAGGGACGAGGCCGATTGCCCGCCCAGCCATCGGAATCATGCCATACACGCAAATTGAGAGCGGGAACTGCACGTGCAGCGCCACCTTGCACACAAGGGCAGCGGCGGCAGCGGCGGCAGCAGCTGTGTGGCGGCGGCAGCGCGACCAGGCACATACGTGTGCGCGTCAGCCCTGCTGCTGGCAATTGGCAGGCCTGAGGCGTTGCATTCACTCCCGCGACCTTCAATGATCTGTACAACTCGAATGCAACTTCCTGCACTTTGCGCATGTGGCCCAAGGAGCGTAGGGGTGGTGCCGCCCACCATTTCGGGGCGGAGCCACGCTTGTGGGCGGCACCAGGGGAAGACCCATTTGCGTGCTGGGTGCTGCACCTCCCTCCGTGGGGCGGGCAGCACGACCGATATGTCTGGAGCCTGGCGTCAGCATGCCCAGAGCAAAACGTAGAACACTGCACGACGGCTTGGCCGTTCCTCTCCCCTCGTCGCCACCCAAAGCGCGGCCGCTGTTCCCAACACTGCAGACGGATGCGGGGGTGCTACGTGCATTCCAACAGCGCATTGGTTGCAGGGGATTGGACAGTCACGACTGGGAGCCCAGCAGCGCTCTTGAGACTGGTGCACAGTGCCTGGGCAGCCCAGAGTTTGGAGCGCTGCCTGCAACACGCTTTGCAGCAGTATAACGAGGGTCTTTTGCAGGCAACAACGTAAGCATGCAGTAGCGTGTTCACACCTACACTCAAACACGTTCAAACATGTTTGGGTCTTGAGCTTTGCAGGTGCGCCAACCGAAACTTGCTGCGAGCGGTTGGCGGCCCTTGCAACCCTCCATCCAGCCTGCTGGCGGCTCCTGGCTGCGTTCCTGTGATCAGGGCAGCACTTACATTCAAGTTTAGTGATGCGTGCCAGCCCTTGAAATCCCTGGTGTGGTCACGCCCCCAGCAAGCGTCCCGCCTGGCGGGCAGCTGCCGCCGCCCCGCAATGACGCAAGCGTCAGCTTACCAAGCAGCAGGCCGCGTCAGCCCCCACTTTCAAGCCGGCATACACACCTGGGCGCTGGGACAGACACCTACGCTTAAAAGCAGGCCCATTTGATTAGGGGCAGTGACCCTCGCCTGTCGGAAAGTTTCGTGTTTTACTCAACAGCAAGCCAGTTCCGCCATGCAGCCGGCCTACGGCCATCGCCGGCTTTGTTCCGACGGCGGCCCGGTGGCAGCACGGCGCAACAAAGTCCCGACACTCGCCCGCCCGACGCGGCGAGCGATCGCGGCGGGCCCAGCATCTCCGAGCAAAGAAGGCGGCAGCAGGCAGGCGCCAGGTGCAGGAGCGGTGCCCACACGGCCCAGCGGCGGCCGCCTCCAGCGCCTCCTGCGGTCGAGCAGCAGGCAGGCTGTGCAGCCGGCGGTGGCAGAGGAGACCAAGCTTAGCGCCACCGACACCCAGGCAGCACCGCTCGCAGTGGCAGAGGTTGTGGCAGGGGAGTGGGAGGAGGAGCAGCAGGTGGCGGCCGCGGCGCTGAGCCTGCAGGAGCGGCCGCAGGCAGCGGCACCGCAAGACGACAAGGCCGATGCGGAGAAGCAAGCAGAGGCCCCTGCTGCGCCCCGCCCCGGCGGCTTCTCACTTTACTCTTGGCTCACATGGGGCAGCAGTGGGTCAGCACCCACCAGTGCCGCCGACGCCGAGGACGACAGCAGCACCAGCGCCGCCGCCCGCGTGGCCGCCACTGCCGAACTCGCCGACGGCATGGCCGCTGCCGAGCCGCCCAGCATGCCAGCGCCAAGCAGCAGCGGCGGCAGCAGCAGCAGCAGCAGCAGCAGCAGCAGCAGAGGCTCCTATTGGCGCCGCTCCTGGTCCAGCCTGAGCGGGCGGGCTGGTGAGGACGAGGGGGAAGCAGGGGCGGCAGCAGCACGCAGCAGCAGCAGCAGCAGCAGCAGCAGCCGGCACCGCCAGCAGCACATCAGGCTGGACCACCCGGCTCTGGAGCTGCTGCGCCAGCGTGTTCTGTCCAGCAGCCAGCCAGGGGACCGCAGGGACTCGTTCAAGATGGGGCTGGTGGTGGAGGGGGGCGGCATGCGCGGCTGCGTCAGCGGCGGCGCGCTGCAGGTGCGCTGGGGCGGGCGTGTGCCGGTGAAATGTGCCCACGTGTCGCAGCAGCGGCAGCGGCCGCCAGCGGCGCCTTGCCCAGCGTGTGATTTGTTTGCAGTGCTGTGTGTGTGTGTGTGTGTGTGTGCCAGTGGGAGATCCAGGGCACCATTCGGCCGCCCAAAGTGCTCGCTGTGCGTGGTGTGACTCGGCATCTCCTGTCATGTGGCTGCCGCCTTCCTGCGTCAGCAGCGTCTCACTTGAGAGGGTGCCTGCCTTTTTATGCCTTTTTATGCCTGCCTGCCTCTTCATGTCTACCTCTTGATGCCTGCCTGCCTCTTGATGCCTGCCTGCCTCTTGATGCCTGCCTCTGAATGCCTGCCTCTTGATGCCTGTTGATGCCTACCTCTTGAGGCCTGTCTCTCACTACCTGCCTCTTGACGCCTGCCTCTGGATGCCCGTCCTGCAGCCTCCTTCCTCCTCTTGTGTGTGTGTGTTTGTGTTGCGTGATCTGCCGGCGCTGGCCAACCTGGCTGGCACGGTGTGGCTGCCGGTATCTCCTGGCATGCCCCCGTCTGCAACCCCGTACTTCCTGCCTCCTGGTGCCTGCCTAGAATGCCCATCTCCCCCTCCTCGTGTGTGTCTGTGTGTGTGTGCTGCAGGCTCTGACCGACTTGGGCCTGCGCCACTGCTTTGACGCCGTCTACGGATCCTCCGCGGGCGCCATCAACTCAACCTATTTTCTCTCGGGTGCGGGCGGTACTGATCACAGTACACAACTTTGGCTGCTGTGTTGCTGGGGCAAATGTGCTATTGGGAAAGAAAGAAACGTGATTCAATCATCATCTGTGCATTGATTTTGTGTTGTTGAGGCAGGTGTGCTTGTGGGGCAAACAAGCAACAAAAAGTGAAACCTGCCAGCCCTGGAGAGTCTAAGGAAGTGCTGCGTGCGGATGGGGGGGCCTGGAGCTGGCGTGGGGGCGCTGCCTGGCCGTCTGAGAGCGCCGCGCTGCTGATGCAGTGCTGACGGGAACAGTGTGCTTGAGCAGCTGCCTGCGCCTCTTGTGCGCGGCACGCTCCTGTTGTGGGTGCTGCCCTGCCCAACTGCACAACATTGACCCGCCCTCCACTTGTGCCACCCATGTAAGCGCGCATGCATGCCGCCCATTTCACCCAAACCGCCACCCTGACAGCCCAGCACAATGGTGGTCAGTCTGTTGACATTCGCCGCCGCGCCGGGCGTGTGCTACCTTTCCACCCTTGCGCTGGGTGCATTGAAAGCGCAACGCCTCTTCTGGAATCACCTGATTCTTCTCTCGTTTCCACCCGACCACCTCCTGTCCTCCTCTCCCCGCCCCACCTCAGGCCAGGCACCGGCGTGGAATTCCACCCGAGGTTACAGGTCGCCTACCCACTACTCAGTTGGACTCCTCTTCCCTCACCACCCATGTGTCCCGTGCTTTTGCCTGCAGGCCAGCGCACGGGCGTGGAGATCTGTTGCCTCCCCTGTAAGTTTTCTTCTTCCCTCACCTCCTTTGCCCCGTGCTTTTGCCTGCAGGCCAGCGCACGGGCGTAGAGATCTACCACGACCACATTGCCTCCCCACAGTTCATCGATCTCAAACGCCTGTGGAAGGGCCGGGGCAGCAGCAGCGGCAGCAGCAGCAATAGCAGCAGCGGCAGCGGTGCAAGCAACAGCGTGGGAGGTGTCGGGGACGGCGAGCCCACCCCTGTGCTCAACCTGTCTTTCCTTGTAGACCACGTCATGCACAAGTGAGTGGCTGGGCTGACAGGCGGTGGGGCGGGGCCCGAGGTTGCAGGGGATGCAGTTAGTGGGTGGCAGCTTGCTTGCGTCAGGAGCAGGCGGGCAGCGCAGAGCGGCTGGGTGGGCGAGAGGGCCTGCGCTGCCAGGGGGGGCAGGGGATGTGGGCGGCTTGCTTGCGCCAGGAGCAGCCGGCTAGGGGCACAGTGGCTGGGGGGGCGGGAGGGGGCCTTCATGCGCCCAGGTCGGCGGGCGGCTTGCTTGCGCCAGGAGCAGGCGGGGAGCACACAGCCGGGCAGGCCTGGGCACGACGCCGGGCACTCAGCATTGTGCCGCCACCCAGCTATGCACTGGTGCGCTGGTGCCTGTCGGTCATGCAATCGGCCCTCCCCAACCGCCTCCTGTGCCAATCAGCTGCGCCCATCATTGCTTGCTTGCCAACGCCTTTCTTCGTGCAGCGTGCTCCCGCTGGACTGGGAGGCTGTGATCAACTCGCCGGTGCCGCTCAAGGTGTGTGGGGGCCGGGGAGGCGGGGGGCGGGCATGCCTGGCGGGCTGTGCTCCAAATGACCAGCTCCCCAAATGACCAGCTGGCTGCCTTCCGTTGGGTGGTGATCTGTTGGGGCACATCTGTGTTGTGCTCTGCGTGGCTACACACGCGCACGCAAGTGCAGCACTGGGGTGGCAGGCACAGGAGTACAGGCAGGCAGTCTAGGCACAGGCAAGCACAGAGAGATTGGCGTGCCTCCTTGCCTCCCGCAAGTGGTTGCCTCCCTCCCTGGGCACCGCCTTCATCCTTGCGCTGCTGCACAGCCCCAGTCACTTGCTTTTACGGGCTTACAGTCTGTTTATCCGCAAACAAACTCGCGACACAGACCCTCAAGAGAGCACGGCACATCCTCAATCACTCGAGCACGGCACCCTCCCCACACCTCCCTCTTCACCCCCTCCTCTGCTCACAACTGCAGGTTTTGATACCAAAAACGTAGTCCCTTTTCTGTTTTACTCACAACTGCAGGTGGTTGCCTCCTCCTTGGACACCCTCAACCCAGTGCTGCTGCAAAGCTTCTCGGACAGGGATGACCTGGCAGAGTGCCTCAAGGCGTCGGCCACCATCCCCGAGATTGCAGGGGGACCCCGCCTGCACAGGTGGGTGTGCGGGGCAGGGCCAGGCCCTGCTTCTTCTTTCAAATCCCCCTCTGGGCCTCGTTTTTTGAGTTGAAAACCATGCATTTGTGCTGTTTTGAATTGCTGGGACGGCGCATCTGCGACACACATTTTGTGTTGCTGCAGCCATCTGCCCTCCAGGCAGTGAAACCTGATTCCCTTCAGTTGCCCTGTAACCTGCACCGGCTAGCCTGCCACATGCCGCCAGTGCCAGTCCTCAGGCCGGTGCCCTACTTGGCTCTGCCCTCCCCACCCTGAACACGGATGACCCCCTCCCGCCAACTCCAGCGACTGCAAGGGGTCGCCGGGTCTTGAATCTGTCCGGCATCTTTGAGCCGGTGCCTCCCACCCACCCACCCTCCACACACTGAATCGTGATCCCCTCTTGTTCCGCCTCCCACAGGGGCCAACGTTTGGTCGACGCTGCCATTTTCGAACCTGTCCCCTTCCGTTCTGCCATCGCCGACGGCTGCACCCACGCCCTGGTGCTGTGCACCCGCCCCGTGCTGCTCACCCGCCGCTCTCGCGTCAACACGGCGCTGGCAGATGCCATGGAGGTTGCCATCAAGAAGGCGGTCATGTCGCCAGACTACATGGTGCCAGCGTGGAAGGTGGGTGGGTGGGTTGTGTCCTTCTAGGTCAACAATGGCTTTGATGTGGGTGCGGCTGTTTCGTGTGGAAGGTGTGGTGCTTGGGGCTGTTTCGTGTGCCAGGTTTGGTGCGGCTTGTGTGGGGAGGCCAACACGTGGTGCCCATGTACAAGGTGCGGGGGCTGTTTCTGGTGCCAGGTTTGGTGCTGGGGAGGCCAGCACATGGTGCCCGTGTAAATGGTGCGGGGGCTGCTTCTCATGGGGTGGGGTGGGGGGCTGTGCTTGAGCAGCAGATGGTGCCCGCATGGAGGGTGGGGGCCTCTGCTGGCGGGCCATCAACACAGCACTGCTAAGCTGGCGGCCTGCGTGTTCTCCCGGGCTCTGCCGCAGACAAGGCTCTTTTTGTAGCGTTGGTATGGCTTGGCCTGAAAGGGTCTGCGGTTGTACTGTCGTTTTGTCGCTGTTGCGTGGCTTGTTTCAGACGGCCGTGATGGTGTGTGCTGGGCAGCACATGGTGCCTTCATCTGCAACGGAATAGAGAGCGCATCATCCGAATGCTGTTGCCCGCCGCAAGGTTGGACTCCCCCGGTGGGCCGTTCAAACAGCAGCACGCCATGCCTCCGACACCCTTTCCGCCCCACCCCCCTGCTGTGCATCAGGCCGAGGTGGATAGGCTGGCCGCCGAAGGCAGGACGACCATGCTGCTCCCCGGTGTCCCTAGACACCACCTCACTCGAGGAAACCTCGCGGATAATTCTACTCCGCGGGCCCTCTTTTCTATGCTGCTCCCTCTCCCTCCCCCTCTTCAAGTGACACCCTGTCCCTGCTTCCCCTGCTCCCTCTCCCTCCCCACATGCAACACCTTTTCTGCTGTCCATCCCCTGCAGGCCGAGGTGGATCGACTGGCCGCCGATGGCCTGTCCGAAGACGACATGCTGCTCCAAGCGGCCACCCAGCCGGACACCCACACCCTGCCCTGGTTTGCGGGCGCACACGTGCTGCCGCTGTACCCAGGCGCCCCCGCCAGGTGGGCACCCGCCAGCTCAGCGCAGCATGGCACAGCGTGACGGGGCAGCGCGTTGCATAGCATAGCACAGCCGCGCCCGGGGTTTGGCAGCGCCTCTGGCTGGCTGCACGGGTGTGGACCCTCTTTGCCCGCCTGCCTGCCAGGCGCAAGCCTGTATCGTCCCTACATGACCCCGCCTGACCACGAGCTGCAGGCGGGGGTGCCGGCACTGCCCCGCTCTCCACCTGCACCTGCATGCATCACCCCTTTCCAACCCCTTTCCCAACCTCCTCTGCCCCCTCCCCCCTGCCACCCCAC
>JTEE01000080.1:189306-204904 GCA_002896455.3 Chlorella sp. ArM0029B | reverse complement strand
GGGGTTGGGGGGCGACAGCGTTTGGGGCCAGTGCACGCTCGGGAGTTGAGGGGGTGCAGTGGGGGAGGGTCCACTCAGTGTGGTGGGGGACATGACACGCGATGAAAGGGCACTTGCACGGCTGCTACGGGGGGGGAAAACGTGCAGGCGAGCCAAAATGATGCCCCCGGGCGGCGGCGGTCAGAGCCAGCCAGCCAGCCGGCAAGCGGGGGCATCGGGGGGAGACGGGCACAAATTGGGGGGTGTGTTGTGGGTGGATTGCATTTTTTGGTTGTGGTTGTTGTTGTTGTTTGTGTCTCTTCTCGGGACAGCGATGGAAGCAACGAAAGGGGGCGTGCCTGTGCAGCGCAGGCCCGCCTGCCTGCTGAATGCAGCGGGCGGGCCTGGCGGGTGGGGGCGTGCGAGGTGGGAAAAAAGGCATGGGAATGGACCAGTACCCAGGAGAGAGACGATGAAACTGGGACAAGGGGACGGGTTGGAATGAAAGAGAGGGATGTGATGGGTTGCCAGGGGCGGGTCTCAAGGGTTCTTCGGTGCGGTGCGGTGCTGTGCTGTGATGCTGTGCGTGCTGTGCGTGCTGTGCTGGGCGGAGGACCCGCCGCAGCGTGCCACAAGGCATGGTCGGCATGCGCCAAGCTGGCACGCGCCAGCTCAGCAGGCAGGCCATGCCATGTCGTGCCAGCTCAGCACATCATGGGTGCCAGGCCCATGCTGTCAAACAGGCAGGTGGGGTCGGTGTTGGCGGGTGCGATGGAGGTGTTGATCAGGTTGAGCAGGCTGTCGCTCTTGCGCAGCTTCAAGCCCAGCGGGCCCGCCGTGCCGCCTGCGGTGAGCGGCAGGGGAAGGGCAGAGGGCGGGGGGGGAGGGCGGGATGGTGAGCGACGGCAGCGCCAATGGCAGCGTGGGCAGCGTGGGCAAGGCTGCAGGCAGGGCGGGTCGCACGCCAATTCTTGGTGCTACTGCCCCAAAGCGTCGCAGCGCTGCGGCCAACCTGCCCACACACTTCCTGAACCCACCGCGCCACAGCGGGGCGCTGCGCACGAGCGGGCAGACTGGGCGCGCACACCCGCCCCTGCTGCACCCCTTGGCGGCAATCAAGCAAGCCACCACCGCCCCACACTGTTCCAAGTGTGCCCGCACCGCTCCTCTTTCTGTTGCCCAGCACAAAGGGTGCACTCACCGGAGCGAGGTGCCAGCAGGTCGGAAAGCAGGAAGCCCTCGGGGGGCGCCAGCTCCTCGAGTGACGAGGCAGGCACAGGCTGAATGGTGGGGGCCGGCGCTGGGGTGGGGGCGGGCGCGGGGGCGTTGCTCTTGATCAGCACGGGGGCGGCGCGGGAGGCCTGTGGGAGGAGAGTGCAGGGGAAGCAGCGGTGAGTGCGGGGGGATGAGGGCAGGAGGGCACAGTTGCTGGTGGTGTGGGTGTTGAGGCTGTAACAGTGGGGATGTAGGAGGCCGGCAGAGCTGTGCTCAGCCCAGCCCAGGCAGGCAGGCAGGCACATGAGGGCGGGCAGGCATGTGTGGCGGGCAGGCGGGCGGGCCTGGGCTCACCGGCTGCATGGGGCCCCACACGGTTTGCACGCCGGGCAGCGGCGGCGGCACGGGCCCGTTGGCGGGCGTGCCCCACACGCAGCCGGGGGTGAGCGCGGGCCACTGGGTGGGCAGCAGCATGGGCGCCTGCGCCTGAGTCTGCTGCTNCGGCGGGCGCCGGCTCCTGCGCCGCATCCGAGTCCAGCGAGTTGAAGGATGTGGGGCGGGGCAGGGGCTGGGTGCCCAGTGCGCTGCACATGGCCTCCATGAAGCTCTCCCCGCAGTCCATGGAGGTGCGCATGGAGGGCGCCCCCGAGTCGGAGCCGCTGCTGCAGATGGAGAAGCTTTCTGGGAAGTCGCCAAAGTCGCAGGAGAGGGCCGAGGGGGTGCCGGGGGAGTCAGGTGCTGCCGTGGAGGGCTCCGAGGTGAGGGAGGGGGAGGAGGCGGGCGGCGGGGCGGCGGTCGTGGCGGTGGCGGTGGGTGCGGGCTGGGCAGCCAGGGAGGCCCAGGGGCTGGTCATCATCACCACGCCTGCCGGCATCATGGCAACAGAGGCGGGCTGGGGCACGGGAGCCACAGAGACCGACACGCAGGCGGAGGGGGAGGAGCGGCGAGGGCCCGCGGCCTTGGACATCATCTGAAGAAGAAGGAAGGAGGGGGAGAGGGAGGGAGGGAGCGAGGGAGCAGGGTTGGCAGGTGGGGCAAAGAGGGGACAGGGCTGCTGCAGGCGCTGCCGCAGCGAACGCAGGCGATGCCAACAGCATCTTGTGCGCTGGCGGGGCAAGCAGTGCGGCACAAGCAGACGACCGTGCCTGCACCCACTGCCGCTCGCACTCAGCTGGTACACGCCGCCTCATGGCCCACACTTGCGCCCGCCCCCGCCGGCACTGCCACCGCTGCTGCGCACCTTGCGCACAGAGTGCTGCCAGATGTTTTTGAGCTTGAGCAGGCTGAGGGGTTTGTCTAGGAAGTCGACGGCGCCCAGCTGCACAGCGCGCATGACGTCAGACGTGCGGCCCGCCTCGCTCATCAACACCACGGGGGTGTCCTCAAATGCGTCCACAAAAGAGCGCCCTACCGACTCGCTGCAGGCAACCATGCGAGCCTGCGGGGCGCAGGTGGCGGGGGGTGACGAGGGTGAGGAGGGGCTCGCGGCAGGCAGCGGCGGCGGCGGCGGCTGGTGGTGAAGCGCGGGGTGTGTGTCGTGCGGGAGATACATATCTGGGGAGGCGCCGGCGCCAGCCTACCTCGGCGAGCACGACGTCGAACGCGGCCACGCCGGTGCGGATGTAGCTCACAGCCTCGGCGGACGAGCCCACGGCCGTGACTGCAGACAAACAGAGGGTGCAAGGGGAAAAGAGCAAGGGCGGGATGAGCGCAGGCTTCGAGAACGCTTGCGGCGCGCCATCGGGGCTCTAAAGGATGTGGGATCATCAGGGAAAGGGGGAAGGAGGCGTGGGGCAGCGGGCAGACCTAGCTCGCCCACTGCAACCCAGTCCTCCCATCCCGCGGCCTAGGGACCTTCTGGGGGCCGCAGATGCTGCTCACCTGCATACTGAAGCTCTGGCTGCTGCAGCTGGGCCTGAATGGCGTCCCGCGAGGGCTGGAAATCGACCAACAGCACGCGAAGGCCCTGCAGCAGCGCGTTTGGGTGTGCTCAGTGCTCGAAAGAGGCAGCATAACACTGGGAGGTGAGGGGCACTGCAAATGCCGCACCTTGGGGAAGGAGGGAGAAGTGCCGGCCATCTTCCGCTAAACCAAGACGATAAACCTGACAGAAATGTGAGCAAGCCCCTCAGCCGGGCAGTAGCAGGTAAAGCAGGGCCCACAGGGACGCGGCGGGCAGTATGAGTCCTGCTGTCTAGAGGTCGCAGCACGCGCTCGCAGCTCAGGGGCACAATTGAGGGCCGTGCAGGCGGAGAGAGGTAACGTATGAGCGATGGGAAGGTATTTGCGTTCAAGGAGACACCGGTTGTGGGCTGGGCGGCACAAGCAGCTTGGGTAAGGCGTTGCGCAGGTGGCGCCTGTCCCGCCGCGATGAGCAGAAGCTGGCCCAGCCGACTCTCTGTCCCTTATTGGGCCCTGTGCCTGACACTTGAGCAGATGCATGCATGACCTTGCAAGGTTTAAGCCAGGCAGGCAGGCGCTGCAAAGGGTCCAAGCATGGGCCAGAGTGGCACGCCAGCAAGGAATCCCAGCACCAGCTTCCCCGCCAACCCCACCCTCACACCACACTCTCAGAATGAGTATTGTGCAGACGTCCTCGAGTCCTCTCTGGCAAGCAAGGAGGATTACACATAGGGAAAGGCAGGACTGTGTGCGTTGTTCGGGGAGGGTGGGTAGAGCGTATAGACGCTGACAGCGAGAGGGAACACGGGAGGCAACAAAAAGGAAAGAGCGTGTGGGCAGCAGTAGCGCGGCCAAGCCCGGGGGGAAGGGCGCCGGCCAGACGGCCAGACGGACGGTTGGAGGCGGGCACAACAAAGAGCAAACGCGGGGGAGGGTGGCGGGCGCGCCGCCCGTGGGGCAGAGGCGGGCGGCGGCACGCACATCCCCAGCCCGCTGAATGAATCAAATGTCACAAAGCTTAAGGGAGGGGCGATGAAAGGGTGGGGTGGGGTGGGGTGGGGGACAGGAGCGGGCGCAGCAGCAGGTGGGATACCGCGCAAGCAAGCAAGCGAGGGAGGCGGGGTGATGCAAGAGAGGCGGGCAGCCGTGCCCCCGCCGCCGCCGCCTCACTTGTTCAGCCAGCTCGGCCCGGAGCCGTTGCTGCTGCCATTGCTGCTGGCGCCGCTGCCCACGCTGGGCTTTTGGAACGCCTCGTGCTCCAGAATGGCCTCAAACAGCCGCGTGCCGCGCAGGGCATTGGTGAGAGGCAGGTGGCCCTTGGGAGCCTCCGCAGAGTAGTTGAACTCAGAGGGCCACTTCCTGCGGCACGCAGCACAGCGCACAAAGACAGCGGTGAGCATGATTGGTGGGGTGCAGAGGCATGGTTGGGGGGAGTTGGGGGGAGTGGGCAGCGGTGGCTGCAGGGCATAGCGGTGCCTGCAGCAAGCAGAGACACACACAGCGGCGAAAGTGAGGGAGGGCGAGGGCAGAGGCAAGGGTGATGACTGGGGGGAGATGGTGGGTTGGGAAGCCTGCCTGGGCGGCCCAGCTTTGAGCAGCACAAATGTGTGCTGAATTGATGTCAAAACCCAGACTGGGTCGGTCAGCCTGTGTGGGCCAGACGCAAAACGGCAGGTTGGTCACATGCACACCGGCCGCGCCCACGCCTACGCTCACGCACCGCCGGCCCCACAGGGAGCCGCACACAGCACCTGTACCCTCGCCCAGCCCCGCTCACCGGTAGATGTTGTTCTCTCCCTGCACCCAGTCGATTGCCTTGAAGAACTTGTTCCACTGCCGGCGGTTCTGCACCCACATCTCGCGCTGCACGCTGTACCCCTGCTTGCCGCCGCTGGCCGCCTTCCACAGCTCGTCCAGAGTGCGCATGTCGTCCACTGCAGGCAGGCAGGACGGGGGGACAGGCGTTGGGAGAATGTTGAGGGCACACAGCTTCCTCAGGGTGCACATGCCGTCGATAAGAGGCAGGACGGTTGGGGAGATGCGACAACTGTGAGATGTGTGCCGACAGGTGACGAGGCGGGGCACGTGTGAGATGTGCAGAGGGGTGAGGGTGCAGAGACAGGAGCAGGCGAGAGGGTTGCCAGGCACTCATGCCACTCCCAGTCCAGCCGGGGCCCACCCAGGACTGCCCTCCCACCCCACCATTTGCCTGCCCGCCGTGATGAAATAACAACAAGTGCCCATGCCAGGACCCAGCCTTGCCCCGTCCCCTTCCCCCGAAACCGACCGAAGAACACCGGCCAAACCCCTTCCCCTGCGCCGCCGCCGCCCTCCCTCCCACCTCCCACACCTCACCTGGAATGAACTTGATTTCGGTAAAGTAGACCCAGCCGCGCTTGACGGCCCCCGCCCCCGCCGCCTGAATCAGCAGCTCGCGCGTCTCGTCCTCAGCCTCCCGCAACTTGCCCTCCTTCAAGAGGTCGCGCAGCTTGGAGTAGTCAATGCCCAGCTGCAGGGGTGGGAGGGTTGTGGAGAGCGGAGGGCGGCGGTTGGTTAGGGAGAAGCAGAGGGCCAGGGGGGCGGACAGCGGTGGGCGCGCAGCGATTTCCTGGTAGCAGGCTTGTGGCAGGCCCACAGAAACTTGCGGTTCAGGATGCTGGGGTTTGTGAACACAGGCGTGGCAAGGCTCACAGTACGGGAGCTGGTAGAGGGAAAGCTGGGTGGGATGACGCATTGGGGTGGGGAATGGGCACAAGGCGGCGCGGTACACGCTCCCGTCTGGCCGCATCGCACCACCCTGCCCGCCCAGGCAGCCCAGCGGTCCCCCATGCAGCAGACAGACAGACAGCCATTAGTGTTCTCCCCTCCACCTACACACACATACATGCCATTGGCAAGCATGCAGTGCATCCAACCAGCAAGCACATTGCCGATGGGCGGCAGAGAACGCAGCGCCCGTCCCGCCCGCCCCTTGCAGCCGCCGCTCACCCCGGATGCCAGCGGCACGTCCTCCAAGTTGACCTTGGGGCGGCTGCTGGCCACAGGGGTGCCCAGGGAGGGGGCGCCGCTGCTGCCCGGGGCCTTGGGTCCCAGGCTGTTGGAGCTGGTCATGCTGCCGGAGAGTGAGGAGGCGTCCAGGGCGCGCACGACCAGCGTGGCGGAGCGGCTGGAGGCGGCGCGCTGCTGCTGGCTGCTGGAGGCACGGCGGGCCTGCGAGGCCAGCCCGGCCGCCGGGCTGGCCGCCAGGGAGGCGACGGCAAAGGACATGGCCGCGGGTTGGCTGCGGGTCGAGGTGCTTTGGGATGTGGAGGTGCGCAGCGGGGCGCTCCGACGGCTGCAACAACACGAGCACGTGCCACAGGGAACGACTGGGGGATGGGCGGCCGGGTGCAGCACTGGTGCAAAGAGATGAGGAAGTGATGGGGCGACGACGTGGCAGAGAGAGCAAGTCCCAGGCGCTACACAGCAGGGCTGCTGACAGCCACCGCCTGTCACTGGCAGACTTGCTGTATATGTTTGGGGCCGCCCGAGCGCCTGGCGAGACATTTCCCCGATCATCTTTTCCCCAGCAGCCTGAAGCCTGCTGACACTCGTGCGGGGCTCGAAACACACCTGTTACATCTGATACGATACCGCGGCGCCCCCTCCGACACCCTGATCAGCCCCACCGCCCCACCGCCACTGCTCCGCCGCCGCTCTTGCCTGCTGCCGCCGCCGCCGCGGCCCCCGGCATGGCGTTTGAGATGTCCCTGCCACACGCGCCACGCATCCAGGCGATAGCGGGGGACGGCTCCGAGACGCTGGCACAGGATGAGCAGCAGTGGGATCTGTACTACACCGTGCAGCGTGCGCTGGCGGCGCAGCAGGTGGGCGGGGCTGCTGGGACTGTGCATATTGTAGTGCGCACAAGGGCAGGGCTTTTAGGCTGTGGGCTGCAGGCTCTTCCTCCCTGCTTCACGCACACATTGGATTGCCTGGCCTCTTGATCTGCCATTCAGAAGCATCTTGAGAGCCAGGTTTTGGGCGTGAGGGCGGGGTGGCGCCGTGCCGGCTGTGGATGCTCGGCGGGCGAGTCAGGGGGATGTGGGAGGAAGCGTGGGGGATGCACCAGGCCGGCAATTGTTGTGTGATGCCCCAACCACAGCAATCATATCGATATGTGGAGCATTGCTGCTCGTGTCTGTGCTGCGCTGCAGGACGGCGGCGGCGCCGAGGACCAGGACGGCGCCACCCCGGCTGGCAAGCAGGAGCAGGGGGCAACAGCGGCAGCCAAGGCGGCGGCACAGCCGTCAGACCCCCAGAAAGTGCTGGAGAAGCTTCTGTCGGCACGGGTGAGGCTGGGGGGCGGCTGGAAAGGGGCAGAAGGTTTCTGCCGTGCCCAAGGCGGGGCGGCGACCGGGCGGGGCGGGGTCGGGCAGTTGCCTCTGTCTCTAGCACCCGCTCCACCACCCTCACCCTTGCACCGCCTTTGTGCCACCACTCAAATCCTTGCACTGCCCGGCTGCCCCTCTCCTTACTAGTTGGTCTGCCATTTCACGAAAAGTGCTTCGTGACTCTGCCCGTCCTGGCCACCCCTCCCCTCCCCTCCCCTGCCCACACCCTACGCTCTCCCTCCCTCCACAGGGTGAGCTGGATGTCATTTCCGACCTGGTCACGTTTGTGGAGCAGCAACAGTTTCTGGCTGTGGCGGGTATACAGCGCCACCCACCTCCACTGGAGGAGCGGCTGCGCACCCGCTGCCTGCGCCTGGCCGGAGCCAAGCAGCAGCTAAGGCGGGCAGCGGAGCGGCTGGCGGGCGGGGCCGGGGCGCTGCGGGCGCAGGAAGTGGTGGAAACCAGGTTTCTGGCTGACCTGGCAAACCTGCGGCGCCTCTGGCGGCTGCGGCGGCACGTCGGAGAGGGTGGGTGCCTGCCTGCCTTCCGCCTGCTTGGGGTGGGGAGCAGGGCCGGGAATGGGGCGGTGCGGCTGGCGGCGTGTGGTGGCGTGTGCAGCGGTGGGGGTTGGGGGGCGCATGCGGTGTGCAATGCCACGCCTGTGTAGTGTGGCCACCCCTTCCGTTACCACTTTTCTCTGCTGCACGCCGGCTCCTTTACTGCCCTACGTGTTGCGCCTCTGTCTCTCCACCGCTCCTCCTCTCCCTCACGTACTCAATCCCCTTCATTCCCTCGCCCCGCCCCGCAGGCGGCATGTTTTACGCCGACCTCAGCCTGCCGCTGCGTGGGGCGGCTGGTGAGGGCATCTCCCAGGAGGGGGCACAGTGCAACATTTTGCAGGTGTGCGGCGGGCTGCATGCCACAATGCTGGGATGACGCATCTGCGGCGCTCTTTTGTGTTGCTGCGGCGCTGTACATGATTGAATGTGGGGTGGGGTGGGGTGGGGTGGGGTGCCTGCTGTGCATGCTGTGCATGCTGGGGCTGGCAGGAGCTGGCATTGCTGTGGGAAGCTGCACATGTACACCCCCGGACAACCCCGCTCCTCACTTTTTTTCTGTTCACTGGACGTGGGCGTGGTAGGAGCATGCCAATTCTGTGCGCAGTCCTGTTTGAGCGGGCAGCCCTGCTGACTCTGGGGTACAGTGCTCCACTACCCCGCTTATTGTACGGGCACTTGATTCGAGCATGATTCCACTGCCCCACACTCAAACCTGCCCAGCTCCCAGCCAGCTGAGCAGGCCACGTTGCTTCCTCCCTCCCCCTCCCCCTCCCCCTCCCCTTCCCTCCCTCCCCGCCAGGACACCAACGGCGACGCGTGCATTGTAGAGCACGAGGCTGCGGGCGGCAAGCGGCGGGCGGTGCGCGGCTGGCATGCCATCGACGGCGTGCTGGCAGCCAAGCAGCAGCTGCTGACCTGGCAGGTCCTCTCCCAAGTGGTGGCAGCCCAGGCGCGGCAGCAGGCATACGCGGCAGACCCAGACGGGGCGGTGGCGGCGGTGCAACGCCTGGTGGCGGCGGCGGTGGCGGCATGCCAGGCGGGCGTGTATGCAGCGGTTGCTCGCGCCGGCGTGACAGCTGGCGGTGCGCCCTCTGCAATGGAGGTTGATGAGGAAGCCTCGCCGGCCAGCAGCCAGCAACCGCAGCAGGGCGCAGCAGGGGCAGGAGGGGGAGCAGCAGCAGCAGCTAGTGCAGCAGCAGCAGCGCCGGCCGAGCAGCTGGGCGGCGGCAGCGAGTGGAGTGACCCCATGCTGAGCTCGGCGGCACGCGACATCCGTGCAGCCCTGTGCCTGCCCGGCTTCCAGCAACACTTTGAGGCACGGGCGCTCCACATGCTGGCACAGCTGCTGCCCGGCGGCAGCGGCAGCGGCAGCGGTGATGTGACAGCAGCAGCGGCGGCAGCAGCGGGTGGGCCGCAGCGGGGCCTGTTTGCCGCCCTCTTGCGCTGGCTGCACCACACCGCTCTGTGCCACCGTGTGAGCGGTGCGCTCCGCAGCTGGGCGGCGGCAGCAGAGGAGCGAGTGATTGGCCGGTTGGAGAGCGGGGAGGAGTTCACAGCCGTGTGGCAGCTGCAGGGCTGCCGTGGCGGAGGGACAGCGCCGGTGCTGGCCATTGCGGTTGGAGACTGCCTGCGGCTGGAGGGGGGGCAGGCAGCGGCGGTCGCCCCGCCTGCGGCGGCGCAGCGCCAGCGCGGCCTGACGCGCGCCGAGTTTGAGCGGGCGCTGCAGGCCCTGTAAGCATGCTGCACGTGACACGACAGCTTAACAGTGCACCGCAATGTGACAACGGTCTACTGTGGCAAGCCCAGGATCCCAGTCATCCCAAGGTGTGACGGCATGCGCAGCCGGCGACCGCCAGGGTGGCACGGTGTGGCTGAGCCAAACCGAGCTTTCTGTGCGAAGCGTGGCTGAGCAAAGTCACCCAAAATCGAATTCTCGCTGTGGGCTGAGGCAACAAGTCGAAGCAGAGCAGCAGCGCGTGTCTTTCGCTCGGCCGAGCGGAACCAGCAAGGACGGAAGATGGCAGAATTTACCAAGGTGAGGCTTTAGTGGCTTTAGAGGCGATTGCGTGCGGTGTGCGTCGGCAACAAGCCTGCGGCAGTGCGCTTCCCAGCGCTGCAGATGCAGTGCGCCACACTGTTGAGGAGCAGCCCGTGAGGTTACCAGCTCGGAACAAGACGCTGTGCAGGGCCAGCCGACATGCCCGCAACGGGGCAGCGCATTTGGCTGCCTGTCCCGCCCGCCTTCGCCGCTCCGCCGTTTCTGCTAGTTGTAAACACCATCACACGATAAGCTTTCTGTGGCGAACAGCATGCGTCTTGCTGCGCACCCAACAATGCAACTCAATTTGCAAGTGACCCAGCCTGCCTGCAAGTTTCGTCCCTCCAGGTCCTGCCTGCGTCGAGCCTCGACGGCAGCGGGCTGGCCCTGCCGCACTCCTTCCGTGATGCTGTGGTGACCAGTGACGGACACTTCGAGTTCTCCCTGCAAAACGCGGCAGGGCAGCAGTGGCCGGTCAGCATCATACGCAAAGTGACGGTGAGCGGGGGCGGCGGCGGGCGGGGCGGGCGGGCAGGTGGGGCAGGCGGGCAGGATCAATGTGCGGGGTTCTGCCGCGCCTCGAGAGGCAGCCATACGTGCTAATGCTGGCTGCCTTTCAACTGCAAGTGACATTTACCGGCAGCCAACACACTCACATGCTGGGGCCCTCCCCTCCCCTCCCCTCCCTCCTGGTGTGCCCCCCCGCCTTCCCGCAGGGCACAGCGGTGCGCGCCGACATCACGGGCGGGTGGAAGCAGTATGCGCTGGCAAACGGGTTCCAGCCCGGCGATGAAGTGGTGTGCCGACACCTGGGGGGGCAGGTGCTGCAGGTGAGCGAAAAAGCGGACTCGTCCCCACACAGTTGTTTGGCTTGGAACAAGGTGCTTCTGTGGAGGACCGGGGGGGGGGGGCGGCACCCAATGGGAGGCAAGGCTGCTGCAGGTGAGATGGATTCTCTCATGCCTGCTCAAGACTGCTCAAGACTGCTCAAGACTTGCCTGCTCAAGACTTGTGTGCGCTTGAAACAAGGTGCTCTTGTGGTGTGTGGGGGCGGGGGTGCAGCGCCACCTGGGAGGCAGGCTGTTGCTGGTGAGCTGAGTGTTGGTTGGGGGTACATGATTTGCTCGGGCTTGGAACAGGGTGCTGCAGGTGAGCTCAGTTGTGCTTGGCTGCTCAAGACTTGCTTAAAGACCAAGGTGCTGCATTTGAGCTGAGTGTTGCTTGGTGACTCGGCATTTGCGTGGGCTTGGAACACAGTGTTTTCGTGGAGGGGCGCGGGGTGCCGCCAGCGAGGCAGCTGGCACGGTTTTGTTGATCAGAAACCATGGCTGGCTGAGCACACAACTCGGTGGGTTTCATGCGGGCGGGCGGTTGCCTGCCACTTGCTTGGCCAGTGTTCCAAAGTAGTCGGTGTGAAATGTGCTTGCATGTTAGGGGTTGCCGGGGGCTAGGCACAGAGTGTTAGAGGTGCCCGGCTGCCACCTGGGCGGCAAGGGGGTACAGACCGAGCCAGCCAGGGGAGCACGATGTGGTGGGGTGGGTGTGAGGGTTCAGCAAGGGTCGCGAGTCGCAAGGGGTTGCAGACCTGCGGGCGGGAGATATGGGACTTGCAGCTGTGGCGGTTGTGAAGCGCCAGCGAGCGGGCTGCCGTGACGCAGGCGGGTGCACGGTTGGTGCACGCAGCTTCATTCATGGGCTGATGGTAACCATCGCCTGCAAGACAAGGGGAAGGCGCAGGGCGGCCTGCTGCTGCGGCCTGCTGCCGCTGCCTGTGGGACAGCCTGTCAGCGACGGCTGAGCTCAATCCCCACCACCGTCACTCTTGATAGAGTTGAGGTTGTAAAGCCTGATTCCCTGACTCTTCAAGTCCCCCCGTACACATGCACGCGCTCCCGGTGCAGATTGTGCCGACGGGCAAGAAGGGTGTGCTGAAACCGCGCGCCCCCCGGGGCAGCAAGAAGGCCACCGCTGAGCAGGCGGCGGATGGGGAGAAGACGCCAAAGGTGAAAGAAGCAGCTGCAACCAAGAAGAAGTCGGCAGTCAAGCCAGCAGGGGGCAGCGCTTCCAAGGCTGCCGCCAAGACCCCCGCCAAGACCCCCGCCAGCAAGAGCAAGACGCCTGCCGCCAAGCGCCGCGCGTCGGGTGCAGCAGCCAGCAAGACGCCGGGCACCGCGGGCGGCGGCGTGGCAAAGCGCCGTGCGTCGGCGGGCGGCAGCACGGCCAAGCGGGCTCAACTCAAGGCGGCAAAGGCGGCGGCAGCGGTGGCGGCTGCTGCGGCGGCGGCGGCAGCTGCGGCTGAGGAGACAGAGGAGGGGATGGAGGTGTCTGATGTGTCTGATGTTTCTGAGGAGGAGGAAGAGGAGGCAGTGGGGCAGGGGCAGGGATCCTGGTGCTCCGTCATGTGATGTAATGTGATGTGATGTGAGCAGGCCCGCCCTGTTTCTGTCTTGCATGTTCTTTCTCCATCCACGGCTTGTTCTCAACCCACGGCTTGTTCTCAATCCATGGCTAACGCCTGCCGACGACAGCAGCAGCGGCGCCTGATCTCGAACAAGGCCCCTCCTGCCTGCCTGCCTGCCTGCCCGTCTCCCCTGTCTTCGAACTTCCACAATCTCCCTCGGCGCATCCCCTGGTCTGCCTGCCACGCTCCCAAGGCGA
This sequence comes from Chlorella sp. ArM0029B, assembly GCA_002896455.3. Classification (NCBI taxonomy): domain Eukaryota; kingdom Viridiplantae; phylum Chlorophyta; class Trebouxiophyceae; order Chlorellales; family Chlorellaceae; genus Chlorella; species Chlorella sp. ArM0029B. The sequence continues at coordinate 192,179 of JTEE01000080.1, read as the reverse complement.
GGACTGCCTGGCAGCACCTCGCCCCGTGTTGCTACACGTTGCTGTTGCCAAACTTGGACCCGCTTCCCCCGACTGACCGTGCCGACTGACTTGTCGCATGCTTTGCATGACATGGCGTGGTAGATGGCTGTGCGTGCACCGCCTCCCCAGACTCTGCCGCTCCATACCCCCCGACAGCCTGTGCATTCATTGCCCCCAACCACTCTGCCTGTCCTTGACACCAATAAACACTGTTCAACTGAACCTTCCGAGTTTCAAAGGTCTTTAAAAACTTCTCTCTCAAGGGCCAACAACAAAGCAGGCCCCGTTGAGAGCCCGCCACGCCTCAGCTAGCATTCACAGATTGGATGTGGGTGCCGCCGCCGCCTGCTTCCCCGCCAGTGCCCGCTCATCTTCCCCCCCACCGCTGCCGCCACCACCGCCGCTGCTGCTGCCATTGCCGAACCTGAACCAGGGCCCTTCGTGCTCCGCCCACCGCTTGATCAGGTGGTGTGCGATGGCAAAGGGAGGGGGGACAAAGAAGCCCAGGCGCTGGCCCTCCTCGTTGCCCTTGCCGCCAAGGTAGGGAGAGTCTGGGCGCTCGCTGAGGCGCACCGCTTCCAGCACGTCTGAGGGGTGGGGGCAGGTGGGGGTGGGGCGGGAAGATGGAGAGGGAGAGGCGGTGACTCAACCCACAGAGGTGGTGAAAAAACCGAAAAACCAAAACCCTAATGGTGAGGGGGGACTCTTCACTGGGGGTCTCTGCTGTTGCCCTGGTAGGCACGTTAGAGAGTGTGTCAAAAGGCGGGGCGACCGGCTGCCTAGCTGCCCGGCTGCGTACCGGCCCTGCTGACCCACTGCACCTCCCCACAGTCCCGGGGTCCACATTGCTCACACGCTTCAGTGGCAGCCACTAAGAAATGCGTCACGAAGGAAACACACCCCCTCACCCCCTCACCTACCTTGCTGCCCCACTGCACCCTCTCTACCCCCTCGGGAGTCATCTAACTAGGCCCGCAAACTCGAGGGAAACACCACACGCACCCCCGCACCTGCCCTGCTGACCACTGCACCTCCTCCATCTCCTCTGGATTCATCCGACTAGGCAAACAAAAAAACAAACCCATATTTGCCCACTCACCTGCCCTGCTGACCCACTGCACCTCCTCCATCTCCTCGGGGTCCACCGTGATCACCTGGCCAGCCGCCTGGGCAATGCAGCCAATCATGAGCTCGCAGGAGCCGCCACGGCCTGGGAGATGGGCGGGGGATGGGGGCAGGCAGTGGGGATGGTAAGGAATGGGCGCATTGGGAGCAGAGGTGGGAGGTGGGAGGAGTGCAAGCGCAGGCAGCCAAACATGAGTGGCAGGAGCCGCGGCGGCCTGGGGGCTGGCAGGGGCAGAGGCGGTGGAAACGGTTGGGGAAGGTTGCTCTCGGAAGGGGGAGGTTGCATTGGAACCAGAGGGGCGTGAGTGGCGCGCAAGGCAGCCAAAGAGCTTGCAGAAGCCGCCCCAGCATGGGGGTCAAAAGGAGGTGGCCTGGTAATGGGCAAGAGGTGGGGGAGTGGGCACGATACAGGCCTTCAAGAGCTTGCCTGGGTCGCACCGCTGCGGCAGGGTGGGGAGGAGGCAACCCCACCCCATGCATGCTCCAGTTTCAACCCGCTCGCACATGGACCAGGGCTGCACACCGCCAATAGAAAACCGTCGCACCCTCCACCCCATTCACCCAGTGGTTGCAAGACAATAGCCTGGAAGTGCCCCACGCACGCCTCATCCACAAGCCAGGGCTGGGAGCAGGGCATGTGCCGCATCCATGTAAGTTGAGATGCATCACGCCAATGCAGCCGAACAATAATGTCCCCAGCGTACCAGTCACCCACGGGTGCCTCTGGCCAGCAGCCTCAGCCTGCTCCCGGGCACAGAACCAGAGGAGGGGACCCCCTGACACCATCTCGATGCAGTGCACCCCAACTCACTGCCCCCTCCCCCGCTCACCCACGGGCCCAGTAATATCAGGGCACAGCCACCGTCTTCATCCCGCTCACCCAGTGCAGCTAACCATCTCAAAGCAATGCAGCACCCCCCAACCACTGCCCCCTGCCCCGCTCACCCACGGGCCATGGCTGCGACCCCACAATGTCCACCGCGACCACCTGCACCCCAGCCTCCTCACGCGTCTCACGCCGCACAGCCTCCTCAATGCCCTCGCCCTGCAGAGGATTGCATTAAGGCAGCCAGAATGGTCGTTAGGCAGGCAGGCAGGGCACAGGCCTCCTCACGCGTCTCACGCCGCACAGCCTTTTCGATGCCCTCGCCCTGCAGAGGATTGCATTCAGGCAGGCAGACTGGTCGTTAGGCAGGCAGGCAGGGCTCGGGCCTCCTCACGCGTCTCACGCCGCACAGCATCCTTGACGCCCTCGCCCTGCAGGTGCGCGGTCGGGTGGGCAAGGCGAGGGCAGAGGGGATATGGACAGAACAAAGGCAGGGGAGCAGGCAGGCAGGCAGGGCACAGGTATATCTCACTCATATTCACGATTATATATACTATACTTACGCGTCTCACGGCCCACAGCCTCCTCGATGCCCTCTACCTGCAGGTCAGCATCAAAGTACCACGTCAGCCCAACCGCCACGTCAGCACCCCACCCACACACACCTGGTCACAGAATCCGCTGAGGCAGGTCAGCATGCCGGCCCGCATCTTCTTCGACCTCCCCAGCAGGGCGGCCTCCCCGTCTGGAGACTCTACCAGCATGATGACAACGGGGTCGGTGCGTGGGTAGGCTCGGTGGTCAGGATGGGCGCTGCACTGGCGGCGAGAGCCGCCGTCGGCGGGCGACGAGGGCGCGCCGCAGCGGGGGCAGAAGAGGTGGGCCTGGGTGGAGGGGGAGG